>CAMTDV010000029.1:53203759-53803759 GCA_947069175.1 Scalesia atractyloides | reverse complement strand
ATATATATGTATATATATATATATATGTATATATATATATATATGTATATATATATATATATGTATATATATATATATATATATATATGTATTATATGTATATATATACTTTATTTATATATGTGTTGTACGAAATATTTTGCTAAGAACGAAATACCTTCGACTATGATATTATTATCTTTGACTTGCACAATGAGAATATCGACCTCGCGTCTATTGCGGAGCTTATGGCGAACATGGTTTCTAAGTGAGACCTTAGAATCGATTCCACATAAGGTGGTTGCTTTTCCTGCGGATGCAGAGATGCCTGACTTTGGTAGTGACGAAGAGGCAGACGTGGTAGCCTTGGACGACAACTCTATTAGCGGGATGAGGTCCCTGTAACCCATATTAATCAGTAATAACGACACTCTTGTCCAGACAAGGAAGGTGAAGTACTCATCTTGAAGGTGGCCCTCCAGTTGTTATTGTTGCAAATTCTCCCTGTTTCTAAACTTGTCTAACGTGCCCTTTCACAAGTTTTGTCAATGGATGATAGCACGTGGACCATCACGAAGGTCCCTTTTATGTTGAAGGTATGTTGACAATAGCATCCTCTCTCTGACTGGTCGTCGTCTTTGAACGGGATAACACTAGGGTGACCATGCAAGGCAATTTATTATTACGTGGGCCCACGTAATAATAACTTGCAGTGGATGAGAATCCTCATGGGCTCTGCGGGTCAAGCTAATGATCATACCCATTCGAAATTGTAAAGTTGTTCGAGTTTCTATCTAGTGGGACACTAACGGGGGTGGTTGCTATAACACCCTACGATACAGAAACACCGTATTTGTTCGCATCCAACATTCGATCGATATCACGAGTCGATTGAGACTAGTCATCTAAACAAACAAAAACTAGTTGGCCACCCAAGGAGGATATTTCATCAACCGTCTAGAGTTCTTGTACATGGGTTGGTTCTATGGTGTCTATGGCACCTCATCTTATTTGTTAGGACTTTTTGAGACCGTTGATACTTGAGTATTAATAGTTTGAGCTGGTTTGTAATAGTTTGTTAAACTAGAAGGGTCAAAAATGCAATATGTGAAACTTGGACAGATTTTGGTGATTACTCTTGTGTTGTGATTCTTGTTATTGTGCTTAATCCGAATATCGAGGTGTTGTTATTGATTACATCTTTTTGGGATTGCATATACAACACTTGTTGTTTGATCCATTCAAGAATCTTCATCTTCATGGTTTGGTTTTTCTTAACTTTTACACATTCAAACAACTAATCTATAGTTGTTTGAGTGATAACAATCAACCTCTGTGATCTGAATCTGTTTTGGGACTCAGAATTTGGTAAGCTTTGTAAGATAAATTTCTTCATATTTAAACTTCTTATAATGTCTAGTTTAAGGAAGTACAAGTTGTCATCTTGAAGTGAAGAAAATACAACTCAAATTGTGAGATTATAAGTATGATGTAAGATTTATGTGTAATCTTTGAAAGATAGCAAAATATATATACAAGATGACACCATATCTTCCATCATTTCTTATAAAAAAAAATTAAAACAAGCTTCCGTTCTCCCTCTTCTCCCACTGATCAAACACCACCACTAGACCACCACATTTCCACCATTAAGCACCCCATTTTATACACTTTAAAGCCACTACAAGACTATCCAAAGTGCTTGTAAGGATGGAGGATCATTAGGGCTTTCTTGGAGCTTCATCTTCTTCCTAAATCTTCACTAGTCTTGTGCAAACTTGTAATATAAATTTCTTCATATTTAAGCTTCTTATAATGCCTAGTTTAAGGAAGTACAAGTTGATCATCTTGAAAGTGAAGAAAATACAACTCAAAAACCCTAAACCTCACCATAATAATAACACTAAATATAGTTATTATCTGTTTATTATGTGCTTATTTGATAAGTAGTTATCATGATGATGTTGATTATGATAAAGTAAGGTGTTTAATGTAGATGTTCTTGTATGAATAATAATATAAATGATGATTTAAACATAGTGATGTTTAAATCTCAACAAGATCATCAACCTCATAATCCATGAAGATTACTACAACTTAAAAATAATTTACTACATATGTGTAATTTTTATAAAGAATAAACACCATGATTTGAGATGTACTCATCTTAAAAAGTAGTAAACAAAGGGGGGTTAGAGTGGAAGACTTGATTTAAAGATATAACAAAAGTAGTGGCTTAGGAATTCTAATAAATATATTGAAATCTCATTATTTTTATGAAAAGTGGTAAGAATATAATTACAAAGGTCATGGAAGATGAGGTGCATAAGCTGTAAACAGAGTGGTATGAAATCTTAAGTTGATAATTGATCTTGATTATGGGTTTAAACATGGTTTCAATACGTTTGTAAAATGTGGAAAACGCCACATTTTAGGGGAAACTATGCCGAAATTTTCTAAAAATCTAATCGCGATTAAAGTATGATTAATGGAACTAAACGTGATTAGTGACATAAACCGTCATTAAGAAAGTTTTAATGACAAGGGTTAAACCCTACCCTTCCAAGAGTTTAACAAGTGTATATATATTTTTACAAGTTAAAATAAGTATTTATTACATAAATATACTCGTGGGAATAAAAAACAAACGAACTAGCAACACTAAGATAACATTAAAAGTTGTTCTAATGCGATAAATATATACACAAAAAGAATTCAAGATGAATAACTAGTACGAGGTCCAACGAGACCTAGGTGTCTAATGAAGTTAATACACATGTAGGTTACACATGTGTACGGACATTGAATTTGATAAGTACGACGTATAGAACATAAAGTTGTGAGTTCATGTCCCTCCTTTCAATTATTTTGAAGTTTTTTAAAACTATAGAGGGGAAATACATGTCATAACAAATGGTATGTTAGCTATGGGGTTAGATGATAACACGATCAATGTGCGTAAGTAGGATGATGATAAGAGTAACCATTAATCACTTAGTGACCAAGGTGCAAAAGGTATAGATCTATTGAGTTTGAGACGCACTCCACTCCTGGTTTGTTAACCCTTTAGGAGTGCTTTTATAATCCCAATTGATATCAAGAGTTGTCTCGGTTTGGTTACTTACTTGTGGCACATATGTTAGGGTGCTAGCTACACACTGATAGATCCTTAAACTCCATGAATGCTAATAACATACTAAGATTTCATTACTGGATTACAAACACGTCATCTCATACGAAAACAAAAACTACGTGAACGCGCCAACTTTATGTTGACTTTTTAAAATTACATGTATTTCAGGACACAAGACTTGAGCCGGGGAACACTTCGGGAAATGTGAATGACATGATAACGAATGCAACCTTTTGGAGGAATTGCCTCTTATATCCTAACCTCGTATGGGTCTATAGGAGTCAAAACCTCAACATGTTTTTACGATGAAAACAATCTTTTATTATGTTGTAATGCATTTCAAACCACATTTTTGATGATAATGCGAAACTGTTTGGAAACTCATAATTTCCCTTTTCGAAACTTGTAAACATTGGTTGCAAATTAATATGAGCATGGCATCATTGTTGATTTATAGTTGTTTACATGATTGGATGCAATGATTATCACATAGTCACATGTTTGCGCTTCCGCTACAACCACGGTGTGACAGATTGGATGCAATGATTTATAGTTGTTTACATGATTGAATACAAAGTTTATAACGACACAGAAATGTTTTCAGAATCATGACAAAAATGACAAAAGGTTTTCATTGTGTCACCATAACATGAGGATCTATCACACGAGCTAAACCATAAGTAACGAACAAGGATCAATACATGATTAGTCTATGAGAAATAGACACATTACGTTATAAGACTATGTGTGATGGACACGTTGCAAAAGAAAGAAATCCTTGCTAGATGGGATTTTATGTGATTATATATATATATATATGTATATATATACTTTATTTATATATGTGTTGTACGAAATATTTTGCTAAGAACGAAATACCTTCGACTATGATATTATTATATTTGACTTGCACAATGAGAATATCGACCTCGCGTCTATTGCGGAGTTTATGGCGAACATGGTTCATAAGTGAGACCTTAGAATCGATTCCACATAAGGTTGTTGCTTTTCCCGCGGATGCAGAGATGCCTGGCTTCGGTAGTGACGAAGAGGCAGACGTGGTAGACTTGGACGACAACTCTATTAGCGGGATGAGGTCCCTGTAACCCATATTAATCAGTAATAACGACACTCTTGTGCAGACAAGGAAGGTGAAGTACTCATCTTGAAGGTGCCCCTCCAGTTGTTATTGTTGCAAATTCTCCCTGTTTCTAAACTTGTCTAACGTGCCCTTTCACAAGTTTTGTCAATGGACGATAGCACGTGGACCATCACGAAGGTCCCTTTTATGTTGAAAGTATGTTGACAATAGCATCCTCTCTCTGACTGGTCGTCGTCTTTGAACGGTATAACACTAGGGTGACCATTCAAGGCAATTTATTATTACGTGGGCCCACGTAATAATAACTTGCAGTGGATGAGAATCCTCGTGGGCTCTGCAGGTCGAGCTAATGATCACTACCCATTCGAAATTGTAAAGTTGTTCTAGTTTCTATCTAGTGGGACACTAACGGGGGTGGTTGCTATAGCACCCTACGATACAGAAACACCGTATTTGTTCGCATCTGACATTCGATCTATATCGCGAGTCGATTGAGACTAGTCATCGAAACAAACAAAAACTAGTTGGCCACCCAAGGAGGATATTTCCTCAACCGTCTAGAGTTCTTGTACATGGGTTGGTTCCATGGTGTCTATGGCACCTCATCTTATTTGTTAGGACTTTTTGAGACCGTTGATACTTGAGTATTAATAGTTTGAGCTGGTTTGTAATAGTTTGTTAAACTAGAAGGGTCAAAAAATGCAATATGTGAAACTTGGACAGATTTTGGTGATTACTCTTGTGTTGTGATTCTTGTTATTGTGCTTAATCCGAATATCCAGGTGATGTTATTGATTACATCTTTTTGGGATTGCATATACAACACTTGTTGTTTGATCCATTCAAGAATCTTCATCTTCATGGTTTGGTTTTTCTTAACTTTTACACATTCAAACAACTAATCTATAGTTGTTTGAGTGATAACAATCAACCTCTATGATCTGAATCTGTTTTGGGACTCACAATTTGGTATCAGAGCCTTTGTGCTCTTGATTGTTTGAGTTTTTGTTAAGATTCTTCAAGTTTTGAAGGTTTTTCAAAAGTTTTCAAAGTTTTAAGGTTTTTCAAAATGTTGGACTTAAAATGGCTTGATCTGGTGTGTTTAATCATTGGGTTGTTGTTAATCAGTGTTTTGGTAAACATTTGAGTCATTTTGGTGCAAAGAAACATGAATTTTGAGTCGTTTTTGGATGATTAGAGGGTTTTTGTTCGTACTAAAACCCTTCTGGGCGTATTTGTTGTTGAAGTTGGCGTATATAATCTTGAATATAGCGGATTTAACTTGAATATCACGTATTTAACAAATACGCTGGGTTAACACCAGCGAATTTGTTGATTTTCAGCGAAAAAGTGGCAGCGTATTTAATCGAAGGCGACTTCGGAATCAGTGATAAAAATCCTCAGCGATTTTATCACGGTGATTGGCAAAATTAACCAAACTTATGCTTGTTTTTCATGTTCCAGCGGATTAGCTATTTTTCGCAGGATAATGTCGCCAGAGTCATCAGCGTAATTGTTTCAAGTGCAGCGAAATTGATTCAAGTGCAGCATAGTTGTTTAAAGTGTAGCGTATTTGTTTCACTTGCAGCGTATTTGTCATCTGATTTAATACTCTCCAGCGTAATTAATCACTAATCAACCAAAATATCTCTCAATCAACTCAACCCGATTGCCCAAGCTGAGTTGGAAACAGGAACATCCACAAGACCTCCGAAGTTGAAAGGATCCGAAGATTTCAATAGTTGGAAGAACAGAATCAAAGCCTTCTTTGAGTATACCAACTATACTTAATGGATGTCCGTCACGGTGGGTCCACACGTGCTAATGATAATTCGCAACGACATTCATACAATCAACGAAGATCCATCAACGTTCACCGAAGAAGACATAACTCTCATTCAACGTGACCGCATGGCTCATGCAGCTCTTACTATGGCACTGTCCAAGGACGACAACAACTTGTTCGAAGAGTACACCTCCGCTCATGAATTGTAGTTGCCTCTTATCGACCACTATGAAGGAAACGAGGAGCTCATGGACAACAAAAGAGACATGGTCCAGAAAGAGTACGACATGTTTGGAAGTGTTCGTGGCGAAAGCTTATCTGACCACATCAGTCGATTTCTGGGAGTGCTGACTAAAATGATGAAAGTGGGAAATCCTGTTGCAAACTATGCATCAATCAAGAAGCTGCTAGACTCGCTCCCTAAAGAATGGAGCCTTCAGTGCATGATGATTAAGATTACTTTCTTGACCAGCACAACTCCTGTCACACTCTCGGAATTGATCAACACTCTGAAAGCCTTTGAAATGGATATTGTCAAGAGAGAGATGAACCAAACAGGGTATTCACAGAAACTTACTCCATCAGCTGTTGCAACCTCTGCTCCCAAGAATATGGCGTTTCTTGCCCCCATCACGTCATGTGGATTGAATCCTCAAAGTGCTTCTGAATCTTATCCCAATGCTTCCGCAATCTCTGTAAAGGCCTCGTCATCCTCCAAGAAGACTACGGTGGCCAGTGATGCTAAAGCACTTAAAATATCCACAGAACATGTCGCTCTGTTTAATACCTTCTTAAGCAGCTATGAGGCTCTCATGTCGGGAGAGTTGAAAAGAGATTTCCTCACAGCTGAGGACATGTATCAAGTGGATCCTGACGACATGGAGGAGATGGATTTGAAGTGGCAGATGGAAATGATCACTCTTCGATTGAAGAAATTACAAGATAAACGGGAAAAAGGCTAGCTCACGGAAAAGCTAGATTTGACAAGTCCAAACTGAGATGTTACAATTGCAAAAATCTGGGTCATTTCAAGAGGGAGTGCTCGTTGCTGAAGAACGAGAATGCCGAACTCAAACAGACAAGAAAGCCGGTGGCTGTTGAAGGGAGTGATAGTATTGCTGAAAATAACCAAAAGGCTTTAGTTGTGGAAGATTATAACTGGTCAGAGGAAATAGTTGAGGCTAAAGGTGAAGTTAACAAAGCCCTCATGGCAAACATCTCCACTGTTTCTATCACGTTTGCATCAAATTGTGTTGAAAAGCAAACCGCCAGGATTCCCAAAGATGACAAGGGTCTGAAAAGCATCATCAATCCGGCTGAACAAACTTCAGAGAAGGGAAAACAGAAAGCTGAGATGAATGAGTCGAAACCTGCAGTTCAAGAAGCCATCAGTATTAGGAAGAATAAAGCGGCTGGAACTTCTACCACCACCATGAAGTCAGAAACCGAGGATAAGGATTTGGTAAATAGCATACTATATGAATTTAAAGCGAAGCTGTGCTCCAAACCATGTTTGAACGTCGTGGCACACTACAAATCTTTCAACCGTGACATAATTAAAGAAAAAGAAAAGGTTTTGAAAATTAATCAAGGATTAAAAGAAAATGAAGCTACATATCACCGAAAGTTGAATTCAACCATAGCTGAAATGCAGACTTTAAAAGAATTTGTTTTCAGAAAAGATTTTATCATAAATGATTTGACCGAAAAACTAGAAAAATCACAAAATGAAAATAACAAATTGCAAATCATTATTGATAAATGGAAAATTAGTAAAAAAGCACAGGTTGATATTGTAAACTGCCAACGACCGACATTCATAAAGGATGGAATTAGATATAAAGATATTCTGAAACGAAAGAAAAATATTTCCTCCTCTGCACAGCAAAAATTATGTCCCTATGCCATCTCCTCATCCTAAAAATGACTTACTCGATAAAAATGATCTTTTGGATCAAAATCCTTTTTACAAACAACAAAACAATACTAACATGTCTGAAAGCAATGTAGATCTGTGTAAGGGTCAAGAAGATGTGTGCGATGAGGAAGATGATTGTGGAGGTTCAAAAATAGGAATCGGTTACTCAGGCGACAGTTATTCAACGGTTAACTGGTTCGCCTAGAATTGTAATAAGAGAAACATAATTTATATTCCGGATAACTGTAATAGTTTATCTAGGATGGATGACGGTAATGGCTTTATGCCAAAGTTGAACATTCAGGATGACTGTAATGGCCTTGCGCCTACACTTAAGACTCACAACCAAGTGCATGCTGAGGTCATGACTTAAACTTTGTTGTTAATGATGAAAATGTTATGCTTGAATCTCCTGTCTTTGTGCCAGAATTGAAGAAAAACATATTTGGAAAGTTCCTTACAAAGGAAATTCCCGAGTTTGTGTTGGTACATAATGTCTATTGCCTACGTCTAGGATATATCTGTAATGTTTATAAAGTTTACAAGTTAATGCTTAATTGAGAAAATGTAAATTTTATATGTTTGAACACTGTGATTCGCATGAAACATACAGATTTCGTACGAGTGAGTCACTCGTACGAAATACAGTTTTTACGAAACATAGATGTTACCGTACAAAAACATCTGTTTCGTGCAAAATATATGTTTCGTACGAAACAACTTCTCCGCACAGAAAGTTTTCTAATCTGATCCTTTTGTTTTCGAAAAGTGTGTTCTAAATTTTTCACAGGAAGAATGTTTGAGGAATTTTACAATGTGTTCGCCACATCGGTCGTCACCACTGCAGCAGCCCAAAACATCAATCTAGGGAATGAAATGGGAACAATGACAAAACCTCCAAATCTTATGAATCTAGAAGACTTTGATAGTTGGAGTGAGAGGTTTATGAACTGGGTTCAAGCTAACCATTTTACTTGCTGGTTTGCAATCGAGGCAAAATATATCGCACCAGTTGGCGAAAATTGGCTTGAAAAGACCCTTGCTCAATTCTCTGATGTTGAAAGGGAAATATTTATCAACGAAAAGAAATGATGAACATTCTTCAGCAATCGATTAAAGAAGACATCTTGGCTTTACTGCAACATGATGATGATGCGCAATCTTTATGGAATGCTCTTCGACTCAAATTTCAAGGCAGTGCTCAACTCCGCAAAAGCAAAAGGGCATTATTAAGCAAAGAGTTTGATGTATTCACACTAATCAAAGGTGAAATGGTAAAGTAGCTAATTGAGCGATACTGTCATCTGGTGGTTCATATGAAGAGAATGGGAATTGTGAAGACAAATGAAGAGCTTGTTGATAAGCTAGCTGATTCTCTGCTACAAGGTGAATGGTCAACTTACTTAACCATTTTGAAGAATGGAGTTGAATACAACAATTTCTCGCTGCCTCTCTTTATCGATAGATTGGAAGGTCATGAATTAGAGATGCAAAAGATGGCTAAAAACAAGACGGTTCAAGTGCAACAAGATGTTAATCTTTATTTCAAAAACAGTTCTGCTGCTCAAATCCAAGCACCAAAGACTCAAACTGTGTTAAGTGCATATACTTCACCAAGCATACCTCCAACTCAGTCAAGTGGTTTCCAATCATTCCCAACAGTTGATCCGAATACACCTTTAAGTCAACAATCTTCTTTTGGATCAAATCAATATTAGAATAATCAAACCACTCCATCATCCAATGTAAGTCAAAGAGTTTTGCAATGCAATATTTCCGTTGACTTTCAGAATGCGCAAAATTTTGACGAAAAGACAGCAAAACAACATATGTCTCTACTTGCGTCAGTTCTTGAGTCATATGACAATCTTGTTGTTGGAAAGATTAGAAATTATGAAATGACATGTGAAGACTACGATCAAATTGACCCAGTTGAAATGGAGTTGATAGATATAAAATGGTGTATGGCTTCAATCGTTAGACGTGCACAGAGATTTATGGAAATCACTGGTAAAGAAAATTTGGGAGGTTTGGATGGGAAACTTGGATTTGATAAATTCAAAGTTACTTGTTTCAAGTGTCGGGAGAAAGGCCACTTTAAAAGAGAATGTCCAAATCGAGAGGTTCAAGGAAATCATAATCCTTTTGCCGATGATTATTACAAAAGAGCGATCTACCACCGACCGCAACCAAGAACAAGAATTGTGCCGATTGAAAAAAAGCAACCTGAAACTAAAGATACGGCTTTGGTTGTTACACAAGAAGATAAGGATTTAATTGGAACAAGTTTATTTCTAAAGGAGAAAGTTTGGCACTGGTGGCTGAAATTATTGAGGAACCGAAAGAAGAATCGGAGGCATCCTTTGATGAAGGACCTGAGGATGACAATTATTACTATCATACTTCATCAGAGGAAGAGGAGCTGTTGAATGGTCCATTCAAACATCTTTTGCCTAACGATGTTTTAAAAACTTTTGCAGGGTATTTCGCACCTACCCAACATTCAACAGATGAAGAGCAAAAGAAACTGGTTGAAGATGTCAAAACTATTGAGAAAAAGGAATTGCTGAAAGAAGACATCATTAAAGCGTGCATGGCGAATGGCAATGAGGTAAACAAGTCATCTGAGAATGAAAAATCTTGTGCAAAGTGTGATGAACCATGTGGTGAGTGTCTTGTAAAGGACAAAAGATTTGCTGATTTGCAAAGTTTAACAGACAATTTGTCAAGCGATTATAAATCCACAAAGGAAGCTTATGTCAAATTGAGTGCGTCTGTTAAACAATATTATAAAGCACTCAGAGAAAATGATGCAACACTTATGATGCTTAAAGCAACTCTGATGGATAAACAAATGGCAATTAATATTGATCTAAACATTATTGCTGAGCTCAAAAGTGAGCTTGAGAAAATGATAATTGAAATCGAACGAGTTAACAAATTGTTAATTAGTTATTCAACAAGCTCATACGTCATCGATCACATTTTACCAAAAATAAAAAATACTGAGGAATCTAAAAATGGTGAAACAAAAGTGGTAGTTATGATCGAGTTCCTCCACCCATGTGGAGCAGTTATGCATGCAAAAATCCATCTAGGGTGGAAAAGGCGCTAAATCTTAAATTGAAAACGGAACAACTGCCTATGGATATCAATGTAACTTACAATAAAAATGATGGTGAATGTGATTCTGAAGTGGTAAATAATGTAGTTGACAAAGTGTTAAAAAAAGAATCTGAAGTGGCTGAGTCTAAACAATCTGAGAAGTCAAAGTCTGATTATATATCAGAAAATAGTTTAAATGATGATCCCAATGTCATAGTTTATAAAATGAAAGGGTCTGATAAACTCTTTTCGGATGAGGATTTTCCAATCAAGAATGTGAAAAAGGATTGTGTAGATAAAATGTTCAAGCTGATGGAGGTAAGTCATAATGATTTAGATAAACATGATGCATTTTTCTATTCTAAATCAAAACTGACAACCGACCCTACTATCGAAAAATGGAGATTACCCGGAAAACAAACGAGTAGGGTTGGGTTTCCAGAAGCAACATAAAACCAACAGGTCCCAAAAATTGAATTTTATAAAGAAAATCAATTTTGTATTTGGGACAACAACTGAGAAAGAAAAGGAGGTCATTGGAACTCAATCAAATGATGATTTTCTTAAAGAAAAAGCAAAACAGAAACAGAAACAGGTTTTGGATACCTCTGTTCATAAGGACAGCAAGACATGTTTTAAATGCAAGAAAGTTGGACATATCGCAAGATACTGTTCACGAGAAAGTTCAAAACTAGTTTCTTCTCCGAAAAAGTTCACTAAGGATGAAAAGCAAAAAGCACCCATGTTTATGCCGAAACAAATTCTTAAAAGAAAGACTGAATCTCATCAAAATGTTAAACCAACTATTCAATCTAAATCTAAGTTTGAAATTGGTGAAACATCACACAAAATTCAACAAAAAGATTCAAATTTTATGTTAAAAGGGCTAAACCACAAACACAGAAATGGGTTGCTAAAATGTTAAAACCAAATCATCCAAGGTTGAACTCAAAACTTCTATTCCAAACAACATTGAGCTTAAAAAGATTGAAAAGAGCAAAGTGGGTCCAAAGTTTGATATTCCAACCCACCCAAGACCAAACAGGCTTGGGTCTCTTTGTTTAAATAAATTTTGTTAATCATGTGTGCAGGGGCTCCAACGTTCGATATTGTCAAAATGGATCATGGATAGTGGAGCGTCTCGTCACATGACAGGAACGCTTGCGCTACTCAATGATGTTAGAGCTATTCGAGGAGGATATGTAGGATTTGCTGGTACACAGGGAGGTAGAATTGTTGGAGAAGGGATTCTCTCGAACGGAGTTGTATCGTTTGATAAAGTGAACTATATCGCGGAACTTGAGTACAATCTGCTTAGTATCTCGCAAATTTGTGAAAAGAAGTTCACGACACATTTCAATTATAAAGAATGTCTAATCCTTAAACCCGGTTTCAAGATTCCAGAAGAATGGATTTTGATGCGAGCTCCACGAGAAAATGATTTATATGTTCTTGACATGAGCATCGCTTCTACCACGTCAAAGAAAGTTCAATGCTTTGTTTCTAAAGCTACCGAGAAAGAGTCAATTTTATGGCACAGAAAAATGGGGCACATTCATCTTCGAAAGATGAATTTTCTTGTGCATAACGACTAAGTGGAGGGTGTCAATTTGAAAAGTTTTCATCTATCAGATGATTGTCTTAGCTGCAAAAAGGGGAAGCAGCATAAGAAATCACACCCGAGAAAGCCGTTGAATTCGATAAAGCTACCACTAGAAAGACTACACATGGGTCTCTTTGGACCAGTCAATGTCAAAAGCATTTCTGGAGATCTATACTGTCTTGTCGTTACAGATTATTATTCTCGATTTTCATGGGTATTCTTTCTGGAGAGTAAGGATGAAACTTTTGAAACTCTTATGATCCTCTTCAGAAAACTCGAGAATTTATATCATTTGCCCATTAAGAGAATTCGCAGTGATAATGAACGAAGTTCAAGAACAAGAAGATGCAAGAGTTCTGCAATGAAAAGGGGATTCTTCATGAATTCAGCGCCCCCTATACTCCACAACAAAATGGAGTAGCTGAACGAAAGAATCGCACGTTGATAGAAACTGCTAGAACAATGTGTTAGCTGATTCGAAATTACCGATCAGTTTTTGGAGTGAAGTAGTAGCGTCAGCATGCTATACCCTAAATCGTGTGTTGACAGTTAAGCCTCACAAAAAGACATGTTTCGAGTTACTGAATCAACGAAAGCCTAACTTAGCATTTTTGGGACCTTTTGGATCACCGTGTACCGTCTTGGACCCGGCTGGTAAATTTGGAGCAAATCTTTGGAAGGAGTCTTTGTTGGTTATGCTACTCCTCAAAAACGTGTTTTCTTGCCGAGTCTAAACCAGGTAATTCTAGCGCAGCACGTAGATTATCAAAGATATACAACGCCTACGCAGAAGCCTGGGGATCCGTGGCTGTTTAAATACGACGGATTGTGGGATTCGTTTGATCTACCAGATGTGCCAACTGAAGAAGAACTTGTTATGTTATTTCAACAACATCAATTATCTAATCAAGAACAAGTTCCTCGACCTTTGGTGATTTCTACATCATTACCAGTTAACACGTCTGATGTTGGTCAAAGTTCTTCTGTTCAAAATCCGGTTCCTGCTCCAAATGTCAATGCTGCTGAATCTTCTGCACAGCTAAATGTAGATGCTGACTCTGATCGGGAACCAACTTTCGACGATGGAGGATCCAGTTCTGATGAAGCATCTGAACAGATTAAAGGCTTTCTAAAACAACAGGCTGATCATTTTAATGCTAGGAATAAAGCTTCTTCATCTATACCGGCTGTCGATGAAATTCTGACAAATTTGCAACCACAAGTAGATGTTCCAACCGAAGTGATGCCAAGGACACTTTCATATCATCCGTCAGAGAACATCATAGGTAGCTTACAATCTTGAGTGCAAACTCACAATCAGATTAATAAAGATCTAAGCTGTTTCTATGCTAGTATTGCTCCACTTCGAGTCCGATTTTCTCATAGTTGTTTTGTTTCTCAGGTTGAATCAGGAAGCTGGAAAGACGCGTTAAAAGAAGAAAGTTGGGTGGATGCAATGCAAGAAGAATTACTCCAATTCCAGAAACTTGGAGTCTGGACGCTTGTTGACTTGCCAGATCATCACAAAAAGATTAATACTAGATGGGTCTTCAAGTGTACAAGAGATGATCGAGGAGTCATGGTGCGCAACAAAGCTCGATTTGTGGTTCAAGGTTTTCATCAGCAAGAAGGGATAGATTACATTGAAGTCTACGCCCCAGTTGCACGTCTTGAAGCAATTCACATATTCTTGGCCTTTGCCTTATGGAAAGGGTTCAAGGTGTACCAATTGGATGTTAAATCTGCTTTCCTTTACGGAAAAGTGAAAGAGGAGGTGTACGTCGGCCAACCACCGGGGTTCATTGATTCAGTGCACAAAGATAAAGTCTACTTCTTGAATAAAGCCGTATATGGTCTTCATCAAGCCCCGAGAGCTTGGTATGAAACATTATCGAGTCATCTTTTGGAAAATGGTTTTATCAAGGGAACAGTAGATTCTACGCTCTTCACAAAGGAAGTCGATGGGCATCTAATTATCGTACAGATATATGTGGATGATATTATCTTTGGATCGACAAATGACAAGTTGTGTAAAGACTTTGAAGAAGTCATGAAGCGCAAATTTGAAATGAGCGCAATGGGGGCGATGAAGTTCTTTCTAGGACTTCAGGTTGACCAGTTGCCTGATGGTATTTTCATTCATCAGACAAAATATGTTCATGACATATTGGAGAAATTCAATATGAAAGGAGCTAAAACAGCATCGACCCCGTTAGCTCCAAATCACGGCATTTGTCCATATCTTACCGGAGAAAAAGTTGATGAAACTTTATATCGCTCCATGATCGGATCCTTGATGTATCTTACTGCTTCTCGACCAGATATCATGTATCCAACGTGCATGTGCTCTCATTATCAGTATAATACAAAAGAGTCACACCTGCTTAGCGTTAAACGCATAATGAGATATCTGAAGGGTTTTCCAAGCACCGACTTGTGGTACCCTAGACATGATGATTTTAATCTTGCAGGTTACTCGGGTTCTGATTTTGGTTGCTGCAAACTGAATATAAAGTCTACAACGGCCGGCTGCCAGTTCTTCGGAACTCGTTTGGTAACGTGGCAATACAAGAAACAAAGCGCGGTCGCTCTCTCTACCTGTGAAGCTGAATACGTTTCGGCATCCAGTTGTTGTTCTCAGATTCTCTGGATACAACAACAGATGAGAGATTTCGGTTTGCAATTTCTTGATACGCCTATATATGTAGATAACCAGGCTGCGATCGATATCACCAAAAACTCATGCTAACACTCATGTACTAAACATATCGAGATTCGACACCACTTTATCCGTGATTGCTACGAGAAAAAGTTGGCACGAATTAAGAAAATCCACACTGATGACCAAAAAGCAGATTTTTAGACCAAAGCTTTCGATAAAACAAAGTTTAAAAATTTGTTAAAGCTAAATGGTTTAAAAAATATGATCTCAGGGGATGTATTTGAGGTTGAGTTTGAGGATGATGACGACTTGATGTGAATTTGTCATCGGTTAAACATTTTCTGTATATTTTTCTTATAACTTCTTAAAAATCCAAAAATATGTTTTTGATTTTAGGGGGAGAATGTTTGAGGAAAATACAAAAACATTAAAAAAGACAAAAAGAGTTTTGTGTAAAAAGAGTGATCATAGTAAATAAAAAATGATAGTCACGGTATGCTAAAGAATTGTATTGTTTTTAAAAGTAATTAAGCAAGTCTTACTATTGATATGCCAATAGACTTCACTCGTTTAGTCAATTGTATTTGAGATATAAACCTAAAACACAAAACTGATTAACTTGTGGGTTAACATCTCTCGGATATATTGACTTAGTACTCCGAAATTTCGTTTAAGAGAATGCCAGATTCTGCGATACTAGGTCTTTATATTTGATTGATATCCGGGGTATTATTCGAGTTCCTCTGATTTTGCGGAAGCAATGGCCTAGAACTCATCTAATATTTTCGCATTATTTCCCTAAAAGCTGCATGAAAAATGATTTATGTCTTAAGCAATTATGACATTTGCAGCACAAAAGATTCCTTGATGGAACACCACCGAAAGACGAGCCTTCATCTCTTTGTCTGTACGGTAGTGCTAACCTGAGCTCACAAGGTCTCGCATTCACCCTATTTACATATATCAATTCGATATATTCACCTGTAAAATGACATTCTGGGAATCTCGATACGGGAGTATATTCTGAGATGGGAAACACAGTTATTTCATGTTTCTAATAATACCTTAACATATCTTGAAACAATTGAAAAACGAGAACAAGTTTAAATGAACAAATATATTGGCAATCTAGGTAAATTTGTTTAAAAGCTTAAAGGGTGTTTCTAGATCAACGGTACTGGTGACTTATATGCATGCTTGAAATGATCCTCTAAAAACACAAAATTCACAAAAATGTTATTCTTTGAAAAATATTTTAAAACTTAAAAATATTTTCAGTTTTCTTAGCTTGATAGTTTTATTTTTGTTTACCGATGATAAAAACACTGATGGTTGGATTCATAGCAACATCTTGCTGAGGATAAAATAAATCTTTAACAAAAAGGTTTACCCGAATGTCAAGAAACTTAGTGTATTTATCAAAACACCGATGATAAAACTTAGTGTTTTTATCAGAACACTAATCTTTAACAAAAAGGTTTACCCGAATGTCAAGAAAGTTCATTAATTTGAAACTTTATATGATAAAATAAATCTGTTTGGTTAAACATGGTCAACCAAGGTCATTAACTTGGACTTGGAAGGTAAGATGGATAACCAGGGTCATTAACTTGGACTTGGTTAGTCAAGTGGATTTTTGAAACATATAAAATTGCTAAAAAATGAAAAATACAAAAAATAAAAATTGAAATTGAAAAGTTTAAAGTGTTTTAGTTTTGATTCGTACAAAATCGAATTTCATGCGGAGAGAGTCATTTTAGTACGAAACAAGAGCTAAGTTTTTGTGCGATTCATAATATTTCGTATGAAATAGGTTGAGTATAAATACTCTGTGTTTCGCACAGAAATGAGGTTTCTATTCTCTTTGCACTATTGAGCAACTCAGAAAACTTTTTGTGCGATTCGATTCTAAAAACTTCATTTCTTGGGTTTTGTGCTAGTAATTCACATTGTTGAGGTTGATTTGCACACCTCTTTCAATGAGCAAGGTAATTTCGTCAAAATCTCACTGTTATAATGTTGAAATTTTGTACGATTCAGACTAAAACTTAGATCTAGGGAAATTGGACCGGTAAAACTTAAAATTGATCACAAAATCGTTAAAATCGGCTCTAATAACTTGAAAATCAACTACCAATTTGCTAAAAACAAGTTTTAAGTTAGGATTATACTTGGACAAATTTTGGGACGATGATGGTTTTGTACGAATGAAGTTGACTCGTATGAAAATTTTGTTTAAGCAATTGAAGGATATTTTGTACGAAACATAATTTCATACGGATGAGGGTTAAAAGTTGTTAAAAATCAGTTGTTAAAAATCAGTTTGAATGTATAATTCATACTAAAAGATTCATATGAAATAAAATTTGAAAACAAACAGTTTAAAATGCACAGTATTTCGTACGAAGATCATGGTCCGTATGAATAAAAAAGTTCAAAATGTTCAATTTTTGATAACTATATGTTTGGTACGAAACATAGATTTTGTACGAATCAGTGAAGAAATTTTTGAAACTTTAAAATTTTCTAACGGTTGATTGTTATTTTCTTGTACAGGCCAAGAAATCCGGATTTTCTCTAGTGCACAATATATGCTGTATCACAGATGCTTCAATTCCAGAGATAGCAGCGTATCAAGATATCTTGGATTTTCTCACAAGGATTAGAGTGAATAAAGCGTTAACAGATAGACATACGGCATATCTTCCGCATGTGAATATTTCTGGAATGCCGCTGAGTATAGTATAGATGATAACGTCATTATCTCACCAGTAAAGATTGACGATGTCGATATTCTAGTAAAGATTAGTGAAGAGCTTATTCGGAAAGTGTTGGAGTTTAAGGACAACAAAGACGATCCAACCGGTTTCACTGAATATATGGTTAAAGGATGTTTTTATAGGATGGGGTATACAGGGTTTGTGAATGCTGCTCCATACAAGTTCAGATGTCTTGCACATGTTATTATTCACGGTTTTGGACATAGAAAAGGTGGTTTCGATGACCTGGTGGATTATCATATGTGTCTGATTACTGCTCTGTGCTAAATCTTCCATATAACTTTTCAAAGGTTATAACTCAGATGATTCAAAATATTCAGAAGGAAAGGTTTTCGTAGTATCCAAGATTCACACAGATGATGTTAGACTATTTACATCCTGATTTGAAGAAATTCCCAGACAACGTTCTCAAACTTGAACATATGGATATTCCATCCTTACGAAAGATGAATGTGCATCTAAAGTCTGCTCCCATAGCTAAACCGATGTTTGGTGCTATTTTTGATAAAGATTATATTTCACCGGCATCAGGAAAATGGAGGAAGGATGATAGTGGTGACGATGAAGAGGAAGTTAAATCATTATCGTTGTTTGTGGCAAAGAGAAGTCCATGGTTCGTAAAAGACGAAGAAAAGGGTGGGAAAGCTACATATAAAGGGAGAAAGAGAAAAACTGCATCCGCTGCTGAAAGTTCAGGGTTAAGAGATGAACCTGTAGTTGAGGAAACAGTTGAACAGATGGCTGAAGAGATAGAACGTAAAGCTTTTGGAGCTGGCAAAGCAGCTGAAGAAGTACTATCATCTAGTACTGATTCAGAAGAAAGAAGAGCGGGAGAAAAGAAAAGAGCCGAAAAGTTAGCAAAGAAACGTCAAGATGAACCAAAACGAAAAGTTGAGGAACGCAAGAGAAAAGCGACAGGTGAGGATGACACAACTTATCTTTCGTCTGAATCTGATACAGAATCTGCATTTCAAACTCCGGTAAAGAAAAGGCAAAGAAGAATGAAGCGATCTGCAGCTCGAATATCTCCGATTGTTATTCCAACAGAAGATGGTGCTGAACAAATTATTGAAGAAAATGTGGAGGAGCAATCACAGAATATTCCGTCTCCACCACATCATATGCATCCAGAGCCAGATCAGCAACAAGTTGAACCAGAGATACCTTTTCAACAACCATCAGTTCCTGAACCAGAACCAGTTCAACAACCAATTCCTGAACCAGAACCAGTTCAGCAACCACCACCACAACAATCTTCTCAACAAAGATCTCATCCATCTCATGCTCAGCAATCCCGTCCTACACCACATCCATTTGATTCACAAGCATTTTTTGACGAGATTGGTTTAGACAACCTACCAGGAGGAGATGAGTTTCGTTTTGATGATTCAAAAGTTGATGATTTGCAGAAACAGGTGACAATGAATGTTTTACGCATTACTGAGTTGCAAGAACAGATAAACCTGTTAACAGCTGAAAAGTGTGAAATGCTTGAAAGGATTGGGGATTAATTGTTGACAAACAACAATTAGAAGCAATGTTAGCGAGTATTATTTCTGAAAACGAAAGATTGCGGTTAAGTATGGCAGAATACAAGGAAGAAAGGTTGAGAAATAATAGAAGAATGGAAGTGTTTGAGAAGATTCTTGAAAAGAAGTTGGGGTTGAATATTTCTGCAGCAATTGATGAAATAGAACGTGCAGAAGCAAGAGAAAGAGTTGCGGAAAGAGAACGGTTGCCTAAACAGCAATCTGATGCACAAGGGAAAGGAAAAGGTAAGATAGTGGAGGATTCCGTGATTGATGAAGCTGTGCCAGAAGCTGAATCTGAGCCAGTACAATTTTGGGATATTGTGGTGTATGAAGAACCGAAGAATTTTATCTTGAAAGGAAAACCAACTGATGTGGATATAGCTTCACTTGATATTTCTCAACGACATCAAGATTGGTTGATGAAGAAAAAGACGGAAAAAGACAGTAAGAAACGGCTGAAGAAACAGAAAAGGAAGTAGAAGAAGAGGATACTTAAGATGTTGATATTGATGTTAAGGATTCCAGTAGTTCAGATGATGATAATGATGATGATAATGCTGGAGGGTCGGGTATTCGTGTAATAGATTCCAATGTTAAATGAATTAGTTAATCTTTCCAAGTACTTTGATGATTCTGCAAACCAAACTATTGAAGAGGAAAGGATGCATAAAGCTGATGAGTCAGTAGATGCTTAGCAGGCAGGAATTTTCACAGAAAGTGTTACATCTTCTGTTCCTGTCGTGCAAAAGCCGTTTATATTATATCTTGAGCGTGATGTTGAAGAAGGGGAGTTTGTTCATAGTTATTCAAAAGAAGAAATAACAGCAATGCTAGGTATTATTGAAGAGAAGTTCGATTTTGATTTTGAAGATGAACTGAATGACATAGACATTTTTGAACCGAATGCTTATGTTTTCAAAGATATAGAAGACGCAAACATATATGATAACGATGTCGTGGAAAGTGATTCTGATGAAGATGCTAATGATGCCATTCATGGTACGGATGATTTCCCAACGTTTATCGATTTATTTACAGCAGAAAGTCCTGGGATGTTACAAAGGAAAGTATCTGAAGCTGTAAAAGAAGGAATAATTCCTGAGAAGATGTCTAAAGCTGAAATTTTTGAACAAAAAAAGAAATGGTTTCGGGAGAGTTCAGCTGAGTGAAAGTTTAAGAGACCCCTAGCATTTTTCACCAGAGATGCTGATATTTCTTTAGGGGATATTCTGAGTTGGGGTTGGATTGAAGAGCTAAATGTATATGCGATTAAAAGGGAATTTGGGATCCAATACTTTCGATATATGAGCGACATCAAAACACAGCCTTATTGGGACATAAAGGAACTTGTTCAAACCAAGATGATAAATCTTAAGATGAAGTTCCATGACCAAAAGCTGTGGAGATTGATCAAGTTTGAAGCTAAGCATGGTTTTGTTCATTGGAAACCTCATTATCCACGTCGTATTGTTAAAGTAGATCCAGTGACAAAGGAGAAAGATATTAATTTGATTGTGAAGAAACCACGGGTGATGAAGAACATGCCGCTGATTAAAATGGAGCAAGATTTTTATACAATTTTCAAGTGGTGGCATTATGATTCGAATACAGGAGAGGCTGTTATATGTGTGCACCCAGATAAAGATTCGTGGAAGATTACAGAAGAATTAACCGAAGCCGTCATAGCGCACAAAAGAATATATGGTATGTGGCGACATTCGAGTACTAGACCCAATGTGGCTAGTAAATTGTTCGAAGAAAGACATAGAATGTTTATTCTACAGTAAGATAAGTTTTGAAGAAAAGGATCAAGAGCAAGCACTTCAATTTCAAAAGATCGTGAATGTGTGCTTTGCGAATGATATTCATTCTAGATCGGATTGGAAAACAACTTGGAGAAAGATTGAGAAGAAGGAGTCAAAGAAAACGGAAGAAAAAGAAGCTCGGATTGCTGAACGTACGAGAATAGCATCTTTAAGGAGCTTTCAATTTTTGAAACGATGTCCTCTGACTGATCAAATGCCAATTACTTTTGAAGAGCGTCGAAAGCCTGTAAAGAGATTTTTTGGGCGTTAAAGTCAAATCAAATTGAAGTTGAAGATTATCCATACTGCGGCAACATCCAAGGGGAGTTTGTTGGTACATAATGTCTATTGCCTACGTCTAGGATATATCTGTAATTTTTAAAAAGTTTACAAGTTGATGTTTAATTGAGAAAATGCAAATTTTATATGTTTGAACACTGTGATTCGCATGAAACATACAGATTTCGTACGAGTGAGTCACTCGTGCGAAATACAGTTTCGTACAAAACATAGATGTTTGTTTTTGCACGCACTTCGGTACGAGTAATGTCGACCTATAAATAGGGAAGTGTTGTGTTAGAGCTAGTAAGTGATTTGTCAATTGATACGGCGAAGCTCTGCCAGTTTGTTTACTTGCGTCTGTATTCTGAACATCATTAATACATCAGAAGCAGTTAAACAATAAGTACTATCTTGTTTATCATATCTACCTCTCTAGCAATGAATTCCGCCTCTACTAGTTGAGCGAGATCAGGTCGATTGCTCGTTTCGGGAGCTCGATCCCCGTTCACAGTTTGTTCCATCAGTTGCAGGTACATCAGAGACTGATAAAGACTTTACTAAAGAAAGCAATAGAGATGATTCAAGCACAACAACTTCACAGAGTGATGAAGAAATGTAAAATGAAAGTCAAGAATCAACCTCGTCATCAGACAGTGAGCACAGTGAAGACGACATTGAAGATAAACATCATCCTGACAAGAAATTGAAGAAAGTCAAAGATTCAAGCCGTGTTACGTCATCACATTCCTCAAGCAGCTCCATATTCTCATCACATACATCATCTTCGCACTCAGGACCTAGGAAGAAAAGATCGAATTGCAAACAATGCTTTCGCTGTGATCATTTAGGACATACTGCGAAACATTGCAAAAGCAAGAAATCTTCTAACCAAGATCTCGTTAGAAGTTTTACCGATCAATTTGACAATCTAAAGAAATCAGTAAAATGCATAGTTGATTCAACCTGTTTTTGGAAAAGAAAAGAAAACTCTCTTGCTCAAAATCATGATAGAACTAACGTAAAGCAAGTCTGGGTTCCAAAAACTAGCTAACTTGTACATATTTCTTGTTGTTGTTGTATAATAGAATAAACTTCAAAAATGGCTTCGGATGCTCATGGAATATATCTGGCATGTTGACAGCGGATGCTCCAGGCATATGACAGGCTTAAAGGATCTTCTTAAAAACTTTCGAGCTATTGATGGTGATTTCGTGTCCTTTGCCGGAGACGAAAAGGGAGGGAAGATCGTCGGAATGGGTAATGTCGTGTCTGTTGCACTTACTCTCGAGAATGTAAACTATGTTCCAGAGTTGTGTTACAATCTCATGAGTGTATCACATGTCTGTGACAAAGGAATTTTGGTGCGATTCAATGACACTGTGTGCTTATTCCTCAAATCCGAATACTCCGTCCTGCAGAAATGATCATGTTTAGAGCTCCCCGTCAAAATAATACCTATGTGCTGAATATGAAAAATGCCAAATCAAATGAGCAAATGACATGTCTTATTTCAAAAGCATCTGAATCGGAATCACTGCTGTAGCACAGGCGTTTGGGGCATGTGAACTTTAAAAACATAAATAAGCTTTCTAAATTTAAATTAGTAAGAGGTTTACCTATGAAAGATTTTCCGTTTTCAGAAAAATGCATCGCATGTGCCCAAGGAAAGCAACATAAAAAGCCTCATAAGTCCAAAGCAGTGAATACGATATCTGCCCCACTGCAATTACTTCACATGGATCTTTTCGGCCTATAAGTGTTAAAAGTTTAGCTAAAAGATCTTATTGTTTGGTAATTACAGATGATTTTTCAAGGTTCTCATGGGTATATTTCCTCGAAGCGAAGAGTGAGACAGCTTCCATTCTGAAAAGTTTCATCCCTATGATTGAAAACGTAATCAAGCTGAAGGTGAAATCCGTAAGAAGCGACAATGGTACAGAATTCAAGAATCATACGTTTGTCTCCTTCTGTGAAGAAAAAGGAATTCATCTTCAATATAGTGCTGCCAGAACTCCTCAGCAAAATGGTGTAGCGGAACGCAAGAACAGAACTCTCATCGAAGCTGCTAGAACTATGCTTGTCGACTCCAAGCTTCCCATAATCTTCTGGGCTGAAGCGGTCAACACAGCATGCTATGTTTTGAATCGGGTTCTCATTGTCAAACCTCACGGAAAGACAGCTTATGAACTACTTTTCAAAAGGAAGCCTATGATAGATTTCTTCAGACCCTTCGGATGTTCATGCACACTTCTCAACACTGAAGATAATCTCATCAAGTTTGAAGCAGTCGGTGACGTATGCTACTTCATGGGCTACTCATCTTCTCAAAAGGCGTATCGAGTCTACAACAAATGGACCAAGATGGTGATTGAATCGTATTACGTCGATTTTCAAGAAGGAAACTCCACTAACACTGGAAGTGCTCCAAATTGGTTTTATGACGTAGACATTGTATTCAACACTTTCGACATTGCTAAACCTGTCACTGAATCCGAGCCTGCAGAATCAACTCCATTGGAGCCATTGTTTGATCCTTCAGACATTGGTTTCACTCCTTTTACAACTTGTTTCACCCTAGCCTCTGCCTCTGCTACTCTTCTTGTTATCGAAGTAAATGGTGACACATTGGCTGAGAATGCATCTGCACAAGATGATTCTTCTTCACAGCAGATCATGGATGAACCACCTAAAGAAGATGAAAATCCAATTATCTATGTCGATGAACATTTCTCTAATCTGCCTCAACAAGTGGAAACTCACACCAACGCAGGGTACAAGACCACTCGAAATCATCCAATTGAAAATGTCATCGGTTCTGTTGAAGATGGAGTTTGAACTCGCGGTCAAACTCATACCATCAACACAGGACTGTATGTAGTTTTTCTCTCGCAGTCTGTCCCAAGAGATATCGGAGATGCAATTCAAGACTCTAGTTGGGTACAAGCAATGCAAGAAGAATTGCCCAATTTCGGAAACTTAAAGTCTGGGAACTCTTTGGTTAACCAGATGGAAGTATCCAATTGGTACCAAGTGGGTGTTTCGAAACAAGATGGACGATCATGGTGTAGTTATCAAAAATAAGGCAAGATTGGTAGTTCAAGGTTTTCGACAGGAGGAGGGGATTGACTATGAGGAAGTTTTTGCACCAGTTGCACACCTAGAAGCTATCAGAATCTTCCTAGCCTACGCTTCGTTCAGAAACTTTTAGGTGTTTCAAATGGATGTAAAGAGTGCATTTCTGTATGGGAAAGTGAAAGAAGAAGTCTATGTCTGTCAACCTCCAGGTTTTAACGATCCTCACTTCCCTGCGAAGTACTATAAGCTTGTCAAAGCTCTCTATGGTCTTCATCAAGCTCCTCGAGCATGGTACGAGACTTTGTCAACATATCTTCTGGAATGTGGGTACTCAAGAGGAAAAATTGATATGATTCTTATCACAAAGCGGATCAGAGATGATGTGATGCTGGTGCACATCTACGTAGACGATATCATCTTTGGGTCAACTACTGAAGCTATTTGCAGGGAGTTCGAGCAAGTTATGAAGGCAAAATTCGAGATGAGCATGATGGGCGAAGTTACATTTTTCTTGGGATTAGAAGTGAAGCAGAGAGAAAATGGCATACTCATTCATCAGGGTAAGTATATCAGAGATATTCTCTCCAAGTACAACATGAATGATTGCAAATCTGCCAGCACTCCCTTTGCTGCTCGGACGAAACTTACTAAGGAAAACCTGTAAAAAAATCTTTCTATCGATCAATGATAGGCTAGTTAGTGTATCTGACCACAAGTAGGCCTAACATTATGTGGGCTGTCTGTCTCTGTGCGCGATTTCAGATGGATATGAAAGAATCTCATGAAGCTGCTGTCAAAAGAATCTTTCGCTATCTGAAAGGAACTCCCAAGCTTGGTTTGTGGTATCCTAAAGATAGTAATTTTGATTTAATTGCTTATTCTGATAGTGATCATGCAGGTTGTAAAGTTGACAGAAAGTCTGCCTCAGGAGGCTGTCAATATTTAGGAAATTGTCTCATTTCATGGCAAAGCAAAAAGCAGACAACAGTCCCCACATCTACTACTCAAGCTGAATACACGGCAGCTTACAGTTGCTGTTCTCAAGTTCTATGGATACAAAATCAGTTGTTGGATTATGGAATCAACGTTATGAAGACTCCTATATTCATCGACAACAAAGCGTGTCTTGGAATTGTGAAGAACCCTATCCACCACTCCAGAACAAAACACATCGAAATTCGCATTCATGCGATCAGAGATGCGTTTGAAAAAGGATATATTCAAGTGGTGCCAGTGGATACAATGCAACAGAAAGCTGATATATTCACAAAAGCCTTCGATAAAACTCGCTTCAACCAGTTGGTAACCTGGTTGGAGATGGTCAACAAAAAGATTTTCTGCAAACTTAAAATTTCTTTTCAAGCTATGGATTCTCGAAAATAAAATTTTAAGGGGGGAAGTTTTCCAGAAAATATTGTTGAAACAAAATCTTTTGTTTGACACCTGCATGAGAAATGACTGAAAAACTGCTAACACTTTGTTTGATCTTAAAACAAAATCAGGTTGAGGCACCAAGCAATGACGTGTTAGTAGATTCAGCAATACCTTGAAGTAAACTATTAAAAGGAGGCAAAAGCTAATCATCACACAAGAATTCTGGATACCCACAATGTTGAGCAACTTGCGGGTAACACATTGCGGCGTATGGCTTAATGGTCTTAAATCTTGTGTTGATAGATTACCAAAGTCCGAGATTTTGGGTCTTTATATGGACTAATCATTCGGGGATATCATAGTTGCTATTATGTTGCATCCAGATATATGCTAACCTAGACACAATTATATCTTTACATAAAAGCCAATGCGGCCAAAACCCTACACAAATGAAGCTCTCATAGAGAATCATACAAGTTCTTAAATCGTACCGTATTTGGTATCTGTCATAGCCCTCGTTAGACTTTGGTCTCTTTGCTGTACGAAAGTACTGACCTGATCACCAATTGTCTAACGTTGAAATCTATAAAAAAAACGAATGAGGTCAATATACTCACCTGCTATGAGGAATCTTTGCGCATACCTTGATCGCGGGGGTATGTCCTGATGTGGGACTCACGGGCACAACATTTTGACAGTTCAGTATGAGTGAGGGAACATCAAATTTCTTGTCAATATTACCACAACATGATAAAAGGCTCTCTGATCACATGTTGAAAGTTAGGTGCATGGATTTAAAAGGACAAACATACTGTCAGCTTCTCTTGTGCCTTGATTATTCAAAATATCTAATATTTTATCTCACACTAACGAAGTGTTACCAGTATGATCTTCTACAGGAAAGTCACAAGATCCGAATTAGTAAGCATAAATTTTATGTGAAAAAGGAAGCTTCCTGGCCCTAAAAATAATTTTCAGGATCCAAATTGCAATTTTCCGTTTTCCTTAAACTTATTTTTAAATTTTTGCACTATTTTTAACCAAAGGGCACATTTTTCGAGGAAATTTGAGATTTTAGAGTGTAATTGTTTTCAAGATTCTTAGACTTGAAGAATCCTTAAAAATCTCAAATGCGGCGTATTTATTTAATACGTTGGAAGGTAGATTTGT
Organism: Scalesia atractyloides; assembly: GCA_947069175.1. Lineage (NCBI taxonomy): Eukaryota > Viridiplantae > Streptophyta > Magnoliopsida > Asterales > Asteraceae > Scalesia > Scalesia atractyloides. Next base: position 53,776,453 of record CAMTDV010000029.1, on the reverse strand, counting down.
ATAAGTATCTCAGATTTCACTTTATGTAAATATTTTAAAAACTTTCAACTCTAATCATCTTCTTCAACCAAAACCCACACTCAAAACATTCACACTTCATTTAGTAAATCTGATCGGACATTGAAAGATCAATATCGGTATGTTTTTCAATTTTCAAATGTTTATTGATTATTGTTGAGTTGGTAAAACATCAATACAAGATCGGGGTTAGTTATTGAAAATAGATTGAACAGTTTTCATGGGGTTATCAAGAAAGTTTTTGTGACATCCCGGCTTTTCAGGTATCTTAAATGCGCTACTTTACGGTTAACCATTCCGACGCTGATTTAATTAGGAGAATTAAATTACACACTCGCAATAACTACGCTAACTTTGTGAATCTATTGGGTGAATTACGTGCTATGTGTTATTAGACGTTTGTAGATTTTGTAGATTATTGTATCACACATTGATTTCGCGATTATTAGTTATAAAAAAATAATAAATAAATAGCCGAACCGAACCGAGCCGCGAAACGTGTCGACCTCACCTCCTTGCGGCCCAAGGAAATAACCTAAACTTGAGGCCCAAGCCACTTAACCCAAACCGCCCCCCCCCCATCGCGGTCGCGGTCGCGCCCCCTCCCCTTCTTTTCCCTTGTTATATTTATATGTATGTATGCATGGTTGTTTGTTAAAAAAAAACAACAAAACCTTAGCACCTAGAGGAAGGCGACGGCAGCCCCCCCCCCCTCTCACGATCGCAAAACCCCACATCTTCCGGATTGATTCCAATCTTGTCCCGGTTCGCTAATCATCATCGTTTCAAGGTTAGGGTTTAATTGTTTTGCGATTCACATTAGGGTTTGTGTAATCTTGATCATGATTATGTGTAATGGTAGGATTATTAGTATGAAAAGTGTTGTGATTTATGATTAGTTCGGATGATTGTGCGAATCTTTGCGATTGTGATGTTATGTTGAATACTAAAATCATAGGCTGCGTTTTAGCGATAAAGATCATGTTATATAATTAGGGTTTGCATGAATATTGATATACATGATGATATTTGACAAATAAACCTGTTGTTAATCATTGTTACTAAGCGTCATGCTCGTTTAAGCATGTTCTAATGCGATAAAAGTCGAAAACAGTTTGCTGAATGACATTTACAGCCAACTTCAATTGGCTGTAACCTGATCATTATCTATCGAAAAGTGAATTTTCTGAAGCCTAAAACGTTTATTTTTGAAAAACTCTTCTAATGGCGCCGGATTCATATTTTTCTGAGGTCGTTTGCTATTTTTAAGTGGTCATTTGGTGCAGCAGCTGAAGCTGCGTAAATTCTGCAGAATTTGCTGGTTGTTTATCGAGTCGGATCTCATAGTCTGTAAGGGGTTGGGTCACGAAATTTGTACAGTAACTGGAAACGGGAATTTCCGGAAATCTCCCACTGGAATTTTGTTAATTGGATGAACGATGATTTTTAAATAATTTTTCCTGTGGGCTGCAGTCAGAAAGCGACGAATCTGACTGCAGCCTAGTATATAAATGTTTATAAATAATTGGTAAAGCGTTAGGACTTGAAAATTTTACATAAAATTCTACAGTTTAGTTGACACCTCCTGTAAACAAATTGGAAGTTTTGGAACGTTGGAACTATTTAATAAAAATCCTCAAAAACAGTCCAGTTATGAGCGTACAAGCTGAAACATGATAACTTGCATTTGTGTGTACCTAAATGTTGTATGAGTTAACCTGTGTTTATGACAAGTTGGTTTGATCATTATTTTGTATGGTGATATTTTGCATGCATGATTTTGGTTTCGAATTGGCTGTTGCGTGTACCGCACTGTGTGTTAGTTATGCTTAGGATTTTGTGTCAGTGTGTTCACACACTAACTTTAAATCGGTTGTCATGTTAGGACGCGATTAGGGGTTCCATCATTTGATTCTTTTGTGTTATTCTAACCGAGCAATTTAAGGTGAGTTCACGGCCCCTATTTTATCCGTTTTTAAACAACAGGGGGAGAAACATGTATACACTCTATAACTCTATCTTTTGCGTTATGCGAAATTAACGTCTTTAACTATTCGGTAACTAAGTTAATGTTAATGTATGTTATGGTCACTAAGTAGCTTTATCACGGAAGTCCTCAACCAACTCTCAGATCGTTAGTATTAGGTTAGATAGCGGGGAAATTATAAGTAGTACTACTGGGCCCGACAAGCCCCACCTGAGCTAGTCGCGCTAGCCGACCGGGTATGGTCAACGGGTGATTAATTTGGCCTAACTTTCGCCATGGTCAGTGATAGACCTGGCAACAGTGAAGCAACAACAGTCAGCTTCGATCGCGAACTCTTATGTGACGTAACTTTAGGCTCGCTACCTACATGTTAACATTGAACTTAATTACGAACCAACATTATTATTCCGGGTTAGGAATAATGGAACTATATCATTATCCCGGGTTAACGATAACGGGGAAAACAAACTTTTAAACCAAACTTGTGAACTTATAAAAACCTGTGAACTCACTCTTCTTTAATGTTGACACTTGTTTCTTTACATGTTTCTCAGGACGCTAGGAGCGCTAGGTGCACTCACTTGCATTTGATCAAGACATTTTTATCGAGTCTTATTTACGAATAATGTTTGGGATTTTTGGCTTTGGCATTTATGTTGGCGTCCGTTACTTTACTTTACTCTAATGCTTCCGCTAAACTTTGAAACTAATGCTTCCGCTAAACTTTAAAACTAAGATATTTTGAAAATGACTATGAATGGTTAAACAAATGTTTTTGGAAAACGTTTAAATAAATCATATAGAGTCGTTCGATATTATTAGTGTCTGAGATTCTTGTTTGATCACACGCCTCGCGGTAAAACTCCGCAAGTGGAAATTGAGGGTGTGACAGATTGGTATCAGAGCCTCTAGCTATAGAGAACCAGGTTTGCATTAAAAGTAGACCTAAACTATAGCTGTTACACGACACTAGACTTAGTTGTCACCGAACTGTGATATCTTGTTATGTGTTATACTACAATTGTTTTATGTGAGATATATATGTATATTGTGATGCACGCAACTCGTAACTAACTATACCAACCCAACAGGCAATGTCATCATCATCATCCGACAAATCTCGACAATCAAGGGCGCCGGGGAAGGCACCCATGGTCGAACCCTCACCACCTCATGGCGTGGAGACACGCTCAGCTACTAGGAAAAGACTCGCTCTAGGAGGGGAGTCGTCCTCCCGTCCGACCACCACTATACTGGTCGAACCGGTCAACTCTTTAGGAGTGGGGGACGATCTAATTAGAGATGTGTCAACGAAACAACAGGAACAGCTAGAGAGAATGCAGGAGACTATCAAAGCATAGGGATGGATGATACGTCAACTAACTGGTAAAACTAGAGAGCTCGAGGAAGAGCAATATGAGAATAAGAAAGTTCGCAACATTTTAGCTACGGATCTTCGTGCGGAGCAGCTGAGGGCTGACTGGCTCGAAGACAGAGTTCTTGAGTCCAGTTGGAGGATTCAAGAACTGGAGCAGAATCAAGCACCTGTCCCAGTACCCGCACCAGCACCTCCCCCCCCCCGCGCCGGTAGAGGAAGAAGAGGAGGACCCAGAGGAAGACCCGGAGGAGGATTCGAAGGAAGAAGAGCCGGAACAGGACCCGGCTGTTGAAGCTGAAAATGCCGCAGAGGATGACGGCAATGATAGCGACTTGGGAGATGGAGACGTAGAAGACTAACTCGTCTCGTCAATCTCCGCTTTGTTTTCTTTAGTTTGTTTGTTTCCACTTATGTTTGAACTTGAAAATTTTATAATTAAACTGAGATGTTTGGTTGGTATTTTGTGAGACATTGCAATTTATTTAATCGAATGTTCCTTTTGATTGTTTAATTTGTTGGGTTGACATAACTTGTGTGATTATTGAAGTGTGGAATATGATAACTATATTGGATATATATACTTATCGGTGTGTGTTTGTGTTGTCTTGCGAAGATCTGAAATGGCAACTGGACGTCACGGAAATATCAACATGTCAACTGAAGAATTGGCCGCTTTAATCCAAAAACACGTGAATGCTGCTCTGGCAGGTGTTCAAAACCCACCAGCAGATAACCATTATTAAATTTTCAGGAACAGTTTGGCTAGTAGACTTTCTCGCTGACTACCTATCCTCTATCCTCAGGAGGGGGTCTTAACCCCTACAAGATGTTCCTTGATGCAAAACCGAGAAAGTTCACGGGTGTTTAAGGACCCATAGGACTGGTCCGTTGGATTGAAAAGTCTGAATCGGTGTTCGAGATGTGCAATTGCCTTGAAACCAATAAGGTCAAGTATGCTGCCTCAACGTTGGAAGATGGGGCATTAACCTAGTGGAACGCACAAGTCCAAACGCGTGGACTTGTTGCGGCGAACGCAATGGCTTGGACCGAATTTAAGGCCCTAATCAAGGAAGAATACTGTCCGCGGGACAGAGTTCAATAGTTGGAACAGGCGTTATGGAACCACAAGATGGTAGGGTCTGAAATTGAAGCGTACACGGCAAAACATCATGATCTGGTGTTCCTATGTCCCGATCTGGCTAACACCGTCGAAAAACGACTTGAATTTTATCTTGGAGGTCTGGTCCCTGAGATCCAGGGCATGGTAATGTCTAGCAACCCTATGACGGAGCATCAAGCGATTAGGTTGGCGCATAAACTCACCGATAAGGCGGTGGAGCAAAGGAAGTTGCCACCTCGGGTGCAACTGAAGTTGTCCCTGATAACAAAAGAAAATTTGAAGACTCACCTGCTCGACAGTCTTCGTCAGCCCAGCCACAACAAGGAAACCAGAAACGGTCCAACAATCGGGGTCACAATAATCAGTCTGCCAACAACACCTAGAACTCGAGCGGCTATGCGGGTCGAAAGCCGCAATGTAACCGTTGTAACCTCCATCATCACGGCCCTTGCGCCGGAAATCGCTGCCAACGATGTGGCAAAGCGGGACACGAGGCAAAGGATTGTCGCGGGGAAATCATGTCTCGACAAAATCAGAATCAGCACCAGGGTCAATAGCAAGGTAATAACCGGGGATGCTATCAGTGCGGTAGCACTGCCCATTTCAAGCGGGACTGCCCGCAGCTTCGCAACAACAACAATGGTGGGAACAACAACAAAACAACAACAACAACAATAATAACAAAAATGGCAACAATGGAAATGGTGGCACAGGAGGTGCCAAAGGTCGTGCATTCACGCTGGGCCGTGGAGAAGCCAGAAACGACTCGAATGTGGTCACTGGTAAGTTTCCCCTTAACGATCATTTTGCTACTGTACTTTTTGATACGTGTGCGGATAAGAGTTTTATATCTGAGTCTTTTAGGAAGAACCTAAATCTCACACCTAAACCCCTAGAGACCCCTTACGTCATAGAACTAGCCGATGGTAAATCGGTAGATGAGACCTATTTAGTAACCGGCTGTCAACTTAAACTCGCGGGTCACACCTTTACCATTGATCTGATGACAACTACCCTGGGTAGTTTTGACGTGGTAGCCGGAATGGACTGGCTATCCGACGTTCGAGCTGAAGTTCTCTGTTTAGAGAAAGCTATCCGTATTCCGCTCTCTAACGACGAAATCTTTATGGTGCAAGGCGAGAAGGCAGGCACCGTCACAAACATCATCTCTTACATGCAAGCTCAGAAGTATCTTCGGAGAAAGAACTCCTTTGCTTTGCTCGCACTGGTCACCGAGCAGCCTAAGGACGAGAAGCGGATTGAAGATATCCCCGTCGTCCGTGACTTTCCTGATGTGTTTCCAGAGGAGTTACCTGGTCTTCCACCACATCGACAAGTGGAGTTTGAAATCGAATTGGCGAACCATGCGACTCCTATCGCCAAGGCCCCGTACCGCTTAGCTCCAGCAGAGCTACAAGAGCTTTCTACCCAACTTCAGGAATTGTTGGAAAAAGGATTTATCCGACCCAGTACTTCGCCATGGGGTGCTCCGGTCCTTTTTGTCAAGAAGAAGGACGGGACCTTCCGCATGTGCATCGACTACAGGGAACTCAATAAGGTTACCGTCAAGAACCGATACCCATTACCTCGCATCGATGATCTTTTCGACCAGCTTCAAGGGTCAAGCTACTACTCCAAGATTGATCTACGGTCCGGTTATCACCAGCTACGCGTCAGGGAGGAGGATATCTCCAAGACGGCATTTCGCACTCGGTATGGCCATTATGATTTCTTGGTCATGCCCTTCGGTCTCACCAATGCACCCGCGGTGTTCATGGACCTCATGAACCGCGTGTGTAAGCCGTACCTCGACAAGTTTGTCATCGTAGTCATCGATGATATACTCGTCTACTCTAAGGGTGAAGAAGAACATGCTGAGCATCTACGATTATTGCTGGAACTACTTCAACAGGAGAAACTATATGCCAAGTTTTCGAAGTGTGATTTCTGGATTCGGGAAGTTCAGTTCCTCGGGCATATCATGAATGAAAAGGGTATACACGTTGATACCGCCAAGATCGATGCTATCAAGAACTGGGAAGCACCCAGGACACCGACAGAGATCCGCCACTTTTGGGGTTTGGCTGGTTACTACAGACGTTTCATCAAGGGATTTTCCAAGATCGCACAACCGCTTACCACTCTAACCCAGAAGGGCACCAAGTATGCTTGGGGTGACAAACAGGAAGCAACATTTCAATTGCTGAAATAGAAGCTTTGCAGTGCGCCCATTTGTCCTTGCCAGAGGGGACATATGATTTTGTGGTATATTGTGACGCTTCCATTCAGGGATTGGGATGTGTACTCATGCAACGTGATAAGGTCATCGCGTATGCATCCCGACAGTTGAAGGTTCACGAGAAGAACTACACGACACATGACCTGGAATTGGGAGTAGTTGTGTTTGCACTAAAGATTTGGAGACACTATCTATATGGAACAAGGTGCACAATTTACACGGATCACAAGAGCCTCCAACATATTTTCGACCAGAAGGAGTTGAACATGCGACAGCGTCGCTGGGTTGAACTCCTGAACGATTATGAATGCGCCATTCGGTATCACCCGGGTAAAGCTAACGTGGTAGCTGATTCCCTCAGTAGCAAGGAGCACTTGAAACCTCGTCGGGCACGAGCACTACAGTTCACAATTCATTCTGGGTTACCCGAACAGATACGCGACGCGCAGCTAGAAGCAGTTAAGGAAGAAAACATCAAGGCCGAATCTGTGGGAAAGATGGAACGCGATTGGGAAGTGAAACCCAATGGTGCCCGGTATTTCATGAATCGTATATGGGTACCTCTCTACGGAGACCTCAGGAAGCTAGTTATGGACGAAGCTCACAAATCCCGATACTCTGTCCATCCTGGTTCAGATAAGATGTATCAAGACCTTAAAGCCGCGTACTGGTGGCCCAACATGAAAGCGGATATAGCCACCTACGTGAGCAAGTGTTTGACTTGTGAGAAAGTCAAGGTGGAATACGAGAAGCCATCAGGGTTACTTCAACAACCTGAGATCCCAGTGTGGAAATGGGATCAGATCTCGATGGACTTTATCACTAAACTCCCGTGAACTCCGGGTGGCTGCGATACCATCTGGGTAATCGTGGATCGTCTAACTAAGTCTACACACTTCCTAGCGATCAAAGAAACAGATAAGATGGATAAGTTGACTCGCATCTACATTAAGGAAGTAGTTTCTCGGCACGGGGTGCCAACATCCATCATCTCAGACAGAGATGCTCGTTTCACGTCCAACTTTTGGCAGTCACTTCAGAAAGCGTTGGGTACACGCTTAGATATGAGCACAGCTTCTCACCCTCAGACGAATGGTCAAAGTGAAAGGACCATTCAGACCTTGGAAGACATGCTTAGGGCATGTGTGGTAGACTTCGGGAACAGTTGGGAAATCCATCTGCCTTTAGTGGAATTCTCGTATAACAACAGTTACCATACGAGTATTCAAGCGACACCGTTTGAAGCATTATACCGTCGCAAATGTAGATCACCGGTCTGTTGGGCAGAAGTCGGTGACAGTCAACTCACAGGTCCTAAGTTGATACTTGAGGCTACTGAAAAGATTGTGCAAATTAGAAACCGCATGGCAGCGGCACGAGATCGACAGAAAAGTTACGCTGATCAACGACGCAAACCGCTCGAATTTCAAGTAGGCGACCGCGTCCTACTGAAGGTGTCACCCTGGAAGGGTGTAATTCGTTTTGGGAAACGAGGCAAACTAAATCCACGATACGTAGGCCCATTTGTGATTTTAAAGCGTATCGGGCCCGTAGCTTATCAGTTAGACCTTCCTACCGAACTCAGTGGAGTTCACAACGTTTTCCACGTGTCCAATCTGAATAAGTGCCTATCAGATGAGACCCTAGTCATTCCATTGGATGAGCAACTGCATTTTGTGGAACAACCTATCGAGATCATGGATCGTGAGATTAAAACTCGAAGGCACAGCAAGATACCAATTGTCAAGGTTTGTTGGGACTCTAAGCGTGGACCGGAGTTCACGTGGGAAAGAGAGGACCAAATGAAAAGCAAATACCCACACCTTTTTGCAGCTGAGCAGCAATCTGATGTTACCACCAACTAAATTTCGGGATGAAATTCTTTCAACATGGGGATGATGTGACAGCCTGGGAATTACTTGTACCGTTACTAACAAACTGAATCTTTGTGCGTTGCATTCTAAACCGCGTTTACTCAATCTTCGGGACGAAAATTCTTTCAACATGGGGATAATGTGACATCCCGGCTTTTCAGGTATCTTAAACGCGCTACTTTACGGTTATCCATTCCTACGCTGATTTAATTCGGAGAATTAAATTACACGCTCGCAATAACTACGCTAACTTTGTGAATCTATTGGGTGAATAACGTGCTATGTGTTATTAGACATTTATAGATTTTGTAGATTATTGTATCACGCCTTGATTTCGTGATTATTAGTTATAAAAAAAATAATAAATAAATAGCCGAACCGAAGCGAGCCGCGAAACATGTCGACCACACCTCCTTGCGGCCCAAGGAAATAACCTAAACTTGAGGCCCAAGCCACTTAACCCAAACCCCCCCCCCATCACGGTCGCGCCCCCTCCCCTTCTTTTCCCTTGTTATATTTATATGTATGTATGCATGGATTGTTTGTTAAAAAAAACAACAAAACCCTAGCACATGATTATGTGTAATGGTAGGATTATTAGCATGAAAAGTGTTGTGATTTATGATTAGTTCGGATGATTGTGCGAATCTTTGCGATTGTGATGTTATGTTGAATACTAAAATCATAGGCTGCGTTTTAGCGATAAAGATCATGTTATATAATTAGGGTTTGCATGAATATTGATATACATGATGATATTTGACAAATAAACCTGTTGTTAATCATTATTACTAAGCGTCATGATCGTTTAATCATGTTCTAATGCGATAAAAGTCGAAAACAGTTTGCTGAATGACATTTACAGCCAACTTCAATTGGCTGTAACCTGATCATTATCTATCGAAAGTGGATTTTCTGAAGCCTAAAACGTGTATTTTTGAAAAAAGCTTCTAATGGCACCGAATTCATATTTTTCTGAGGTCGTTTGCTATTTTTAAGTGGTCATTTGGTGCAGCAGCTGAAGCTGCGTAAATTCTGCAGAATTTGCTGGTTGTTTATCGAGTCGGATCTCATAGTCTGTAAGGGGTTGGGTCACGAAATTTGTACAGTAACTGGAAACGGGAATTTTCGGAAATCTCCCACTGGAATTTTGTTAATTGGATGAACGATGATTTTTAAATAATTTTTCCTGTGGGCTGCAGTCAGAAAGCGACGAATCTGACTGTAGCCTAGTATATAAATGTTTATAAATAATTGGTAAAGCGTTAGGACTTGAAGACTTTACATAAAATTCTACAGTTTAGTTGACACCTCCTGTAAAAAAATTGGAATTTTTGGAACGTTGGAACTATTTTATAAAAATCCTCGAAAACATCCCAGTTATGAGCGTACAAGCTGAAACATGATAACTTGCGTTTGTGTGTACCTAAGTGTTGTATGAGTTAACCTGTGTTTATGAAAAATTGGTTTGATCATTATTTTGTATGGTGATATTTGCATGCATGATTTTGGTTTCGAATTGGTTGTTGCGTGTGCCGTACTGTGTGTTAGTTATGCTTAGGATTTTGTGTCAGTGTGTTCACACACTAACTTTAAATCGGTTGTCATGTTAGGACGCGATTAGCGGTTCCATCATTTGCTTCTTTTGTGTTATTCTAACCGAGTAATTTAAGGTGAGTTCACGGCCCCTATTTTATCCGTTTTTAAACAACAGGGGGGAGAAACATGTATACACTCTATAACTCTATCTTTTACGTTATGCGAAATTAACGTCGTTAACTATTCGGTAACTAAGTTAATGTTAATGTATGTTATGGTCACTAAGTAGCTTTATCACGGAAGTCCTCAACCAACTCTCGGATCGTTAGTATTGGGTTAGGTAGCGGGGAAATTATAAGTAGTACTACTGGGCCCGACAAGCCCCATCCGAGCTAGTCACGCTAGCAGACCGGGTATGGCAACGGGTGATTAATTTGGCCTAACTTTCGCCATGGTCAGTGATAGACCTGGCAAGACTGAGGCAACAACAGTCAGCTTCGATCGCGAACTCTTATGTGACGTAACTTTAGGCTCGCTACCTACATGTTAACATTGAACTTAATTACGAACCAACATTATTATTCTGGGTTAGGAATAATGGAACTATATCGTTATCCCGGGTTAGGGATAACGGGGAAAACAAACTTTTAAACCAAACTTGTGAACTTATAAAAACCTGTGAACTCACTCTTCTTTAATATTGACACTTGTTTCTTTACATGTTTCTTAGGACGCTAGGAGCGCTAGGTGCACTCACTTGCATTTGATCAAGACACTTTTATCGAGTCTTATTTACGAATAATGTTTGGGATTTTGGGTTTTGGCGTTTATGTTGGTGCCCGTTACTTTACTTTACTTTAATGCTTTTCAGCTAAACTTTGAAACTAATGCTTCCGCTAAACTTTGAAACTAAGATATTTTGGAAATGACTTTGAATGGTTAAACAAATGGTTTTGGAGAACGTTTAAATAAATCATATAGAGTCATTCGATATTACTAGTGTCTGAGATTCTGGTTGGATCACACGCCTCGCGGTAAAACTCGGCAAGTGGAAATTGAGGGTGTGATAGTTTTGAATATGGCTTATTTACTTTTGAAGATGGCGTATTTGATCAGAACAACGATTGGCGGATTTAAGCCTTGAACGCGAGTTCAAGCAACCGGCATATTAGACAAATACGCCGGTCAAGCCATCGTAGATAAGCATCTACGCTGGATAAACTTAAATTCGCCAATCCATAGCGTATATATATTTTACTCGGCTTATATATTATTCCTCTGGCAGTCTATGTCCAATCGTCTCAGCGTTTTTGTCTTCTTTTCTTAGCGTTTTTGTGTACAAAGTTGCACATGACCGGCGTAAATATTATCAGTGTCTAGCGTAGAAAATAGCGGATTTATAATTTTCATTTTAAATTTCTTTTCTGTTTTTATTCTCTAAAATATATTTTATGTATAAATTAATATGTATATATTTTTTTAAAATTTTTTATATTATATATTTATGTATTTATATTTATATATATATATATATATGTATTTATGTATATAAATCTAACTTGGATTGTTTTGACATTTCAGGAATGGCTCAACCAGTAGTATACAGTCCAAGCAAATCCAACGATTTACTCTGTCCACATAGAAGAATTTTGGAGAACTACAAGAGTAAGAACATTGAACAAGGTGAAGCACATCACAGCGACAGTGCGAAACAAAGAGATAAAAGTGACTGAGGAGCGGATTCGAAAGGTTCTAAGCCTCGGAGACAACGCCAGTGATCCATTAAAGCTAAGCAAAGAGGCAATTCTAGAAGGTTTCCACGGGATGAATTATGTTGGAGATTTTCGCAACAAAAATGAGATCAAGAATTCGGGGCTTACAAAAGATTGGAGGTTCATTCTCCACACGTTCTGCATGAGCATTTGCCATAGACAAGGCAGCTATGATGAGCTAAACTTAGAGTGGTCCGCGACAATGCTAAACTTGTGCACCAATCAGCCCTTCAACATTTCTGGCTTAATCTGTCACACCCCGACCCGCAGCGGAATAAGAGTCGGGGCATAATTGGGTTATCACCAAAGCTCATGACATTTACTATTATGTTTCATATTTAATAAAGTCAAAGTTACATTTTCAAATATACAAACATGTTCATTCAATACAAAGGAAATAAACCAACATAACAATCCCAACTCTAAAACGTTTTATTCTTCTAATCCAAGTCGTATGTGTTCCTAGCTGCTGCTGGTTCACCTGTATCATGTGTAAAATGGGAGTTTTTGGGTCAACATAAGTTGGCGAGTGAACCTTATTAGATAAACATTTATTAATAAATTAATTGTTAGTTTATCAATGAAAATTGTGCATAATCATAGATGAGCAAATGTAAATAATCAAGTAATGGCAAAGAGCAGTCACAACTATAACATACAATAACACATGGCAGCATACATGAACATACCATCATCATACTGTAAATAACATAAATGAAACTGTGCGATCAAGGCTCAATCAAACGGAGCCGATCGTATTGGATGTACTGAAAATGAAAATGTCTGTGCGATCAAGGCTCAATCAAACGGAGCCGATCGTATGTGGGCACGCCAGGTTCAACCGCATAATAAAATGGGGAACATGCTCAACGCTCATAATGTAATGGGGAGCGGCGGCCTATGAAATTGCATGTACTGAATAATAATTGCATCCAATGATAACTATTTAACAACAACAAACTGAATACACAAGTTCATGATATGATGTATGCACAATGGTTTAGTAATAATATATATATACAATGACACATGATACACCCCAAAACGTGATTAAAACGGGGAATTTGTAAGATTCACTCACATTGGGTGCGTTGGATTGGAGATGGTGAGATGCGCACGAATTAGATGAGCGGATCAACGAGGAATACTAACTTAAATAATAATGGAAAAATATATTAAATGGATGGATTTTATTAAGGATTTTAATGAAATTTTAGATATATTTTTGTGAGTTTATGGCTATTTTCTATCTTTAAAAATGTTATTTTTAAGTATTTTTAATTGATTTTTAAATTAAATTAAATAAATTAAAATATAAAAAATATTATTTTTTTAGCGTTGACCGTTGACCGGTTCGGTCAGCGAACTAATCTGCGCCGGGTGAGGCTCGAACCCGAGACCTCCCGTTCGCGTGCACGCAGCTCTACCAACTGAGCTACGTATCTAACCCGAAATAATCTTGTTTTTAATTATATTTATACACTTATTCAATTTAACCGAATTTCCTTTATTTGCAAAAACATATTAATTCAATCGGACCGGTGCTCGTGACGGGTTTCGAACGCGCGACGTGTGGTTCATGTTGCACACAGTCCACCGCTGGACTGTGTGTCTAACCTGGTTAATATCTCGGTTTTTATTATACTTAACAACTAACTGGGTTATCCCGGTTTAGTTTTTAAACAAAAAGGCGCGTTATTATATAAGGTGTGCGTGTAGCAGGGATCGAACTCGGGACGTGTGTGTGTATTTTGCACACAGTCCACCGCTGGACTGTGTGTCTAACCCGTTTAAAATACCGTTTTTAATTAATCTTATGTTATGTTGTGTCTTCATCTTCTTCGTTGATTTACACAGACAAACATATTCCGACTGTTATGACTGATTTATGACTTATACGCTTTTCAGACATTATCAGTAAATTAAAAGTAGAGAATGGAGAGAGTTTAAGGAAAAAGATATACCGATTGATGTTATTCACAGAATTCCGGCGGAGGTTCGTCGGTACTGAAAGTGAACTCCGGCTGTTGAAACCAATTAACAGCTTTGTTCGATTATTTAAGAAGTTGAGTCACTTAAACAAGGTTTAACAGAAGTTTGGGAGATCATACCCGTTCACGGTGTGTTTCCGGCAGTTTCAAAAGTTTTCCAGCGAAGGTAAGATTTTCGATAAACGTTGACTAGGATCGATTCAGATGGTGGAGTTGTGTTAGAGACTGATTAATCACATGATTGAAACAGAAAGAGTCGGAGGAAATACCGTGTGGATGTGAGTCCCGGTTTTCCGGTGACTTGCAGAATTTTTTCCGGCGGTCTGATTCAAGCTTCTCCGGTGGATTGTAAGGTTGCGGAAATGCAATTGGGAGTCTTGCAGAGTGTTTTGAGTCGCAGGAAAAGTCTATGATTGAAGTAGTCCGAGAATTGAAGACTTTCGGTTATTAAACCGATCTACTTCCGAATTCAAGTTCCATTCATGGCAGCATTGATTGAAATCGTCCGTTTATCGGTTATACTCACTGAATCGAGAGTATCCAAATCGATTTGGGTGATTGATAACCGGTTTCAGTTACAATGTGTAAAATCGATTGATTTACCTTAGTCCATAAAAATTATTTGTTTCCTAAACATGACAGAAAACAAACAAGTGGCGGAGTGGTCTTGGGAGTGAGTGTTAAGTTGTTGAAGTGTTTCATGGCTGACCCGGGTTCGAGTCCCGGCAGCTTCATAATTTTTTTATTTATTTTATTTTAACTTTTTATCAAATATAATTTTTATAATTTAGTTTATTTATTAATTATGTATCGTTTTAAATCAAAATAATCATAAATATTTAATGTAACTTTTATAACTTGGTACTTGATTACAAAACGGAGCGGGTTTTGAAGACCCGATTTTTACAAATGTTACAGTATCCCCTACTTTTAGGAATTTCATCCCGAAATTTAAGTAGTTGAAGTAGTAGGAAAAAGATGCGGGTATTTTTCACGCATTGAGTCTTCACGTTCCCAAGTAAACTCAGGTCCCCGTTTCGACTCCCAGTGTACCCTAACAATTGGAATGCGACTTCGTCGAAGACACTTTTCCCCGTAGTCCATGATCTCCACTGGTCTTTCAATAAAATGCATAGATTCATCAATCTGAATATCTTCCAGCGGAATATGGAGATTCTCATCAGCGAGGCACTTCTTCAAGTTCGACACGTGGAATGTGGGATGAATCCTGTTGAGTTCTTCTGGTAGGTCAAGCTTGTATGCTACAGGACCTACTCTTTCGAGTATCTTGAAAGGTCCTACGTAACGTGGTGCTAGCTTCCCCTTTTGACCAAAACGAACTACTCCCTTCCACGGTGATACTTTTAAAAGCACATGATCACCAATGTTAAACTCTAAGGGCTTCCTCGTTTATCTGCATAACTCTTTTGACGACTTTGAGCCGCTAGAAGATTGTTTCAAATTTGATGGATCTTATCTGTGGTTTCTTGGATCAATTCTGGACCAGTAATTTGTGCTTCCCCAATTTCGTGCCAACATACAGGAGATCGGCACTTTCGACCATATAAGGCTTCAAAAGATGCCATGCCGATGCTCGAATGATAGCTGTTGTTGTACGAAAATTCAACTAATGGTAGGTGGGCGTCCCAATTTCCCTTGAAGTCTATGACACATGCTCTAAGCATATCTTCAAGAGTTTGAATGGTGCGCTCAAACTGTCCATCAGTTTGAGGATGATAGGTGGTACTGAGATCTAATCGTGTGCCCATAGCGGATTGTACTGCTTGCCATGTTCGCGAGGTGAAACGACCATCACGATCAGAAATAATACTTAGTGGTACCCCATGCCGGCTTATGATTTCGTTGATATAAATACGTGCAAGCTTTTCGTTCTTGAAATCTTCGCGGATAGGAATAAAGTGAGCTGATTTTGTAAGTCGGTCTATAATCACCCATATAGTGTCATACCCACCAGAAGTGCGAGGTAACCCGGTAATGAAATCCATGGTTATATTTTCCCACTTCCATACAGGTATTTCCGGTTGGACTAGAAGTCCTGAGGGTCTTTGGTGTTCAGCCTTCACCTTGGAACATGTGAGACACTTGGAAACAAAAACGGCAATATCCTTCTTCATTCCAGGCCACCAATAGGTGTATCGTAGGTCTTGATACATCTTATCAGCTCCTGGGTGTATAGAATATCGCGTTTTGTGAGCTTCATTCATAAGAGTTTCACGAAATTGTTGTGGTTAGGAATCCAGATACGATCTAGGTAATACAGGATACCGTCTGATTTAGTTTCAAGTTTTAGCTCGGCTCCACAGGACATCTCCTTTCGTACATCTTCTTCTGTTATTGAAACGTGTTGGGCTTCTCGAATTTGATCTTTAATGTCGGTTATAATTTGCGAACATAGAAGATGAATGGAGTTCGCATAACCCTTTCGACTAAGTGCATCAGCCACCACATTTGCTTTACTAGGGTGGTATCTAATTTCACAGTCGTAATCATTTAGAAGTTCGACCCATCTTCGTTGCCTCATATTTAACTCTTTTGATTGAAGATATGTTGAAGACTCTTGTGGTCAGTGTATATTTCACACTTAGTACCATAGAGATAATGTCTCCATATCTTAAGAGCGAATACCACGGCTCCAAGTTCTAGGTCATGAGTGGTGTAGTTCTTTTCATGTGTCTTGAGTTGTCTCGAGGCATAAGCTATGACTTTTCCTCTTTGCATGAGAACGCAGCCTAATCCTTGCCCTGACGCGTCGCAATAGACTACAAAATCATCACAACCTTCAGGAAGAGTGAGGATTGGTGCATCACAAAGTTTTTGTTTAAGGGTTTGAAAAGCTTCTTCTTGCTTGGGTCCCCATACGAAAGGCTTTCCCTTGTGAGTTAAAGCCGTGAGTGGCACAGCAATGCGAGAGAAGTTTGAAATGAACCGACGATAATAGCCAGCTAGTCCAAGAAAAGATCTTACTTCAGTTGGTGTACGTGGAGCTTGCCATTCTTGAACTGCTTTGATCTTTGAAGGGTCAACATGTATTCCCTTATCATTGACTACATGCCCGAGGAATTGCACCTCTTTTAACCAGAATTCACATTTAGAGAACTTGGCATAAAGCTTTTCCTTTTCTAGAAGTGCAAGAACGAGTCGAAGATGACGCTCATGATCAGCTTTAGATTTTGAATAAATAAGAATATCGTCGATGAAAACTATAACAAATCGATCAAGGTAAGGTTTGCAGACTCTGTTCATTAGGTCCATGAAGACAGCTGGTGCGTTGGTTAATCCAAACGGCATAACCATGAATTCATAGTGGCCATAACGAGTTCGAAAAGCAGTCTTAGGGACGTCTTCTTCATGCGCTCTAAGCTGATGATAGCCAGATCGAAGATCGATTTTCGAAAAGCAGCTGGCACCTTGTAGTTGGTCAAGAAGATCATCAATGCGAGGTAAAGGATAGCGATTTTTGATGGTTAACTTGTTGAGCTCTCTATAGTCGATGCACATACGAAAAGATCCATCTTTCTTCTTTACAAAAAGGACAGGTGCACCCCAAGGCGATGAGCTAGGACGTATGAATCCCTTGTCAATCAACTCTTGTAATTGACTGGCTAGCTCTTGCATTTCAGAGGGGGCTAACCTATATGGAGAGTTTGCAACTGGTGTAGCACCAGGTATAAGATCAATACAGAATTCGACGTCTCTAACTGGAGGAAGTCCTGAAATGTCGTCAGGAAAAACTTGTGGAAAGTCTTTTACTACAGGAATGTCTTCAAGTTTCTTCTCTGTGGTTCCCTTCTTGATGATATGGGCTAAAAACGCGACATAATTCTTGCAAAGATATTTTTGAGCTTGAAGACAAGACATTAAGCTGAGCCCTTTCGACGAGGTTTCTCCAATGATTCGAAGAGTCTGACCGTTTGAAAGAGGAATACGAATAAATTTTTCACGACATACAACTTCCGCCTGATGTTGACTGAGCCAATCCATACCGATTATGATGTCAAAACTTCCCAGCTTCATAGGAATAAGGTCGATTGAGAAATCGTGGTCGTTTAAGGTGAGTGTACAGTTGCGTAATATAGAGTCTAATGAAACTGGTTTCCCGTCCGCAACTTCTACCGTTATGGATTCCGTGAGCTTATCCCGATTTTTGCTTAAGATAGGTTCAAATTCTAATGACACAAAACTTCTATCCGCACCAGTATCAAATAACATAGAGGCATATCTACCATTTATAAGGAACGTACCGTTGACCACATTGCCGTCAGCTCTGGCCTGGTTCGCGTTAATATTGCAAGCTCTTCCTCTTGCAGGTGGAGGAGCTTGGTTCGCTTGATTCACTGGGTTGGCTTGGGCCTGAGCATGAATAATATTAACCAGCCTTGGACATGTGTTTCTGAAATGACTTGGGTCGCCGCAATTGAAGCAAGCCCGCATAGGTTGGCCCATAGGATAATTGGGTTGGCAGTATGTTTGGGCTAAATGTTGGGTGGGTGGAAATGGTAGGGGTTGTTGTGCTTGACCCATTAACTGTTGGTGGGTTTGGGTTAAAGGTTGGTGGCGGTTTGTTCGTTGAGGCATGGGGCAGTTTTGAACAGTATGTCCTGCGCGACCGCAGCCGGTGCAGTATTGGCAAGGATGATCAGGGGAATGGTGATACTGACAACGGTTACATTTTGGTAATGGGCCTGTGTAGGGTCTTCTGTATGGTGCGGGTGAAGGAGTGACTTGAGTAATGGGTGCAGCAGGAATAGGGGTGTTGGTTTGGGTAACTGCAAAATTCCTGGTGTTACGCTTCCTCTTGTTAGCAAACTTAGAGGAAGGAATGGGGTGGTTTGAAGTTTGTCCCTCAACAGGGGCTTTCTTCTTCTCTTCTTTGAACTTCCCATTGCGAATTCGGTTTTCGGTCAGTTCAGTTGCTAACTCCATAGCAGCTTCAAGTGTTACTAGTGAAACGCTGAGAACTGAATCTTGGATTTTCGAGGGAAGTCCTCGAATATAATGCTCGATCAGACGATAGGTTGGAGTAAATAAATTTGGAACCATTTGGTTCAATTCCAAGAACCTCTTGTTGTAAGTAGAGTGATCACCCTCCTTTTGCTTTAGAGCATGAAATTCATCCTCTAACTTCTTAATTTCACTTCTAGGACAGAAACGCCTAGTCATGATTTCCCTTAACTCCTCCCAAGTTAAGGCCATCGCATCTTCAGTTCCCCTCTTCCCTTTCTCAGTGTTCCACCAAGTGGGGGCTACTCCAAGTAGTCTCCCGGTGGCGTATCGAACCTTGCGATCCTCAGGACGATCGCAGTTTAGGAAGGTGTTTTCCATCTCCTCGAACCAATGTAGGAGAGTAGTGACACCCTCGGTCCCTTCAAATTTAGGAGGATCACAGGACTTAAAATGTTTGTAAGAGCACTTGTTGGTAGGAGGGTTGTCAATGTTCTGGTCCTGTTGTTGGGGAGGGTTAGTAGGATTTGTAGCAAGGGCTTGTTGTACTTGGACCACAATGTCAGGAAGTATCGTGGCCATTTGTTTCGCGATCTGAGTGGCCAAACGTTCCTGATACCTTCCCGATCTTTTACCCCTTCGTTGCTGTCTAGACGACATCTACAGGATCATAAAATGAGAAGATTGTGAGTTTATGGTGTCTTTTTAGGTGTCATGTGTCTTTAAGAAAATGAAAATAACATAAATATCAATAATGCAACTACATCCATAGGATGTCTTGGGTTCGCTCATGTTGGGCCTCAAATGTCCCCCATACCTTCACCTACATAGTCATGTGGGCCCCCATGGCTATTGGCTTGGTAGGATTCACATTAGTATTGGCAATTTAACACTCGCATCCCCCGAATGCAAACCACAAAATATGTTCATGAGATGTTTGGTCGGAACGTGTCCAGGTGTAGACACAATGACAACTCAAAGTGGGGTTAGCTCACACGACGTTTGGTATAGCATGCTTTGGCCTAATAGGTACTTCGTACTCTTATTGTTAGTCCCCAGGTAGGCAAACTGGTCCTTTATTTTGGATTTATACGAATGCCAGCCTAGACAGGACGTTCCGACTACCGGTACTGGTACCCTTCCAGTTACTACATGCCCGTCATGAGAACTCACTTTGATGAGATTTGAAAACACGAAAATCATTGTAAAAGCAATCATGATGTGGTGTGTGCTTTCATGGATGTTATATGTTATGAGCATACGATTCATGATAAGCATTATATGATAATACATACTTATGAACATGCTTGTATAATATCAAATGTAACATTTAACATAAAACATATAGACATCATGAAATTTGGCATATAACACACAAAAATCTTATAAGTTTCTAATCGACTATAGTATAGGCTCTAAGGGTCTAATAACCTATCCTATATCCCTATAGTCATGGCTCTGATACCAATCTGTCACACCCCGACCCGCAGCGGAATAAGAGTCGGGGCATAATTGGGTTATCACCAAAGTTCATGACATTTACTATTATGTTTCATATTTAATAAAGTCAAAGTTACATTTTCAAATATCCAAACATGTTCATTCAATACAAAGGAAATAAACCAACATAACAATCCCAACTCTAAAACGTTTTATTCTTCTAATCCAAGTCCTATGTGTTCCTAGCTGCTGCTGGTTCACCTGTATCATGTGTAAAATGGGAGTTTTTGGGTCAACATAAGTTGGCGAGTGAACCTTATTAGATAAACATTTATTAATAAATTAATTGTTAGTTTATCAATGAAAATTGTGCATAATCATAGATGAGCAAATGTAAATAATCAAGTAATGGCAAAGAGCAGTCACAACTATAACATACAATAACACATGGCAGCATACATGAACATACCATCATCATACTGTAAATAACATAAATGAAACTGTGCGATCAAGGCTCAATCAAACGGAGCCGATCGTATTGCATGTACTGAAAATGAAAATGTCTGTGCGATCAAGGCTCAATCAAACGGAGTCGATCGTATGTGGGCACGCCAGGTTCAACCGCATAATAAAATGGGGAACATGCTCAACGCTCATAATGTAATGGGGAGCGGCGGCCTATGAAATTGCATGTACTGAATAATAAATTGCATCCAATGATAACTACTTAACAGCAACAAACTGAATACACAAGTTCATGTTATGATGTATGCACAATGGTTTAGTAATAATATATATATACAATGACACATGATACACCCCAAAACATGATTAAAACGGGGAATTTGTAAGATTCACTCACATTGGGTGCGTTGGATTGGAGATGGTGAGATGCGCACGAATTAGACGAGCGGATCAACGAGGAATACTAACCTAAATAATAATGGAAAAATATATATTAAATGGATGGATTTTATTAAGGATTTTAATGAAATTTTTAGATATATTTTTGTGAGTTTATGGCTATTTTCTATCTTTAAAAATGTTATTTTTAAGTATTTTTAATTGATTTTTAAATTAAATTAAATAAATAAAAATATAAAAAAATATTATTTTTTTAGCGTTGACCGTTGACCGTTGACCGGTTCGGTCAGCGAACTAATCTGCACCGGGTGAGGCTCGAACCCGAGACCTCCCGTTCGCGTGCACGCAGCTCTACCAACTGAGCTACGTATCTAACCCGAAATAATCTTGTTTTTAATTATATTTATACACTTATTCAATTTAACCGAATTTCCTTTATTTGCAAAAACATTTTAATTCAATCGGACCGGTGCTCGTGATGGGTTTCGAACGCGCGACGTGTGGTTCATGTTGCACACAGTCCACCGCTGGACTGTGTGTCTAACCTGGTTAATATCTCGGTTTTTATTATACTTAACAACTAACTGGGTTATCCCGGTTTAGTTTTTAAACAAAAAGGCGCGTTATTATATAAGGTGTGCGTGTAGAAGGGATCGAACTCGGGACGTGTGTGTGTATTTTGCACACAGTCCACCGCTGGACTATGTGTCTAACCCGTTTAAAATACCGTTTTTAATTAATCTTATGTTATGTTGTGTCTTCATCTTCTTCGTTGATTTACACCGACAAACATATTCCGACTGTTATGACTGATTTATGACTTATACGCTTTTCAGACATTATCAGTAAATTAAAAGTAGAGAATGGAGAGAGTTTAAGGAAAAAGATATACCGATTGATGTTGTTCACAGAATTCCGGCGGAGGTTCGTCGGTACTGAAAGTGAACTCCGGCTGTTGAAACCAATTAACAGCTTTGTTCGATTATTTAAGAAGTTGAGTCACTTAAACAAGGTTTAACAGAAGTTTGGGAGATCATACCCGTTCACGGTGTGTTTCCGGCAGTTTCAGAAGTTTTCCGGCGAAGGTAAGATTTTCGATAAACGTTGACTAGGATCGATTCAGATGGTGGAGTTGTGTTAGAGACTGATTAATCACATGATTGAAACAGAAAGAGTCGGAGGAAATACCGTGTGGATGTGAGTCCCGGTTTTCCGGTGACTTGCAGAATTTTTCCGGCGGTCTGATTCAAGCTTCTCCGGTGGATTGTAAGGTTGCGGAAATGCAATTGGGAGTCTTGCAGAGTGTTTTGAGTCGCAGGAAAAGTCTATGATTGAAGTAGTCCGAGAATTGAAGACTTTCGGTTATTAAACCGATCTACTTCCGAATTCAAGTTCCATTCATGGCAGCATTGATTGAAATCGTCCGTTTATCGGTTATACTCGCTGAATCGAGAGTATCCAAATCGATTTGGGTGATTGATAACCGGTTTCAGTTACAATGTGTAAAATCGATTGATTTACCTTAGTCCATAAAAATTATTTGTTTCCTAAACATGACAGAAAACAAACAAGTGGCGGAGTGGTCTTGGGAGTGAGTGTTAAGTTGTTGAAGTGTTTCATGGCTGACCCGGGTTCGAGTCCCGGTAGCTTCATAATTTTTTTATTTTAACTTTTTATCAAATATAATTTTTATAATTTAGTTTATTTATTAATTATGTATCGTTTTAACTCAAAATAATCATAAATATTTAATGTAACTTTTATAACTTGGTACTTGATTACAAAACGGAGCGGGTTTTGAAGACCCGATTTTACAAATGTTACATAATCTTCTATTGCATGATCGACAACGTTAACAAAGGTGCACGGGCAATGTATCCAAGATTTGTGCAATTGCTTATTGATGATTAGCATCAGAACCTGCCACACGATGGAGATCTGTATCAATTTCAACTCCCCAAAGGAAGACAAATCACAGAGTTGAAAACAAAAGAGTGGGTGACGTTACACAACTGGATGTATCGTGAAGAAAGACTTCTGGTGGTTCTGGCTGCATGCAACAAGTATCGGGAAAAGGCAAGGAAAAGTAGAGAAGGTCGATGCGATCCCTTTGATGTTGCAGAAGAGCTTGAATTAGAAAAAGAAATTCCACTGGTTCGTAAGCGTAAAGTTAAGGAAAGAAAGTGGTCGAAGAGGAACCGTCAAAGAAGAAAAGCAAGAAAGATGCACCCAATCCAGAACGAATCATGGCTAATAGCATTTGCGCTGGATCAACGAGAGAAGAAATTGAGAGAATGCAAGCCATCCACGTGGTTGCGGAGGCTGAGAAACAAGTAAGAAGAATGAAGAGAAGAGAAATGACAGAATCCGAAACTCCTATGGTTGTTACGTCAGAACAGGAACAGTTGGATCAATTTGTGGAAGGGATTTTGACTGATCTACTAGAAACCTCTCCAAGCGAGGCTGCTGCGTCAAAGAAAAGAAAAACAGGTGAAGGATCATCCACAAACGTTCCACCCAAACCACCTGTATCGGCTCAACCTCCTCCTCACCAAGTTCCCTCAAGACCCAGACCATTTCAAGATCTTTATAACCGTTTATCCAAGGAAATTGGTCTATTTCCTGCTAAGGAGTTCTATCTACTAAAGAATCAAGTGAATGATACTGATATGCTAAAGAGAAATTGAAAAAATAGAGAAAGAAGAATAATGAATTGCACTATTACGTCCACAAGTAATCAGAACTCATTAGATTTCAACAGGAGGGTCTCGAAAAAGTGCATGAGCTAGTGTAGGAGCTGTATGGCGCTGCGAATAGAAAGCCAAAGTACTCGAGCGAAGACATTTTCAACATTGACTTATTTAGAGAAAGAGATCAGAAAAAGAAAGCTGACAGAGCCGAAAAGAAAAAGAAACGTCTTGAATCAGCAGTTGACGTTAGTCTTGATGAAGACAGTGATGAAGAGGAAGTAGACAAAACCGAGATGCCCGCAAAGTTTCTAGAATGGGGTTGGAAGATGATGTGTTGTATGAGACGGATGGCGGAAGTTCGAACCGCAACGTACAGAATGGTTTAAGAAGGAAGAGCGAAGATGCCAGACTTTTATCAAGTGATCACAGTTGAGAAGACTGAGATCACAGATAAAATCATCAGTTGGAAATACTGCAATCTTACCGGATGGTTTGTGGTAAAACGACGGGGTGGAGTAATTCAATACTTTTGAAATTCCAATGACATGCAAAGCTTACCAACATGGGATATACGAGAGCTCAGCAGGCACGATCTGATAAATCCGACAAATAGCAGCATTGGCGGAGATCTAGAAAGATTAATTCAAAGAGAATGCATGCGTGGATTTTCAGTGTTCATGACTCAACGCCCTAGAAGACGTGTGTCAAAGACCACCAAAGACCCGTTCACTGGAAAAGGAAAGATTACATGGGTCATCAATCCAGCGAAAGTTGTAACAAGGGTGAAGCTTCTCCTGAACAACCTGTGACTCCCATGAACTTCAAGAAGTGGTTTTATGATGGCAAGACGGGTGAAGCAGTTATCAGGTCAAACTCAAATGAAGACATCTGTATCCTGGATCCTATGGACGTATTTATGTATTGTCTTTCCGATCTGAATTTTCTGTACAGACACAAGATTAACGTTGGAACAGGAACGAGTACCTAGAGGAAGGGATGCTTTTTCAAAGGGCAGTTGAGCGCGTACTAGCTCGAAAGATTGAAGTGATGGAAATTTTGCTCATGATGGATGCAAAGAAAGAAAAAGAGGAATCCAGAAAGAAGAAAACAGCTGAGACTGAACGATCCTCCCCGCCAAGCAAAGATCCATCATCTGACTCCGGTCTTCAAATCGTTCCACCACCACCTGTCACACCCCCATGTAATCCATTCACATCAGAGCGGGGCGTGAACCGAATGGCATCTTCATCGCACAGCGAAAGCAGACGTGGGAGCTAGGGTTACTAGTAAATGAACGCTCGCTAAGTACTCGAATCCCCATGGGTTCCACTAATCTAACCGTGCCATACTTGTAATCATAACCTGAGAAAGAACATGCGAAAAATCAACATAAAGTTGGCGAGTTCATAGTTTGTCTGTTTTGTTTCAAAGGAGTCATAAAACATTTGCACATTTTGCATTCGGAAACCGGTTTGTGGGATCATAGTATCCCAAAGCATTTGAAATGTCATGTCTGTATAACAGTATTGAAATGTTTCCGTGTTGTTTGCAAATCCATGCATATAACTGTTACGTTTATAAACCGGTGATAAAATGTTTTCAATCGTATCTGTAAATAAACCGGTATTAAAATGTTTTCTGTTGTCTTTGTAAACCGGTATGGAAATCATAGTATGTAATTTTCGTTTGGAATCTAAGGATCTGTCAGTGTGTAGCTAATACACTGACCTATGTGCCATAAGTAAGTAACTAAACCGAGACTTCTTTGTCATTTTGGGATCACAAAAGCACTCCTAACTGGTTAACTTACCAGGAGTGGAGCGTGTCTCAAACTCGATAGATCTATACCTTTTGCACCTTGGTCACTACATGATTAATGGTTACTATTGTTATTTCCCTACTTACACACAGTGATCTGTTATAATCTAATCCATGTATGCAACTTGGAAAGGAAATGAAATTTCAAAGAATTCGTTGACTCGATATCAAGGAGTCAATACTTGCAATAAGGCAGGTCATCTAGATCACAAAGCAAAAATTTTGAGTATAACGAACCAACCTTTGAACGACTGATGAAATGACCATTCAAAGTGAAGACCCTGATTACCTCCACGTATCAAGTTAACCACATGTGTAACAAACAAAGCATGCGTATCGTGTAATTTGTCAAGAAATGACGCAAATAGGTGTTCTCCCGTGAAACATTGACCGTCATGAGGAGTAGAGGTGTGCAACCTACTCAATATATGCAAAGTTGAAATTTCAACAAAAGGAATTCGAGGACTTTACCTGGTATTTCCTGTGATGACTTGTTGTTTCGTGACATTACCACCGAATGTCGTATATAGCGTAACCGTCATTATGAAATAGGGGGAATGTGAAAACATGTGACTTCTTTTGTAGCGCCATTTGTTGTGATTACCATTGTAATAAGTACCGACTGTTATGAAATCTCGTTTGGACGTACCTCAACGTGTTTCGTGTCGCATACAGAACCACGTGACAAATTGTCGCAATCTAGTCGGTAGTTCTCCCATTGACGGGATTGGCATCGTTGTCGTAATGTCGTGCTTTCTCAAGGCCGCGCCTTGAAAGTCGTATGTGATGTACTTCAACATCCGTTGTCGTATCGTTTAAGTTTCATGTATGTTTGCGCACTAGTGTTTCGTTTTGCGTAGGTTACCAGCTCGGGTAAATAAAATAATAGCGGCAATATCTGTAATGTGTTTGCCCGAGTTAATCATCGTGGTTCCTACGTGCTGACCTTTAATGAGTATTGACATAACTTTTCCAAAGGTCCTAAATGAATGTTGCCAAAACCCTCAAGGTTTTGCTTACAGTATATAATGTTTTCGTGTACCATGTATCAAACACAACACTAGTGTATGATTAAAATCATAATGTTGACTTAATGTTTTCGGCCACAGTTGGAACCCATATTCGAATACTAGGCGTTCTGTATGTATTCAAGTCTTATTAATCTAATGTCCCCAAAGGAACGTGAGGTTAAAGCCTAGGTATCTCCATGGGAACCTATATGTTAGCAAAGCCAGGTTTGATACCTAATTCGCTAGAACCTATAGCTCTTATACCACTCTGTCACACCCCCATGTAATCCATTCACATCAGAGCGGGGCGTGAACCGAATGACATCTTCATCGCATAGCGGAAGCAGACATGGGAGCTAGGGTTACTAGTAAATGAACGCTCGCTAAGTACTCTAATCCCCATGGGTTCCACTAATCCAACCTTACCATACTTGTAATCATAACCTGAGAAAGAACATGCGAAAAATCAACATAAAGTTGGCGAGTTCATAGTTTGTCTGTTTTGTTTCAAATGAGTCATAAAACATTTGCGCATTTTGCATTCGAAAACCGGTTTGTGGGATCATAGTATCCCAAAGCGTTTATAATGTCTTGTCTGTATAAAAGTATTGAAATGTTTTCCGTGTTGTTTGCAAATCCATGCATATAACTGTTATGTTTATAAACCGGTGATAAAATGTTTTCAATCGTATCTGTAAATAAACCGGTATTGAAATTTTTTCTGTTGTCTTTGTAAACCGGTATGGAAATCGTAGTATGTAGTTTTCCTATGAAATCTAAGGATCTGTCAGTGTGTAGCTAATACACTGACCTATGTGCATAAGTAAGTAACCAAACCGAGACTTCTTTGTCATTTTGGGATCACAAAAGCACTCCTAACCGGTTAACTTACCAGGAGTGGAGCGTGTCTCAAACTCGATAGATCTATACCTTTTGCACCTTGGTCACTACGTGATTAATGGTTACTATTGTTATTTCCCTACTTACGCACAATGATCTGTTATAATCTAATCCCATAGTTACATACCAATTGTTATAAATCTGTGTTATTGGGCCTAGCCCATGTTCTTTTGTCATTGGGCCTAGCCCATGTTTCTTGTCATTGGGCCTAGCCCATGTTCTTTTGTCATTGGGCCTAGCTCATGTTCTTTTGTAAAATTGGGGCCTCGCCCCTAGTTGTGACCATGACAATCCCGTCACTAGTCATAAAACTCATGCATGTTTCTAAAAGCTTTGCATAGCTTATGAAAACTGGTAAGTTTAGCATAAACCTTTCGTAAACCATTTGAGTTCATTTAAATCTGTTTGTAACATGGTTTAGAAATATATGATTTTCATTTATTGAAACACTTTGTACTTTTGCAAAACTTGCATGTCTTTCCACCCCCGAAAACATTTATAAAAATGTAAAACAGTAAAAAGTGGGGGTTATGAACTCACCTTGATATCCTTGTGCAAAGCTAGCTTAATGTGATTTCCATAGTGTTGTCTCCACTACTTGACTCGCTAGCATGCAATCTAAGGTATTCCTAAAATGGAATAACTTGTAAGTTTCTAAGCATATAACGTAGCTATACTACGTGATACCAAGCTCTACCGAGTCGTTACTCATACGATTCTATAAATGTGTTATTGACTTAACCCGGTTAACCAATCTATGGTTTTCTTAGAAACGATCTAGTTTTCGAGAGACTTGAAATATATGTTTATATGAAACATAACTATATTTCACGAAATCATATTTAGTCGTCATGTACGCCAACGGATAATAGTACGACTCTTCGTAGTTTTCGTAAGATATATTATATATATACTTATATCCGTATAGATAATACATATCATATTCGCGAGACAGTCTTGCGGTATTGCGTCGTACCTCGTTGAAGCGTTGAAATCGAATATAATAAATGGCATTTGAAGTTCCCAAATCGTCAATGTTTGAAATAAATATAACTATATTTATTTTATAAAAGTATTCAAATCTCGACATTCGAATATATATAATTATATTCGTGTTATACAATTTCCGAATTCGTTCGTTTGAAATAACGCGAACCTGTATTCGTCTTGTAAAGGTTTGGCGTTTCGAAATAAATATAAACAATATACTTATTTTTATATCGTCGTTCGAATGATTTATCGAGGTTTGAAAACTAGTTTCTGAATTTTAATGTTGAATTAAACATAAATAAACATTATTTATCATGTAGTCGATTGCTGAACGTTGGTTATCTTGAAATCGCGCTCGTTGAAAGGTTGTCGGCTCATGTTTTGAATGTTTTAATTAGCGTCGTCAAATAAATATATACCTATATTTATTTTGCAATAACCATTTGAAATCGGACGTTTAATTTTTGTATTGCGTATTTTACAAAAATCGGCCAGAGTTTCCTCTGTTTTTGGACGATCCCGACAATACTAGTTGTCGATTTATTCATCAAAATGCAACCTGCATTGTACGCAAACAAACAACACATATAATTTTTCGTTGTTTTCAGATATTAAGTTTTCGCGGATTAATATTCCCGATTTATATATTTAACGACGTCAGTTTGATTTTTAACGAATAGTTTTACGCGAATAACGTAGTCGGTTAGATTTATTATTTTTAATTGTGGCGATAAGTAATCGGTTACGGGTTGGGTCGAGCTCGGTTTCGCGATAACTAAATGTTAAAATTTATATAAACTATATAATTAAAATTTCGCATCGTAATTAATTTTTACCGAGTCTCGCGTTGACTCATTGACCGGGTTTGACCAGATTTGACTGGGTTGACTCGTGTTGACTGGGTTTGACCAGTCGACCGTGTTGACTTTTGTTGACCGAACCGAACATCGAACCTGAAACAAACACTTCAATGTTTAAACTGAACCGCAAAATAAACCCGAATCGAAACGAATCTGAAATACTGAAACTGTTTTGAACTTGAACCGGGTCGAACCCGAAACCTGAACCGGAATCTGAACTGAACTGGGTTCCGGGACCCGAGTGACCATCTTGACCGAGTTAACCCGCATCCGAAACTGAAACCTAACACGAACCAGAACTGAACCAGAACTGACCAAACACCGCCGCCGCCGCCGCCGTCTTTGGCCACAACCACCTCCGAAACACCACCACCACTGCCGCTGCTAAACCACCACCATCGCCGTCGAATACCGCCGGTGGCGACGGCTGCTGCCACCTCTGTTCGTTGATCGAAAACCCCCAACCCGAAACAACACAGCCGCCGATCGAAACCCCCAAAATCCGTCGTCGCCAGTCGATTGAAAACCCCCTACTACCGCAGTCGTCGCCGCTGAGGCGCGGCGACTGCCACCGGCATCTTCTCTCTCTCTCGTCCATCCTCTCTCTCTACGCTCACTCTCTCTCTCTCTCTCGTCCATCCTCTCTCTCTACGCTCACTCTCTCTCTCTCTCTCTCTTCTGTCTCTGTTTGTACGCGTGCGTGTATATGAGAGGGGAAAGGAGGGGTGTCATGTGGTGTGGGAGTGTGTAGCTGTCGGAGAAGAGGACCGAAGCCGCCGGTCACGGCCGAAATCCGGCGACCGGGAAAGATAAGATGAGGGCAGATGGTTTCAGGGTTGTGTGCTAGGGTTTCTAAAACAAGAAATGAGGGAATTGTGAGTTTATTTAGTTTATATACTTAGGGTTTTGATTAGTGGGTTGGGCCCAAGGCCCGTTAGCCGTGCTCAAGCCCAGATATGTATCCAAGGCCCGTTATCGAAACTCGAACATCGTATAATGTTTATTTGGAGCCTAAACGTATGAAATTCAAGTCGAGAGTCGGTTACGACACGTATATCCGTCGGTTGCGTTAAAGTTGCGTATTTTGCTACGGTTACCGTTTTTATCCGTTTTTCGATCCGATTTCGGCCGTGAATACAAAAATTCGAAAACAAAGGTAGATATATCATAATATATCAATATTTAGATGCAACTCTAGTCCGTGGCTTCCGTTTTGATGTCGGTGCGTTCGGTTTTCCGTGTAACTTCCGCATTGTGCTTTGCGACGTTCAACGATCCAAATTTATCGCATAATTATGAATGTATGATAAATACAAGACAAAATTCGTATTTTTAGGCATTGTCAGTATTTGTTTGGTATCAGTTCGCTTATCGTTCGATTTCGCGTTTAGAGTTAGATTGTCGCCATATCGCGTAACGTGAATCAGGTAGGCATTCCTAGGCTTTCCAAAGGCCTGATCGAGTTAATTTACGTCTAATTATGTTGTTTATGATGATATTATTGTTCATTACGCGCTTAATTACAATCAGAAGCTGCCTGTTGTCACACCTCCGACTTCATCCACATATGGAGTCACTACGGAGGGCCAACAAACCACAAGTGAAGCTATTATTAACCAACCCACTGAAGCAACAACCGACCAACCTATGGATCAAGCTGCGCAAGGAAGGGATCAAGGATCAGCCGCAGACCCTGAAGCTCCGGAACAAGATTGAAGAAGCTCAAGTACGCAACGGTCTAGGGGGGATATTGTTAGGACTTTTTGAGACCCTTGATACTTGAGTATTAATAGATTGAGCTGGTTTGTAATAGTTTGTTAAACTAGAAGGGTCAAAAATGCAATATGTGAAACTTTAGAACAGGGCGGCGTATTTATATTCCCAGCGTATTTAATAAATACGCTAGGTAGTCAGATCAATATATATATGTTCTTCAATAAATCTCTTGTCCAATCTTGTTGGACAGATTTTGGTGATTACTTTTGTGTTGTGATTCTTGTTATTGTGCTTAATCCGAATATCTAGGTGTTGTTATTGATTACATCTTTTTGGGATTTCATATACAACACTTGTTGTTTGATCCAATCAAGAATCTTCATCTTCATGGTTTGGTTTTTCATAACTTTTACACATTCAAACAACTGATCTATAGTTGTTTGAGTGATAACAATCAACCATTGTGATCCGAATCTGTTTTGGGACTCACATTATTTATTGGAAAGCGATTACATTAAACTCCGTCATTTGACATTTGTCTTATTCCAAGGGATGGTATGGCACGAGTCATGCTTTAACACCCTCATTGCATTCTATTCGATATCTATGGAATTATAACAATCTAGCTGGAGCTCGTGGAGCTCAAGGGATATCAACGTATTCGTCACACGGGTTAGTGTGGCGGAGGATATTTTTCTACTTTGGACGATCGAGGTCCATGAAGTATGGGATACATGCTATAAGGTTGGAGACGACCGTTTGGTTTCTCATCCTCAACGAGTTATTTCCTTTCCACTTAGACATATGGTTGATACACGCAAGAGGTACTATGAATTTTGGATTGTTGTTGTTCACGTTATCATTGTTTCAAACATGTATGAACAATGCAATCTTGAGGTTTCCATGACCGATGGCATTCTTTATTCTTAGGCGCATGGTAGACTATATTTATCCAAATATATGTCTAGCTTCTTTTAATCTTGGGTATTAAGAAGAAACATGGCGCTAAAAGGAAGGTCTACACCCAAAAGGGGTTAGTTAATCCATGACTTAATGGGTAAACCGAACTAGAGTTCTTATGGAAGGATATACGGTTACAGAAATCGCACGCCACGAGGGTAACTTAGTCGACACTAGTGACGAAACTGGTGGTACCAGTAGTTCAAATGGTTGGGATCCCAATAGATTGGGAACGAGTGGCAGCACTACACTTGAAGATGCGATCATACAATGTTTTAAATTCTAAGACTTTCCAGGGCTGTAAGCCGCGAGACTTCATTGGTGCGAGAGGTGCGGTAGGTTAGGTCCGCTAAATAAAGACAATGGAGTTGGTTAGCAATGCTAGTAAATGCACTCCTGAGTAAACTATTAGGTAAACAAAGAGTCTCCTGCTGAATGCAACATTAACTTGGTGAAATCCTTCAGTAGAAACTTTAAGGAGTGATACTACGAAGAGGTTATCAGAGGAAGAACTCAAAAATCTTATGCGAGAAGAGTATTGCGCGCTGATTAGAATTACAAGGGCAGAAACGGGGTCCTAGAACTTGATTATGATTGCAGCCAACGTTGTTGGTAACACTTGATGCTTTCACGATCTCTCAAGGGTTGTACCATATTGGGGAACACCTGATATCAAACGCATTGAGCGCTACATTTAGGGTTTAGCCTCTAAGAACCCAAACATGACCACATCATCCATCCCTACCTTCATCACTCAAACAGTAACTCTCGCAGTTAGTCTCACCAAGGATGGGTGAGAATGGAAAATTATCAAAGAAACGTGCGGAAAGGAAGGAAACACATGTGGAAGCTACTAGCGATGGGAAGAGAAAGGGAACTCCCATGATGATAGAAACGAAGGCAATTGCTGTCGTAATTGATGCTAGCACCAAGAAATGTGCTGATAACTTACTGAAATCCAAAATGTGATAAGTGAAAATTTTCTCACGAGGGCACTTACAAAAGTGCGAAGAGTAGAAGTGTGGTGAATCAAGACACAAAACAGAAACTAATAAGTTAGTAAGACTTAACCAAGAAAAAGGATATTAAGTGTGGCATGAAGGCCACTTCAAGCATGAACGTCTCAAGAATGAATTAGGAAAGGGAATTAAAGTGTGAATGAGCAGAAACTATGGATACCCCACAAGATCCTGATGTCGTCATACGTACTTTCTACTCTACATTCATTACGTGTCAATTCTTTTGATACCAACACCAAGCTTAGCTAGTGTCTTTAGGTGTTAAGCTTATACTTGAATTAGAGTCTTGTAAATTAGACACATTATCAAGTTAGCTGATGGAGACTTAGCATTAGACTCGTCTCCTTGATACGAATCCGATGATACATAACGTCCACAAATTTGTTTTCCTAAATATCACACGATTCTAACCGTGTAATCCGTGTGTAAAATTGTTTACGGATAAATTTCTGTGTACCAAAACATTTATTGCTCAGCCGGTTAACTTTCCACCTTTTCGAGTTCAGCTCGGAACAGTACCCAATTCGAAACAATAGTCCGGGATGGTAATCCAAATTGCTATCTGAGATGGTGTCGAGATGGCAACCAGAATTGCTATCCGAGATGGTGTCCCGAGATGGGAATCCGTCCGAAATAAGGTATCCGAGATATAATTCGAAATGAGGTATCCGAGATGGTCGGAAATCAAAACCAAAGATCCGAGATGCACTGTTTTGATCCCTGAGTCATGAGGAATCGTTAAAAGGTCACCGACACGTTCCTATTAACCAACATCTCACATCCATCTTGTTTGATACCTGTGCCGATTTTAGTTCATCTCCATAGAATTCAAAATATACTTGACGAGAGTCAAGTAAGATAGATGTACCCTCATTCTCTAGGATTTGCCAATGGTAAATTAGTCAAGTCAGGGGAAGTTATAAAAGGATGCACTTTGGAACTTGGAGAGAGAAAATTTCAGATTGATCTTTTACCCGGTTATCTGGGTTGTTACGACGTAGCTTTTGTCATAGACTTGTTGACGTATAACCGAGCGGAAGTAGTTGTCCTGAGAAAACTATCTGCATTCCCGTGCCAGATGAAGAAACACTTGTAGTACACGGAGAGAAGCACAAGATGCCCTTACGAATCATTAATTACATAAAGGCAAGAAGTGCCTACAGAAAGATTGCATAGCCTTTCTAACTCATGTAGTCGACAAGGAAACTAAGGAACCAAAATTGGAGGAAATAACCGTTGTGAAGGAATTCCCTCGAAGTCTTTCCGTCAGACTTGTCTGGATTATCTCCACAACAACACGCCAACTTTCGCACTGATTTGGTGCCAGGAGCAGCACCAGTGGTGAAGCCTCCATACCGATTAGCTCCGTCATTAATGCAAAGACTATCTACACGACTTCAAAAGTTGTTAGACAAAGGATTCATAAGACCGAATTTCTCGCCTTGGGTAGCTCCGGTGTTGTTTGTGAAAAAAAAGGATGGAACTAAACAAGTTAACCATCAAGAATCGGTACCCATTACCGAGGAATGACGATCTGTTCGATCAATTACAAGGGTCGAGTTTTTATCCAAAGATTGATTTAAGATCCGGGTATCATCAGTTAAGAATCCAAGAGGAAAGTATTCCTAAGATGGCATTTAGGACTCGCTACGGTCATTACGAGTTCCTTCTTATGCCTTTTGGGTTAACAAACGCCCCTGCAGTATTTATGGATTTGATGAACCGGGTATGTAAGCCATACCTTGACAAGTTCATGATATTATTTATCGATGACATATTAATATACTCGCGAACCGAGGGAGAAAAGAACAACACTTGAGAACTAGCTGGAGTTGCTAAAGAAGGAGCAATTATATGTCGAGTTCTCGAAATGCGAATTTTGGATTCGTGAAGTACAGTTTCTCGGTCACGTGGTGAACGATAATGGGATACACGTCGACCCCTCAAAGATCGAGGCTATAAAGAATTGGGCCGCACCAAGAACCCCAATGGAAATACGAAAATTTCTAGGTTTAGCGAGATATTATAGGAGATTTATTGAGAACTTCTCAAAAGTTGCTCAGCCACTAACCTCACTTATACAAAACGATAATAAGTTCGATTGGGGAGAAAAGCATGAATCGGCATTTCAAATATTAAAGGATAAGTTATGTAAGGCGCCGATATTATCACTTCCAAACGGTACCATGAATTTGTGGTGTATTGTGATGCATCGCATCAAGGCCGGAGTTGTGTGTTAATGCAACGTGAAAAAGTCATCGCGTACGCGTCTCGTCAGTTGAAAGTTCACGAAAAGAACTATACCACTCATGACCTAAAACTAGGTGTAGCGGTATTTGCTTTAAAAATATGGTGTCATTATTTATATGGCACTAAGTGTACCATATTCACAGATCATAAAAGTCTTCAACACATATTCACTCAAAAGGAACTAAATATGCACCAACGCCGTTAGGTAGAAGTGTTGAATGACTATGACTGTGAGATCAAGTATCACCCGAACAGAGAAGATGTAGTGGCAGATGCTTTGAGCTGGAAGAAACGAGTGAAAACTTTACGCGTTCGAGCTTTAGAAATGACTACTTAGACGAACTTTACGACTCGAGTGCATGATGCACAACAAGAAGTTGAATGGAAAAACAAATGGAACCAATCAAGGATGGAACGTTATATTTCATGGGAAGGATCTAGATTCCCTATTTTTGCAATCTACAAGGCTTGGTGTTGGACGAAGCACACAAGTCAAAATACTCGATACACCCAGGATCCGATAAAATGTATCAGGATTTAAAAGAGTACCAATTGTGGCCTAATCTCAAGGAAGATATTGCGACCTATGTTGGGAAATGCCGAACTTTTGCAAATGGTCAAGGCCGAATACCAAAAGCCATCTGGCTTATTACAACAACCTGAGATCCTTGTTTGGAAATGGGAGCAAATCTCAATGGATTTTATTACAAAACTACCACGGACCTCACGAGGTCATGACATGATTTGGGTTATCATTGATCGGTTAACCAAATCAGCTCACTTCTTACCCATCTGTGAGAAAGACAGTACCGAGAAGCTAGCTGAACTGTATCTTGAGGAAATCGTGGCACGTCATGGAGTGTCAATCTCGATAATCTCTGATAGAGATGGTGGCTTTGTGTCACGGATCTGGCACTCATTTCAAACTTCGTTTGGTTCTCGCTTAGATTTAAGCATTTCTTTTCACCCGTAGACCGATGGTCAAAGCGAGCGAACCATCCAAACGTTGGAAGACATGCTTCAGCCACGTGTGATAGATTTGGGCGGAAACTGGGATACTCATTTACCATTGGTAGAGTTTTCCTACAATAATAGTTAGCACACCAATATCAAGGCCGCGCCGTTGGAAGCACTATATGGACGAAAGTGCCGATCTCCGCTATGTTGGGCGGAAGTCGGTGACAGACAACTCATTGATCCTGAACTAGTCTAAGAGGCCACAGAAAAAATATTCAAGATCCGTGAGTGCATCAAAGTGGCCCGAGATAGACAAAAGAGCTACGCAGATCGGAGACGCAAACCATTATCCTTCGAGATCAGAGACAAAGTGTTACTAAAGGTCTCACCTTGGAAAGGCGTAGCTAGATTCGGGAAGCGCGGAAAACTGAACCCGAGATACATTGGGCCTTTTTAAATTTTGGCAAAGGTTGGTACAGTAGCTTACAAGCTAAAACTGCTAGAAGAACTCAACAA
This sequence comes from Scalesia atractyloides, assembly GCA_947069175.1. Classification (NCBI taxonomy): domain Eukaryota; kingdom Viridiplantae; phylum Streptophyta; class Magnoliopsida; order Asterales; family Asteraceae; genus Scalesia; species Scalesia atractyloides. The sequence continues at coordinate 53,739,583 of CAMTDV010000029.1, read as the reverse complement.
TGTACACGATACATTTCATGTGTCTAATCTAAAGAAAAGCCCGACTAATGACACGTTTATCATCCCAGCGGATGAAATTCATGTTGATGACAAGCTCCAATTTACCAAGGAACCTGTTGAGGTTATGGACTGGAAAGTTCAAAAGACAAGGAAAAGTCGAATTAAACTAGTCAAAGTTCGCTGGAACTCACGTCACGGACCCTACTATACGTGGGAATGTGAAGATCAAATCAAGACAAAGTACCCCCACCTGTTCAAGGAGACTCCTTCAGAGGATGCCTCAAGGTGAATTTCGGGACGAAATTCTTTTAAACAGTCGGAGCATGTGACAAATGGCAAATAACCAGTAATTCCGTACAATCTAATCACTACTTTTAGTACATAATCTCACGCATTATATCATAATTTGATTACGTAACTGAGTCGTACGTCATATCATAAGTGTAGGACAAGTGAATCATGCCATAACAAATATTGATTTCCGTTACGACGCGAAACAAATCAAACTATGCACTAAAAATGTTGGTAGAAAGTGTTGGGCGTCCTATTCGCGGTTGCACTATTCATGACAGCAAAACCACTAAAACGAAACAAAACAATGAATAAGACATGCTACTGTCATAAATTAGTCCATATATATACATGAAAACACTAATGTGGGACACATCTTGCAATTATACATAACTTTCCGGTACAACGCCTAAATTACAAAATTGTCTATTTGGACTAAAAAGGTGACAATTTCAATTCGCCCGCACCATTAATTAGGTATTTTTCAGATTCTAGAATCATAACAGAACAATGATAACCACCCTAAAACAATATGAGAATATCATAAATACATAAAAGACATCGTTTCAAGTCATACGACAAGCAGTGCACAACTTGACCGGAAAGCGGCCGATTGTCGAACCGACAAAGATTTCAATGGTGGACCTCATACATTAATCTAGAGAGCTAGTTAAGCCTCATTTGGGACTCGAAATCCTTTCAACTATCTTGACGTCATGGAAACACAACTTTCGGAAACGTTCAGCGGCAAAATATATAAGTACTGATATCGAGCGAACGATTGAACCGAAAGCTTTTCGGCCATCCTAACTCAACATATATTGGCTAGGAAACTAGTTAAGCATATTTCTAGATCAGAAGTGCCTTAAATAAACGCCATGACAGTTATGGTGGTCCAAAACCAAAGTTTCCGGTACGAAATAATAAAGTTCGTAGATTAGCCGATATTTTGTCGATGAGTGAACTAGTGATGTTTTCGTTATCCGAAACTTATACAATTATTCAAGAGGACTAACTAACATGGATTAACACCCTAAACCCTAACTACTTGCTAATGATACAAGATCAACCCCTTAATCATCATACTTAAGTTAATTACCTAAATATCTAATAAATAAACACATGTTATAATAAAAATGTTACACTTAACCCCCTCCCATTTTGAAGGATTCAATTAGGTCCCACACCCACTTGACTTGTGTTGAAATTGTGAGGTTATAAGTATGGTGTAAGATTTATGTGTAATCTTTGAAAGATAGCAAAATATATATACAAGATTACACCATATCTTCCATCATTTCTTATGTAAAAAAAATTAAAACAAGCTTCCGTTCTCCCTCTTCTCCCACGGCTCAAACCACCACCACTAGACCACCACATTTCCACCATTAAACACCTCATTTTATACACTTTAAAGCCACTACAAGACTATCCAAAGTGCTTGCAAGGATGGAGGATCATTAGGGCTTTCTTGGAGCTTCATCTTCTTCCTAAATCTTCACTAGTCTTGTGCAAACTTGTAAGATAAATTTCTTCATATTTAAGCTTCTTATAATGCCTAGTTTAAGGAAGTACAAGTTGATCATCTTGAAAGCGAAGAAAATACAACTCAAAAACCCTAAACCTCACCATAATAATAACACTAAATATAGTTATTATATGTTCATTATGTGCTTATTTGTTAAGTAGTTAGCATGATGATGTTGATTATGATAAAGTAAGGTGTTTAATGTAGATGTTCTTGTATGAATAATAATATAAATGATGATTTAAACATAGTGATGTTTAAATCTCAACAAGATCATCAACCTCATAATCCATGAAGATTACTACAACTTACAAATTAAATACTACATATGTGTAATTTTTGTAAAGAATAAACACCATGATTTGAGATGTAATCATCTTAAAAAGTGTAGTAAACAAAGGGAGTTTAGAGTGGAAGACTTGATTTAAAGATATAACAAAAGTGGTGGCTTAGGAATTCTAATAAATATATTGAAATCTCATTATTTTTATGAAAACTAGTAAGAATATAATTACAAAGGTCATGGAAGATGAGGTGCATAAGTTGTAAACAGAGTGGTATGAAATCTTAAGTTGATAATTGATCTTGATTATGGGTTTAAACATGGTTTGAATACGTTTATAAAAGGTGGAAAACGCCACATTTTAGGGGAAACTATAGCGAATTTTCTAAAAATCTAATCGCGATTAAAGTATGATTAATGGGACTAAACGCGATTAGTGACATAAACTATCATTAAGGAAGTTTTAATGACAAGGGTTAAACTCTAACCTTCCAAGAGTTTAACAAGTGTATATATATTTTTACAAGTTCAAAATAAGTATTTATTACATAAATATATACTTGTGGGAATCAAAAACACACACACACACACACACACACACACACATATCATAATATATATATATATATATATATATATATATATATATATATATTTGTCACCAAAAGTTATGTGTAAATACATGTGTATGTATCTAGAAGTTTAGGGTATATACCACAAAATACCCAATTTATACAAATACTACAAACACTTGAAAGAATTTCCAAGTGTAAATGACACAAAGCACATACACTTTTTACAATATGTCGAAACAATGATCGGATAAACGTAGTAATGCGGACGATGGGTGTTAAAATGTATAATAATTTACTAAGTGGTTTATAAAAGTATATAAATATACTTAAAAGTCTATAATTAGTAAAATTTATAAGTGTAAGGCTTATAAATATTTGGACTCTTGAAAAAGAATTGGGCTAGGCCCATTATATAAAAGACATGGGTAAGGCCTAATAACATAGAACATGTAATAACATGGCTAAGCCCACGGACATAAAATATATGGGCTAAGCCCAAAGGCATAAAATACATGGGCTAGGCCCAAACATATAAATTACATGGCTAGGCCCAATCACCTAATGACATGGGCTAGGCCTAGTGACATAAATTACATGGGCTAGGCCCAATGACATAAATTACATGGGCTAGGCCCAACGACATAAATTACATGGGCTAGGCCCAATCACCTAACAACAAGGGCTATGCCCAATGACATAAATTACATGGCTAGGCCCAATCATATGAAGACCTGGACTAGGCATAATACATACATGATATGGGCTAGGCCCAATGACACGCGTGCAAGGCACGGGGACATGTGAAGGACGAGGCCCGTTCACACACAATCTAAGAATGACAATATATACATATCTGAGATATATATGTATAAAAATATTAATCGAACAAACGGACTACCAACACTATGATAACATTAAAAGTTGTTCTAATGTGATAAATATATACACAACAAGAATTCAAGATGAACAACTAGTACGAGGTCCAACAAGACCTAGGTGTCTAATGAAGTTAATACACATGTAGGTTACACACGTGTACGGACACCGACTTTGATAAGTACAACGTACAGAACGCAAAACCGTGAGTTCATGTCCCTCCTTTCAATTATTTCAAAGTTTTGTATTAAAACTATCGAGAGGAAATACATGTCATAACAAACAGATGTTAGCTATGGGGTTAGATGATAACACGATCAATGTGCGTAAGTAGGATGATGACAAGAGTAACCATTAATCACTTCGTGACCAAGGTGCAAAAGGTATAGATCTATCGAGTTTGAGACACGTTCCACTCCTGGTTTGTTAACCCTTTAAGAGTGCTTTTCTGATCCCAATTGATGTCAAGAGTTGTGTCAGTTTTGTTACTTACTTATGGCACATATGTGAGGGTTCTAGCTACACACTGATGGATCCTTAAACTCCATGAATGCTAATAACATACTAAGATTTCATTACAGGATTACAAATAAGACATCTCATATGAAAACAATAACTACATGAACTCACCAACTTTATGTTGACTTTTTAAAATTACATGTATTTCAGGACGAAAAACTTGAGCCGGTGAACACTTCGGGAAATGGGAATGACATGACAATGAATGCCATATTTTGGAGGAATTGCCTCTTATATCCCAACCTCGTATGGGTATATAGGAGTCAAAACCTCAACATGCTTTTACGATGAAAACAATCTCTTATTATGTTGTAATGTATTTCAAACCATATTTTTTATGACAATGTGAAACTGTTTGGAAACTCATAATTTCACTTTTGAAAACTTGTAAACATTGGTTGCAAATTAATATAAGCATGACATCGTTGGTTATTTATAGTTGTTTACATGATTGGACGCAATGATTACCTCATAGTCACACGTTTGCGCTTCCGCTACGACCAGGGTGTGACAGTTTACAACCTCCATCGTTCCTCAACCTGCATCACACAACAACCAGTTGGAGTTCAAGATTGTTCTCGAGTCTTTTGGTTTGGAGTTCTGATTTCGAATCAAAAAGTTCTCGAGTTGAATTAGTGTTCACGTGAAAGGAATGTTTTTATGTTATCAACACAACTACCACATCGATATAACTGCGTTTTCGAAAACTGAGTTTTCAAGTTTTATCCGAAAAAGTATTCTATTTTTATCCATAACGGTTTAGAGTTATTATTTTGAATAAAAAGGTTTCGAATAATAACAACCTTCATCACCATTTACATCACAGCCGTCTTCTCCGTTCACGAGCATCTACTGTCCATCATCATCTTCATCATCAACTTCGGTCATCACCTTCCTTCACCGAACAACCAATAGCCACCGTCATCATCATCTCCATCATCAAACCATCACCGTACACCACCCCGTCACTCATCACCGTTTACCATTCATCACCACCATAACTCCTTCGTCCGACGACCACCACCTGTAACCACCATCTCCACAAAACCTGCAACTCCGATCACTACCTCCATCCATCATCAACTCCAGTTTCACGTCTGACAACCATCATCTTCTCCGTTACTACATCAACGTTAACCACCTCCGACTTCCTCGTCATCGTTGTACCATCATTGGCCACAGTTTTTGTAGGTGTTATTTGAGAAAGAAAGTAATCGGACAACCACCCGAACACCATCGTTAAACTACAACTGGTTTTACCATCGTTGAATTAGAAAAGGGAATATCTTGGAGGGAGGTTCTTTGCAAACAAAGAAGTAGATAAAGTTTTTTATCATACCTTTGTTGTCAAGAAAACTAACAAAGAAGCCAAAAAATATTTGTTTGTGACGGACTGTTTTCTGTAAGGAAAGTAGAAATTGTTTTTGTGATGTTTTGAAGTTGTCAGGGCAGAAAGATACACAACATTTCGATTGATAGTATGTGGGTTTGAGGTTTCATTGGAACTTGTGGAAGTCTTTTTTTTTAAGGATTTAAAAACGAAAGTGACGTTTTAGTATTTCTTTTAGGTTTTAATTTTAGTGGATCATAATACTAACAATAATAATAATAACTATTAGTTTTAGGTTAATTAATAAAAAAAAGGTTAAGTTCATGAAAACAATTAAAATTAAAAGGTGTTAAAAAGGGGAGGGGGTTTGTTTGTTTTTATGGTAAACGTTTTAACAAGTTTGAAGTGTGTGTAGAAAGCTGGTTTATACGGACGCAAAGTGTTCAAATTAGCAAGTCCACTAGTTCTTGCTTGACTTGTGTTTCTCGGTTTTTTTATGGTGATTAGTCTTGAATACATTTCCACTAGTTCTTGCATGATGACTCATGTTAATGAACCAAAATCGCTCATTGACATGGTTAACACTCTCTTATGTTCTGATCGTTGTAGAAGTAAGCTTGCACAACTAAGAGCTCATAACTTTAATTTGATCAACAATTACAACAGTGCAATGACTAAACGCACCGGCCTTAGAGAGAACAACAAGTTGCTCACTGAAAAGCTTGAAGCACAAAAGAAGGACATTCTCACACCCAACCGATGCTGGAAACATCGGAGTGAGACGAACTAGATTGCTCGAGACATCATAACACTATTTATGACAATATTTAATTAAACAACTCATTTCATTTCAAAGCATCAAATTGTTAAATTACAACATAATCGAAATACAAAGTAACAATAACAAAATAAGTTCAACAAAACATAATAATCATCTTAGCATTCTACGCATATTCTAAGCCGATCCTACTAAGTTTCATCATACCACTTCATCAACCTGCAACATGTTAAAAAGTATAGTTCAATAACAACGTATTGGCGAGTACACAAGTTCGATATCATAGCATAAGTATTAAAAACCGTTTTAACAAATCCACATGAATAGCTAGCATACGAGATAAACGTAAATAAGGCATGTTAACTACAAGTCAATCCTTTCGTATACCGCATAATAGATTAAAACTTATCATTGACCACAAGAATACGGGCGTTGCGTTACTCCTATAGCGCTATACATGTTAAAGGAGGCTTGATCGAAGTTGATGACATTTAGATCACATAAGAATATACCAAGTAACAAGTCAAGTAGTACATAACTAAAACATGTTTGATGGATTGTTTGTGTGATTTCATAGAATAAAAGTGTGATTTAGTGTAGTTTGATAAGTTAACATATTGCACCCAAAAAGTGTAAAACATAAAAAGGGTTCGAGTGTACTCACGGTTTTGCAAAGTAAATTATGTGAAAGCGTTTGGTTGATTTAGGGGGGTTGAACACTAATTTATCCTACACAAGAAAACGTAGGTGTGTGAGTTTTAGATTTACGATGGAGTTTGATAAGTATATGAATTAAAGTATGCAAAAAGTACGTATAGTCAAAGTATTTATCTAGACGTTAACGCTCGTTTTTGACACTATAAGCCCCGAAGGGTGTTTGTGTTTTTATGGGTCATGCCCAATAGAATCATAACGATGGTTAGGTCTAAGATAAAATAACCTAATATTAGGACGAATAACCATATGGTCATTGTCAAAGGTTCGGTTATATTAAGTATTTACATATATAGTTTACATATAATATTTCTAATTAATTATAGAGTTCATGTATTTCATAGATATCATGCAAGTCATATAAGTCATGTATGGAGGTAGGAGGATAACCGTCCAAAACCTCTTTCGTAAGATTCACCAATACACAAGATTGTCACAAGGACAATCCGAATGGTCAAGAAATATAGAAATCATCAAGTGAGGGGTGGATTGAAAAGTTGAATGGCCAAGGCCTTCATGTAATCACACCTACACCAACACAAGCTTGTAAGCTTGGATGGCTCAACACTTGTGGGTTTGAAACCCTTGTAAAAACCACAAGTTTAGAGGCATGTTATGTCTCTTGATTGTGTATGAACAAGTCTAGCTAACACACTAACCATAACATGGTTAGAGGCATAACTAGCATAGTGTTCTTATATTTAAAAACAAGTTCGAAAAAGTTTTATAAGTTAACTTCCAAAACAGAAAGTTTGGCCCAAAACTGGTGTCATTCCACCTTGGTTTTCCATGGAAAACCTATGGTACATCCATAGGGCTTAGCAAACAATGTTGAGGAAGAAAACAAGAAGAAAACATTGAAAAACTTGAAGTTTAAAAAGATAAATTTTAGGCAGAAAGTTTGCACACTTTTGGATCTCAAAATGGTGGGGTTTCACCTTAGTTTTCCCAAGCAAACTCTGTGAGAACCTTCCTAGAGATTATCTAAGAGTGTTAGAAGGCAAAACAAGGCTAGAAGAAGAAGGTAAGTGAGTTGAAACTCACTTGCAACCTGTTGTGTTTTAGCAGAGAAATTCTGAAGTTTAGAGGCTTGTAAAAGTGGGGAAGTGATGGAGGAACACTTGTTTATATAGAGGAAGGATTAGGGTTACATTTAATGCAATTAAGTGAGGTTTTTGATTAAAAAAAAGAAATAAAACTCTTACACTGCTTGCAGCCGCAAGCTGTGTCATTTTCTTTTATTTATTTTTTAATTAATTAATTGATGTAATTACGACTTTAGATAGTGTACATTATATATACATACACACACACACTATATATAATATATATATATATATATATATATATATATATATATATATATATATTACTTGTATCGGTCTTATAATGGTCTAATGTCATGTGTAAGATCGTTTTAAAACCCTAAAAAAGGACTTCTTGAAACCATACATTAAACACAAGTGTGACAAGTTTATTATGATGCCGGAAGTTTGGATAATTCGCATTAAGCCACTAATTGTCTTGCTTGACTAAGATTTATAAACGTTAAACAAGCATTTACAAGTTGTTTCGAGTTGATTTATTAAGCAATACAGTAACCTATGATCATAAGTTTAAACATGAATAAAGTTTGCGAATTTCGCTTAAATGATCATTCTTGATTACAATCAAAGCCTTAGATTAAAATTAATTGGAAATAGAAATATAATTACAAGGTTTGGACTTTCCAAAAAATAGAAACACAAAGCGATCTTGCCAAAAACGGAAAGTTACAAATGCAAAGCATTACAGTCGCCCCTCATTTAGGGAATTTCGTCCCGAAATTTAGGAAGACGCAGCGAACTAAATGTGGATACTTAGTCTTCATGTCGCTTTCAAGTTCCCAAGTAAATTCAGCGCCACGTTTTCCTTCCCACCGAACTTTCACGATAGGAATTCTACTGCGCGTTAGTTGCTTAGTGCCTCGATCCATGATTTCGACTGGTTTCTCTATGAAGTGTAAAGTCTCATTGATTTGAAGATCTTCAAGTGGAACTTGGAGTCCTTCTTCGGCGAGATATCTTTTCAAGTTTGAGACATGGAAGGTAGGATGAACGTTGTCAAGCTCTTGTGGTAGGTCCAGTCGGTAGGCTACCTTGCCAATCCTTTCGAGAATCCTGAAAGGACCTACGTAGTGAGGAACGAGCTTTCCCCTTTTTCTGAACGAACCACACCCTTCCAAGGGGATACGTTGAGAAGTACAAAGTCTCCAACGTGGAATTCCAAAGGCTTGCGTCTTTATCTGCGTAGATCTTTTTTCGTCTTCTAGCTTTTAGCAAGTTATCTCGAATCTGCAAAATCTTGTCCGTCGTCTGTTGTATACGCTCAGGACCGGTGATTTGAGCTCTCCCAATCTCGTGCCGACAAATAGGCGATCGGCACTTGCGTCCATACAATTCCTCGAATGGTGCCATTTGAATACTTGCATGGTAACTGTTATTGAACGAGAATTTGACCAAAGGCAAGTGCATGTCCAAGTTGCCGCCAAAATCAATTACGCAAGAATGAAGCATGTCCTCTAGAGTTTGGATAGTATGCTCGGTTTGACCATCAGAGTAAGGATGGAAGGCAGTACTAAGATTCAATTGAGTACCAAGCGTCTTTTGGAATGTTTGCCAAAGGCGAGAAGTGAAACGACCATCACGGTCTGAGATAATGTCAACGGGGACACCGTGATGACAGATGACTTCATCCGTGTAGATACGAGCCAATTTCTAAACTCGGTAGTCTTCACATATGGGAAGGAAATGAGCAGACTTGGTCAGATGGTCGATGATTACCCAAATACTATCGTGACCAGACGATGTACGAGGGATTTTGGTTATGAAATCCATAGCAATATTGTCCCATTTCCAAACAGGAATTTCCGGTTGCTCGAGTAAGCCAGAGGGTCGTTGATGTTCGGCCTTTACTTTGGAACAAGTAAGACATTTTGACACGTAAAAGGCGATATCTTTCTTCATTTCAGGCCACCAATACGACGCACGAAGGTCATGATACATCATATCGATGCCAGGATGAATAGAATATCCGGATTTATGAGCTTCGTTGATCAAGAGGTCATGAAGATTATCATGGTTTGGAATCCAAATAAGGTCGAGATAGCACATGATGTCATTAGATTTGGTCACGAGTTGGTTCTCAGCACCACACTTCAACTCATTATCGAGGATACCCTCATTGACGGTCGAGTATTGTGCTCACAAATCATTTCTTGAAGCTTACCCAAAGTTTGGTAACAACGTACACTCTTAACATGAGTTTTTCACCTAAGTTCGTCGGCCACAACGTTCGCTTTACCAGGGTGGTAGCGGATATCGCAGTCGTAGTCGTTTAATAATTTTACCCAACGATGCTGACGCATGTTGAGTTCCTTTTGGTTAAAGATGTGCTGAAGGCTCTTATGGTCAGTGAAGACCGTACACTTTGTACCATAAAGGTAGTGTCGCCAATTCTTTAATGCCAAAACAACTACACCAAGTTCAAGGTCGTGCGTAGTATAATTTTTCTCATGAATCTTGAGTTGTCGTGACGCGTAAGAGATAACCTTGTCTCGTTGCATAAGAACGCAACCAAGACCTTGTCTTGAGGCATCGCAATACACGACAAAGTCGTCGGTACCATCAGGAAGGGTTAGGATAGGAGCATTGCAAAGCATGTCCTTGAGCGTTTGAAAAGACTCCTCTTGTTCGGAACTCCAAACAAAAGTCTTATCCTTTTAGGTCAAGGAAGTTAGAGGTACGACAATTTTTGAGAAATTTGAAATAAACCAACGGTAAAAACCGGCTAAGCCGAGAAACGAACGTATTTTGGACGGTATCTTAGGAGCAATCCAATTTTTCACTGCCTTGATTTTCGCATGGTCAACGTGAATACCAAGTTCATTGAAGACGTGACCAAGGAATTGAACCTCCTTTAGCCAAAATTCACATTTGGAGAACTTGGCATAAAGACGTTCAGTACGCAACAGCTGAAGGATAAGACGTAAGTGTCGCTCATGCTCTTCTCGCGTCTTGGAATAGATTAGGATATCATCAATAAAGATGATCACGAATTGGTCGAGATAGGGCTTACACACGCTATTCATCAGATCCATAAACACGACGGGTGCGTTGGTCAAACCAAATGGCATGACCACGAACTTGTAGTGCCCATAATGTGTGTGAAATGCAGTTTTGGGTATATCTTCTTCGAGGACTCGAAGTTGATGATAACCAGAGCGCAGGGCGGTTTTTGAGAAACAAGTCACGCTTTGAAGATGATCAAAAAAGTCTTCAATGCGAGGAAGAGGGTAACGGTTTTTAACTGTAAGCTTGTTGAGCTCACGATAGTCAATGCACATGCGAAAGGATCCGTCTTTCTTTTTGACGAACAGAACGGGAGCGCCCCAAGGAGATGTGCCAGGACGTATGAAGCCTTTATCAAGAAGCTCTTGAAGTTGGCTAGACAGTTCTTACATCTCCGAGGGTTCCAGACGATAGGAGGATTTGGCGACCGGAGTTGCACCAAGGATGAGGTCAATGTGAAAGTCAACAGAACGAGCAGGAGGGGGGCCATGAAGATCTTCAGGGAAGACGTCAAGGAAATCGCGCACAACGGGAACTTCACTCACACTTGGACCCTTATCCTCTTTTCCACAATGTGGGCAAGAAAGGCGAAATATTCCTTACACAAGTACTTGTTCGCTTGAATACACGACATAAGCTTGAGACCTTTAGAAGGTTTATGACCATAGACGTGTAAGGAATCATTATTGGGAAGGGGAAGACGAATGAATTTTTCCGAACAAACAACTTCGGCACGGACTCGCCTAAGCTAGCCCATGCCTACTATGATATCGAAGCTACCATTTGCATGGGTATGAGGTCAATAGAGAACATATGATCAATAAGATATAAAGAGCAATTAGAAAGGACATAATCGATGGTGATAGATTTTCCATTAGCGACTTCGACTTCAAAAGATTTAGGCAACTTAGAACGACTACACATAAGCAAAGGTTTGAATTCAACGGATACAAAACTTTTATCTGCACCAGTATTAAATAAACATGTAGCGTAAACATTATTAACAAGGAACGTACCCGATATGACATCATTTGATTTTTGAGCTTGTGCGGCTGTGATGACAAAGGCTCGGCCACGAGCTTGTTGTTGCTGCTGGTTTTTGTTGTTGTTGCGCTGCGGGCAGTTGTTGGCAAAATGATTTGGGTCTCCGCATCTGAAGCAGGCATGAGTAGCTGGTGCAAGAGGTTGGTTTTGGTTAACGGCAGGGTTTTGAGGTGTGGTTATGGCTTGGGCTTGGTTGATGGGGAGTTGCAGAGCATTTCGACACTGTTGGGCGAAGTGCCCATACCTATTGCAGATTGTGCAAGGCGGCACGAGGCGGTAACCGGGTGGTGGAAAGGACAGGTATTGCACTTAGGATGGGGCCCGGTGTATGGTTTCTTGATGGGCTCGGGTGCGGCTAAGGCTAGGTGTTGGGGGTTTGGCGGAGTGACTACTGTGACAAATGGCAAATAACCGGTAATTCCATACAATTTAATCACTCTTTTATTTTATAATCTCATGCATATTTATCGTAATTTAATCGAACAACCGAGTCGTATGTCAGTAGGGCAAGTAAACCTGATCATAACATATACTGGTTTCCTTTACGACGCGAAACAAACAAAAACAATGCCCTAAAAGTGTTGGTAGAAAGTGTTGGACGCACTGATTACGGTAACACTAACTATGTCGGTAAATCCGCTAAAACGAATCAGAACAAGGAATAACGACATGTTAATGCCATACCTAAGTCCATATATAAATGAAAACACTTATTTGTGATCAACCATTACAATAATACATAACTTTCCGGTACAACGCCTAAATTGCAAAATTGTCCGTCTCGACCAAAAGGCGACAAATGTTGATTTGTCCGAAAGGCTAATTCGGAGGATTCCGGATGCAAGAATAAGAATAAAACAATGTTAACCATCCAAAAACAATGTGAGAATCGCAAAAATGCCCAAAAAGACATAATTTCCGGTCATTCGACAAACAGGGCACAATTCGACCGGAAGGCGACCGATTACCAAAACGACGAGTATTTTAGTGGCCGATTGCCTCATCCGGGCATCTAGCGAACTAGTTAAACCTCATTTGGAACTCGGAATCCATTCAACTAACATAAGATCACGGAAACATAACATTCAGAATAGTTTGACGGTGGAACATAAAAGTGCCGATATCGATCGAACGATCGAACGAAAGACATTTCTGCCATCCTAGCTCATCGTATATTCATCTAGCGAACTAGTTATACATATTTTTAGGTCAGAATTGCACTAAGTAGTCACCATAACAATTGTGGCAATCGAAAACAAAAGCTCCCGGTAGTAAATAAATAAGTTCGTTTATTAGCGATTATTGCGATGATGAGCGATCAAACGACATTTCCGGCACCCGAAACTTATATTGGAGAATTAAGTGGATAAATTAGCATGTAATAACATACTAAACCCTAATCTTATGCTAAGGATGCTAGATCATAACCCCTAATCACTATACTTAATCAAATGACTAAAATATCTACATTTCAACATGTGTTAAAAATAAATTACACTTTACCCCCCCCCCGGTCATTTTGATGGTTCAAGTGGGCCCCATGCCCACTTGATTTTGTTGAAAAATGAGAGATTAGGAAGTATGGTCTTGGATTGTAACGGATTTGAAAGAAAGGCATGATATGTTCAAGACTTACTAGCATTTTTCATCATCTTTACCTTCAAAAATTGCAACCATCTTCCCCTTGTTATCTCTCTTGTTCACGGCTCCACCTCCACCACCTTGAGCCACCATTTAGCCACCTTAATACACCGCATTTTATACATTTTAAAGCCTAAGCAAGATCACTCAAGAAGATAACAAGGATGGAGGATCATTAGAGCTTCTTTAAGAGCTTCATATTTCTTCAAAAAACATCAAGAACTTGTGCACCCTTTGTAAGCCAAACTCATCCATATCCTAGCTTATTTTTATGCTTAGATTAGTAATGTACAAGTTGATCATCTTGAAAATGAAGAAAAGATAAACCAAAAACCCAAACTCACACCATAATAATAACACTAAATATTGTTTATTTTGTGTTGATTATATGCTTATATGGTAGTTAGTTAGCATGTTGAAGTTATTCATGTTAAGGTATGATATAAAAGTTGGATGATCTTGTATGGTTAAGTATAAAAATGAAGATTTAAACATGATAGGTTTAAATCTAAACAAGATCATCAACTACATCATCCATGAAAAATACTACAACTTAAAGATAATTTTTATACATACGAATGATTTTTTTTAAGAAGTAAACATTTGTATTTAAGTTATAATCATCTTAAAAATGTGTAATAGTCAAAGGGTTAAATGTATGAACTTGATTAAATGACATGATAAAAGAAGTGATTTGAAAGTATTAATAAAGATTGAAAACCCTCTTGATTTAATAGAATTTTTAACAATAAAAAGTCATGGATGATGATATTTTGATAATGTAGAATAAATATTAGATGGATTGTTGATGTTGATTATGGGCATAAACGGATGTTTAATACGTTTCTGAAACGTGGAAAACGCCATAGTTTAGGGGAAACTGTGGCGAAATTTTCTAAAAATCTAATCGCGAATAAGACATGATTAGTGGGACTAAACGCGGTTAGTGACTTAAATCATCATTAAGTAGGCTCTAATGACATGGGTTAAACCCTAAATACCCAAGTTTTCAACAAAGTTATATATATATATATATATATATATATATATATATATATATATATATATATATATATATATATATTCTTACTTGGGAAATAATACAAGTATATACATTTTTTACCAATGAACTTGTATGAATAATATGTGTATTGTATGTGTATGTATTAGAAACTTAGGGTATTCACTATAAAATACCCAGTCATATACAAAAATACAAACACTTTATTATAATACAAAGTGTGGGTGGCATAACAAATATATTCTTGAAATGCGTCGAAACAATAATCGGACAAACGAAACAATGAGAACGATACGCGAACATTCGAGATTACACCGTCGAGTCGACGACTGACGGGTGAATCGCCGACACCAAAGGTCATTACGACAATGGGCGATTCTTGACGAAAACAAACACGCAATAAATGACGCCAACGACGAGTCTAAATTTATTTAAACATTTAACATATATATAGGTTATCAAAATCAAAATTCAGAAGTTAAAATATAAAAATGTTATAAGCATATGACGTATAAAAATGGGCTTTGGTAAAATAAATGTGGGCTAAATAATAAAGATCATGGGCAAGGCCCAATTCCATAATATTTATGGACAAGGCCCACAACGAATAAAAACCCAAAAGCATATAGAACCATGGGCTAAGCCCAAGAATATAAATTACATGGGCTGGACCCAAAATATAAATTACATGGGCTAGGCCCAAAAATATAAATTACATGGGCTAGGCCCAAAAACATAAAAACATAGGCTGGGCCCAAAGACATAAATTACATGGGCTAGGCCCAATGACATAAAAACATGGGCTAGGCCCAATGACATAAAAACATGGGCTAGGCCCAAGGACATAAATTACATGGGCTAGGCCCAATGACCAGAAAACATGGGCTAGGCCCAAAGACATAGATAACATGGGCTAGGCTCAATGACAAGAAAACATGGGCTAGGCCCAAAGGCATGGATAACATGGGCAAGGCCAAATGACACGCGTGCAAGGCACGAGGACATGTGAAGGGCAAGGCATAGTTCACATACGAGCTGAAAACAATAATATATATATATTTTTAAGAAATACATGTATAAGAATATTAATCGAGCAAACAAATTACCAACACTATGATAACATTATAAGTTGTTCTATCATAACAAAGAAATATATAACAAGAATTCAAGATGAACAACGAGTACAAGGTCCATTGAGGCCTAGGTGTCTAATGAACTCAATACACATGTAGGTTACATACGTGTGCGGACACCGATTGATAATAGTACGACTTAACGGAAAACGAAAACTGTGAGTTCATGTCCTCCTTTCAATTATTTCAAAGTTTTGTTTTAAAACTATCGAGGGGAAATACATGTCGTAACAAACAGTATGTTGGCTATGGGTTTAGTTGATAACACGATCATTTGTGCGTAAGTAGGATGATGACAATAGTAACCATTAATCACTTCGTGACCAAGGTGCAAAAGAAGTAGATCTATTAAGTTTGAGACCCACTCCACTCCTGTTTGGTATACCCTTCGGAGTGCTTTTGTGATCCCAATGATGTCAAAGTTCTCTCGGTTTGGTTACTTACTTATGACACATATATGTCAAGGTGCTCGCGACACACTGATAGATCCTTAGTAACTCACTGGTGCTAATAACATACTCGGATTTCAATACAGGATTTCAAAGATGACATTTTGATACGAAACATTTAACTACATGAACTCGTCAACTTTATGTTGACCTTTTAAAATTACATGTATTTCAGGATGCAAGACATGAGTTGGTGATAGGAGTCGAGTATGGGAAATTGTCACGACAAGGACGTACCACCTTTTGGAGGGTTTGCCTTTTATATCCCAACTTCGTATGGGTATATAGGGGTCAAAGTCTCAATATGAATTTGTGATGAAAACAATGTCTTGTTTTGGAACAATATGTTTTAAATTATGTGTACGTAATGGCAATCTGAAACATATAACAATGTGATTTCACTTTTAGTGGTTGTAAATGTGAAATGAAACTTATGAATGGCATGGCATCGTTGTTAATTTATATTGTTTACTAGATTGGATGCAATGATTACCTAATAGTCACACACTTGCGCTTCCGCTACGACCAGGGTGTGACAACTACCGTGCAGTTTGGGCTCGAAGTCTTCCGCTTCTTGCTCTTGGTTTTGCTCCTTGGGGGTTTGGGTGAGGTAGGTTCAGTGAGGGCTTCGGTGGTGGCTTGGTGGGCTTTCCTTAGTGGAGCCTTGGCGGCTTCACGAAGGACATGGATATTGTTCAATCGAGCAACCAAACGAAAAGCTTCCTCGAGGGTCTTGGGTGAGGTGGCATCGACCTGGTCCGCGAGGTGAGGAAGGAGGCAACAGATGTATTTAGCAATGGCCTTTTCGGCCGTGTCAACTTGGCTTAGGCAAATTGCACCCAGCTGTTTAAAACGGGTCGTGGAGGCCAGCGTTGTCATTCCCCACCTGCTTGAGGTTCCAAAACTCATTTTTGAGTCGTTGGCGTTCGTAGGGTGCGCAAAATTCATTTTCCATTAACTTCTTAAGCTCGGTCCATTAAGGCCTAGGTGTCTAATGAACTCAATACACATGTAGGTTACATACGTGTGCGGACACCGATTGATAATAGTACGACTTAACGGAAAACGAAAACTGTGAGTTCATGTCCTCCTTTCAATTATTTCAAAGTTTTGTTTTAAAACTATCGAGGGGAAATACATGTCGTAACAAACAGTATGTTGGCTATGGGTTTAGTTGATAACACGATCATTTGTGCGTAAGTAGGATGATGACAATAGTAACCATTAATCACTTCGTGACCAAGGTGCAAAAGAAGTAGATCTATTAAGTTTGAGACCCACCCACTCCTGTTTGGTATACCCTTCGGAGTGCTTTTGTGATCCCAATGATGTCAAAGTTCTCTCGGTTTGGTTACTTACTTATGACACATATATGTCAAGGTGCTCGCGACACACTGATAGATCCTTAGTAACTCACTGGTGCTAATAACATACTCGGATTTCAATACAGGATTTCAAAGATGACATTTTGATACGAAACATTTAACTACATGAACTCGTCAACTTTATGTTGACCTTTTAAAATTACATGTATTTCAGGATGCAAGACATGAGTTGGTGATAGGAGTCGAGTATGGGAAATTGTCACGACAAGGACGTACCACCTTTTGGAGGGTTTGCCTTTTATATCCCAACTTCGTATGGGTATATAGGGGTCAAAGTCTCAATATGAATTTGTGATGAAAACAATGTCTTGTTTTGGAACAATATGTTTTAAATTATGTGTACGTAATGGCAATCTGAAACATATAACAATGTGATTTCACTTTTAGTGGTTGTAAATGTGAAATGAAACTTATGAATGGCATGGCATCGTTGTTAATTTATATTGTTTACTAGATTGGATGCAATGATTACCTAATAGTCACACACTTGCGCTTCCGCTACGACCAGGGTGTGACAACTACCGTGCAGTTTGGGCTCGAAGTCTTCCGCTTCTTGCTCTTGGTTTTGCTCCTTGGGGATTTGGGTGAGGTAGGTTCAGTGAGGGCTTCGGTGGTGGCTTGGTGGGCTTTCCTTAGTGGAGCCTTGGCGGCTTCACGAAGGACATGGATATTGTTCAATCGAGCAACCAAACGAAAAGCTTCCTCGAGGGTCTTGGGTGAGGTGGCATCGACCTGGTCCGGTCGCAGAGTGAGGAAGGAGCACAGATGTAATTTAGCAATGGCCCTTTTGGCGTGCCTGTTAGAATCCCAACTTGTATGGGCATATAGGTCAAGAGTCTCAATATGAATTTGTGATGAAAACAATGTCTTGTTTTGGACATGGTTTTAAATAGCTTACGTAAGGCAATCTGAAACATATAACAATGTGATTCACTTTTAGTGGTTGTAAATGTGGTGCAAACTTATGAATGGCATGCATCTTGTTAATTTATATTGTTACTGTGGGCGATCCTTAGTCACACACTGCGTTCCGCTAGCAGGTGTGCCACCATTGGGTCGAAGTCTTCCGCTTTGTCGGTTATGCCCTGGGGATTTGGGTGAGGTAGGTTCAGGAGGCTTGTGGTGCTTGATGGCTTTACCTTGTGGAGCCTTGGCGCTTACGTAAGGACATGGATTGTCATAGAAACGATAAGCTTCCTCGAAGGGTTTGGTGAGGTGGATCGACCTTGAGTCCGACGAGTGTGAGGAAGGAGGCAACAATGATTAGATGGTTTTCGGCTGACAATTGGTGGATTGACCGCTGTTTATAACGGTTAGGCCAGTTGTTTCCACCGCATGAGGTTTCAAAATCATTTTTGATCTGGGTTCGTAGTGGGCAAAATTCATTTCCATTAACTCTTAAGTCACCTCGTAACACGAGGTTCTGGAAAGTCACATAAGAGCTTGATCGAAATCGTAGCTTATGGTAGCATTTTTATAAAGATGATTGTTTGAACATTAGTACTTGTGTACCTATGAATAATAGAAGATAAGCTATGTAAGATCGCTTGACGACGAGGTGTGAGTATACATTTAGTTGTTTGCGACAATTATATTATATACTGTTTTTGGATGAAATGCAACCCTTGAATAGTGATGGGATTCGAATGATGAATTTACAAGTATTAAAACACATTGAAATGGAGATAGCATAAAAGATAAGGCTCATAAAAATGGAGTGTTTGGTTGAAAAACATATGACTATTCAAAGTGAAGAGATTCTTTCAAATTAGAAAACGTGTTTGGCTATAGTAAAGTGCTCTCGTAGATAGCGATTACGCATCTTACTTCCAGTTACTAAACGTATCTAACCGTATCAAAAAATTGAAAACTTTGGCGACATTGTAAATCGAGAATTGGATAGTTACAAGGTGGGGTTTCACCTAACTTGACACAAATTGCAATCTAATGTGTTGGTAAATAGCAAACGAGGAGCGATTCCGACTCATTGGTAAAGGTCACTAAGTAAAAATGGAAATTCCATCTAGGTTGTTGGATTTCACTCCTAACATGATGGTTCAAATTTTGGTTGCAAAATCAAATTTCCACAAATTAAGAGTGTTATCATCAAAAGTGCGGGTTTCACCCCTATTTTGGTGAGATCGTCTCGTTTATAGTTTGAGTGTCTTCAAGTCTTCAAGTGTGTAAGTTGTGTAAGCGTTTTAGGAAAAACACAAGTATATATTTAAGACAAAAGAAATAGGAAGAGGCAAATAGGAAGAATTAACATTTTAATCATGAAGCAAGAATGGTCAAGTTGGTCACTTAAACTATAGACTAGGTCGAACATGGAAATTCTACCTAATTCCCTATAGTTATGGCTCTGATACCAATCTTCACACCCAACCGATGGCGGAAGAATCAGAGTGAGACGAACTAGATTGCCCGAGACATCATATCACTATTTGTGACAATATTTAATTAAACAACTCATATCATTTCAAAGCATCAAATTGTCAAAATACAACATAATCGAAATACAAAGTAACAATAACAAAATAAGTTCAACAAAACATAATAACCATCTTAGCATTCTACGCGTGTTTCTAAGCCGATCCTACTAAGTTTCATCATACCACTTCATCAATCTGCAACATGTTAAAAAGTATAGTTCAATAACAAAGTATTGGCGAGTACACAAGTTTGATATATCATAGCATAAGTATTAAAAACCGTTTTAACAAATCCACATGAATAGCTAGCATACGAGATAATGGTAAACAAGGCATGTGAGCTACAAGTCAATCCTCTAGTGTATCGCATAATAGATTAAAACTTAACATTGACCACAAGAATACGGGCGGTGCGTTACTCCTATCGCGCTATACATGTTATGGGAGGCTTGATCGAAGTTAATGACATTTAGATCACATAAGAATATACCAAGTAACAAGTCAAGTAGCACATAACTAAAGCATGTTTGATGGATCGTTTGTGTGATTTCATAGAATAAAAGTGTGATTTAGTGTAGTTTGATAAGTTAACATACTGCACCCAAAAAGTGTAAAACATAAAAAGGGTTCGAGTGTACTCACGGTTTTGCAAAGTAAATTCTGTAAAAGCGTTTGGTTGATTTAGGGGGGATGAACACCAATTTATCCTACACAAGAAAACGTAGGTGTGTGAGTTTTAGATTTACGATGGAGTTTGATAAGAATAGGAATTAAAGTATGCAAAAAGTATGTATAGTCAAAGTATTTATCTAGACGTTAACGCTCGTTTTTGACACTATAAGCCCCAAAGGGTGTTTGTGTTTTTATGGGTCATGCCCAATAGAATCGTAACGATGGTTAGGTCTAAGATAAAATAACCTAATATTAGGACAAATAACCATATGGTCATTGTCAAAGGTTCGGTTATATTAAGTATTTACATATATAGTTTACATATAATATTACTAATTAATCATAAGAGTTCATGTATTTCATAGATATCATGTAAGTCATATAAGTCATGCATGGAAGTAGGAGGATAACCGTCCTAAACCTCTTTCGTAAGATTCACCAATACTCAAGATTGTCACAAGAACATTCCGGATAGTTAAGAATTATAGAAATCATCAAGTGAGGGGTGGATTGAAAAGTTGAATGGCCAATGCCTTCATGTAATCACACCTACACCAACACAAGCTTGTAGGCTTGGATGGCTCAACACTTGTGGGTTTGAAACCCTTGTAAAAACCACAAGTTTAGAGGCATGTTATCCCTCTTGATTGTGTATGAACAAGTCTAGCTAACACACTAACCATAAACTTGGTTAGAGGCATAAGTAGCATAGAGTTATTTTTAAAAACAAGTTCGAAAAAGTTTTATAAGTTAACTTCCAAAACAGAAAGTTTGGTCCCAAAAATGGTGTGATTCCACCTTGGTTTTCCATAGAAAAGCTACGGTAACATCCATAGGGCTTAGCAAACAATGTTGAGGAAGAAAACAAGAAGAAAACATTGAAAAACTTGAAGTTTAAAAAGATAAAATTTGGGTAGAAAGTTTGCACACTTTTAGACATCAAAATGGTGGGGTTTCACCTTGGTTTTCCCAAGCAAACTTGTGAGAACCTTCCTAGAGGTTATCCAAGAGTGTTTGAAGGAAAACAAGGCTAGAAGGAAAAGGGAAGTGAGTTGAAACTCACTTGCAACCTGCTGTGCTTCAGCAAAGAAATTCTAAAGTTTAGAGGGTTGTTTGAGGTGTTTAGAGGCTTGTAAAAGTGGGACAGTGATGAAGGAACACTTGTTTATATAGAGGATGGATTAGGGTTACATTTAATGCAATTAGGTGAGGTTTTTGATTAAACAAAACCGAATTTAAACTCTTACACAGCTTGCGGCCGCAAGCTGTGAATTTTCTTTTATTTTTTTGTTGTTTTAATTAATTAATTTATGTAACTTGGACTTTAGATATTGTACATTATATATATTACTTGTATGGGTCTTATAGTGGTCTAATGTCATGTGTAAGATTTTTTTAAAACCCTAAAAAAGGACTTCTTGAAAGCATACATTAAACACAAGTGTGACAAGTTTATTATGATGACGGAAGTTTGGAAAATTCACATTAAGCCAGTAGTTGTCTTGCTTGACTAAGATTATAGACGTTCAACAAGCATTTACAAGTCGTTTCGAGTTGATTTATTAAGCAATACAGTTACGTATGATCATAAGTTTAAACATGAATAAAGTTTGCGAATTTTGCATAATTGATCATTCTTGATTACAATCAAAGCCTTAGATTACAATGAATTGGAAATAGAAATACAATTACAAGGTTTGGACTTTCCAAAAATAGAAACACGAAGCGATCTTGCCAAAAACAGAAAGTTACAAATGCGAAGCATTACAGACATGGCTCAACTTCATAAGGATCTTAACCAACAACAATATTGGGTTTGAGTGATTATAAAAACAAGCTAAATGTAAAATCATGGAACTTGATTCTGTGAGTGGTGAGCTAGAGTTCCCAACTGGCAAGTATCAACAAAATGAAATAAATATAAAGAAGTTTGATACATCCAGTCAGGTCGTTCAAAATATATGTGACGTGCGACTGGCCTACAAAGAAAACAAAGGGAAGGGTTTGGGTTACAATCATGTTCCTCTGCCATATAATCATTATTATTCTAGAATGCCTAGCACCGAGCAAGAACGAGAAAATGAGAAAAATATGATGTATGGTAAACCAAGTGACTATGTGTCTTGGGAACCCCTTCAAAACATGTCAGGTCAACTGATTTTAAAAAAAACCCATGGAATCAACTCGAAATGTTGCAAATGAATCAAATGATGAATCGAACCTGGATGACTGAAAAGGCTGATAAATGTGATTCTGTGAATAATACTAACATTTCAAGTTCATGTGAAGTGCCAGTGATTATAGAGGATCAGTCTAAAGTGGATGATGAACTGCATTCGAATGCTACTTTTGATTCGAATGACTTTTTATGTGTTGAACATAATCTTTATGTTCGGAATTTTTGTTCAATCCATGCTTGCTGAAACAAAGGGTTTTTCTGATAGTTTTTTCTAAAAAGGTTGCTCAGACTCATATTTTAGATTATGTGGTTTCAAATTCGGACAGTGATCAAAATGTTTTACTAGAGGAGACTGTTACATCATCTGATGCCTCGGAATCCTCTGAAACTAATATGGTTGAAAATGTTGTCTTGTCTGATTATGTAAATGGAAGTAGGACAGAAGAGGATAACGAATCATCTTGTGTTGATGACTCTTCTAAAGATTTAGCTGAAGTTTTTGGTATTTCATCCGATAAACCAGAACTCTCCTATTATATTAAAGCTGATGACAAGACAGATGAAGTAAAGTCTGATATGTACGAGGCTCCAAATATACAAGCTGATGACATGACAGATGAAGTAAAGGGTTTAGGGCAAGCAAAAAGAGCGGAAACGAGCAGATAAAAAACGAGGAAAGGAGAAGTCTAAACATCAAAGACAATCACGTTCTCCAAGATCATTTACACGCAACAATCATCCTTAAAAGGCTCATGATGTGAAAAATGCTTTTGTTAAGCCGGTCAGTAATGGCAAATGTGAGAAATATGCATTTGACTATGCTAACAAAACCATTGGAAAGACATGTGAGATTTCTGATAAGATATGCAATCTAGGCAATACAAAAGAAATCTCTACAACAAAAGGCCTCTTCAAACAACAAGTATAGGCATCCTAATTCATCCTCGTTTCAAGAAATGTGCAAGAAAATCAAGCACAGAAAGTATCAGTTCATCCTCCAGGGCCTGTAAGAGCAAATCAAGCTAATCAAAATGCCTTCCACATGAAGGGACAAACATGCTTCAATTGTGGCATTCCTGGTCGCATCGCTTGGAACTTCACAACATCGTCCTAATATACCCTATTATGCTCAAAAGTAGAGGGTTACACCAAAAGATCACTATCTTTCTAAGCCACTGAAGGTACATCACCTAAGGCAATGAAGAATGTGAAATCCAAGGTTAAACTATCCAATGGGAATTGGAATGCTGCTAAAATAAACGCAAGGCTATTCGGGAACAAAAATTTGTTTCTAAAACCAATTAACCTGAAACAGCTAAAGTTGCTCAACCTAAAGCAACAAACATGTTTGTTAAGCCCAAACAAGTTTGGAAGCCCAAATGCAAAGAAGTAACATCACCAATCCTTGAAACAAACGGGGATATGTGTTTAAATGAAGTTTCTTATTTTGATGCTTCAAGAAAACCTAGGACCACGATGGCCTGGGTACCACTGTCTTACTAATCTCCTTATTTTTAAAGGAAAAACAAGGAGGAGCTGTTGAAAATCTCTGGAATTTTGATAGCAGTTTTTCCAGGGATATAATGGTTCATATTTCACTATTGCAAAAAGTTTAATTCTTTGCAGATGATATGTTTCCTTTGGAGGAGATAAGGGAGGTAAGATAAGATCAGCAAGAAATGAGAGTCTAGGATACGTTAGTTATAGACGAAAGTTTGGGCATAATATGACTAATTCGGTAGAATGTTATTAAGAAAGTAGTAGAAGCAGCGGAAGTCTAATGTTTCATTCATATCGAAAGAGTATACATGTTGTCAAGCAGGCGAAATCCTGGAGAAATTTTGCCAGTGTTTCCCCTCTGGGAACTCCAAAACTTACTTAACCATGAATATACAACGCATATATATAGACCTGCTCACTTCATGCGAAGTGAGTAATTGACTTTGTACGAAGTGAGATTCTCTTCCTACGGAGTGAAATTTACACACCTCTCACATTCGCACTTAGGTCGTGTGTTTGTAACTAATCTATACAATATTCAACACACACTTTATCTAGCCTATTCGTACAGTGACGAACATAAAATGCACCAACAAGTAAGATACAATTTAAAATTTCATGCTTTAATTTTGACATTGATTAGTCTTCAGTCTGATGATGGAACGGTTAAGAAAAAAAACAACATTTTTTTCTTTTTCTTTCGTTTATAACTTTTTACATACGTCTTCACTATTATGTAAATTTGCGCATAAAGTGTGATGCACAAATTTGGAGGTGGAAGAGGGTAATATATGTACATATACATTGTTTTGGGAGGAGAAAATGAGAAAAATCAAAAAAACATTTGAAAACAGAAAAATCCAAAAAGATTTTATTGCATCATATGGGAAATGAAATAAATGTTTGTGCTAAAGGGCTTGACCAACCCATGTAAGGTGTTTTAGCTCAAAAGACTAGGATCTAAAGTGATATGTCGATAGGCTTGATGCTCAAAGTGATAAATAAGTGACACAAACATTACGAACCAAATACCATGTCGGTAACATACCATTAGCGCATGATTTTATGGTCTTAAATCTTGTTGTTGAGTCATTCGAGGATATCTTGATTGTCCATCTATTGCATCCAGATTATATGCAGACATTGTCACATTCAGGTTATCTTAAAAGAGCCAAAGATGCCAAAAACCTTAAAGGAAGATAAACTAAAATTGAAGGAATTCTAATGAGCTAAAAAGCTAAAGTCGTATCATAAAGGTATTTGCCTAACCCTCATTGGACACAAATATCGGTCACTTTGCTGTACGAAAGTACTGACCTGTTCATTAGTAATCTGACATTGTAAATAAAAAAGATGAAGTGAGTATACTCACCTGCTATTAAAAATCATTGTGCTTAGCTTGATCATGGGTGTATGTCATGGTAAGGGACAAACAGGTATATATTTTATAATATTACCTTAAGCATATCACGGAGTTAAAAAATGAAAATTGAGTGTTAAAGTTTAAGTGGACAAACATATTGGCTATCACTTAGACCAGTTTGAATAAGTTTGTGTCGGAAAGTATTCCTTGGTTTGCTTGAAAATCATTTTGATCCCATTGCAATTATAATTGTATATTGTAACTGTATGAGTTAGTTGGACTTTGGGTTTGTTCATTCTTTTTTATATTCTTAATTATTAAAAAATAATGAAAATCCAAAAATAGTGTCTTGTTTTTCATAAAATTAAAAAAAATAAATAGAGTGTTTTATTTGTTTTATTAAAAATTATTAACCGTTCTTGATGATTTGACTGATCATCAAGTTGATAGAAATTTGAATTGTGAAATCTAAGTACAAGTACTTGGATGTACTAAATGTTCATATGGTACCTTCCTTTGTTGCATAGAAATGTTTGCTTATAAATTTCTGAGCATGTGTAGAATTTGATTTAAATCAAGAAACATGGGTTGATGTCGGAATGAGATGTTGTTAGTTGCTGACGAGCATGAACCATCACATCATGACAAGATGTACCTGAGTCAGAAGAACCGGGTATGAATCATCGTCTGACAGTGATAGTACATCTGAAGAAGTACCGGTGAACCTACTTGAAAGAGATAAATTGAAAAGTAAAAGAGCTACTAAGAATCCTCCTCTTGCATTCTTTTAACAAGGATTTCAAGCAATGTTGATCATGATCCTGATGTGAAGCTGACCACAAGAGAAGAAGAAAGAGACCCAGTTCTAAGAGTTCAAAAGTCAAGAATTTCCACAACATTACCAGGTTGAGGGATCCTCTGTTGTAACAGACAGTAGGACATGCTTCAGATGCAATTAAGTTGGGCATTTTGCTAATAGATGTCCACAAAATAATCCTAAACATGTTTTCGGTGTCAAAAAGACTTCAGAAGATATGAAGCAAAAATCACCGATGTGAGTTTCAACTCAAATCTTAAAATGAAATAAAGAATCTACAAATAAAGTGACACCAGTAAGCTTTAAAGCATCAACTGAGAAAACTTGTGAATCTTCAAACAAAGTTGAACAGAAAGATTCTAAATTTTACACAAAAACAACTTCGAAAAATCAAATGTGGGTGATAAAGAAAAACGAATCTTCTGAAGAGGTTAAGACATTTGTTTCAACAGTGAATGATGCAAAAGTTGAACAAAAGTGTGATATTGCGTTTAAAAACAAGTTTGTAAACCCACCCAAGACCAGTAAGGCTTGGGTCTCACTCTTCATGTAATTATTTGAGTGAATGTGTAGGGGATTCCAAGATCCATCATATCGAAGTCGATTATGGATAACGGAGCATCCCGGCACATGACAGGATGTTAGCACTCCTATATGACGTCAAATCTATTAGAGGAGGCCACGTCGGGTTTGTAGGGAACTAGGGAGGTCAGGCATTAGGTGAAGGGATCTTAACAAATGGGATGGTATCGTTTGAAGGAGTCAACTACATAGCCGAGTTTAGAATAACTTACTTAGTATCTCTCAGATATGTGATTAGAAGTTCACCATGCACTTCACCGATAAAGAGTGTTTGATTCTAAAACCAGGTTTCAAAATACAGGAAAAATGGATCTTAATGCGTGCTCCTCGTGAAAACGATCCATATGTCTTAGACATGAGCGTTGCAATCACAACGACGAAAACATCATAGTGTTTTGTGTCGAAAGCAACAGAGAAGGACTCAATATTGTGGCATAGAAAAATGGGACACATTCATCTCAGGAAAATGAACTCTCTGGTACATAACGAGCTAGTGGATGTTGTAAATCTAAAGAGCTTTCACTTGAATGAAGACTACATCAGCTGCAAGAAAGAAAAGCAACAAAAAAAAGTCGTATCCATGGAAGCTTTTGAACTCGATAAAGCTGCCACTACAAAGGCTTCAGATGGATCTCTTCAGCCCGGTAAATGTGAGAAGTATTTTAGGAGATCTGTACTGCTTAGTTGTTACCGACGACTGTTGGAACTTTTGAGATCGTTGGTACTTGGTTTTAGTAGGTTTTGGATAGTTTTGTAATAGTTTATTGTATTCTAGAAAGTTCAGGGGTTAAAAGTGTTACTACAGGGAAACTTCCCTGTAGTGGCATATTTAAGTACCCAGCGTATTTATTAAATATGCTAGGTAGTCAGTGTTTATATATATATGTGATCAACGAAAACCCTAGTCCAAGGTTCTTGGACACGTTTTGGTGATTTCTCTTGCGTTGGGATTATTGTTCTTGTGCGAAATCCGAACATCCATGTGCTTTTAGTGATTATAACATTTGGGATTCCATATACAACACTTGTTGTTTGATCCATACAGGAATCTTCATCTTTTGTTTTTTCTTAACTTTTACACATTCAAGCAACTAACATATAGTTGTTTGGGTGATAACAATCAAACCACGGTGATTTGAATCTGTTTTGAGACTCACAATTTGGTATCAGAGCCTTTGTGCTTTTGATTGTTTGAGTTTTTGTTAAGATTCTTCAAGTTTTGAAGGTTCTTAAAAAGTTTTCAAAGTTTCAAGGTTTTTCAAATTTTAGACTTAAAATGGCTTGATCTGGTGTGTTAATCATTGGGTTGTTGTTAATCAGTGTTTTGGTGAACATTTGGCTCATGTTGGTTCAAAGAAACATGTATTTTGAGTCGTTTTTGGGTGATTAGAGGGTTTTCTTTGTACTTAAACCCTACTGCCCGTATTTAAATATGAAAGTAGTGTAGATAAATTTGAATATAGCGTAAGTAGTTTGAAGATCGCGTAATTAACAAATACGCTGACAATATACCAGTGCATTTGTTGATTCTCAGCGAAATAGTGTCTGCGTGTTTAATCGAAGGCGACTTCAAAGTCAGTGATAAAGACCCTCAGCGATTTTAGCCAAACACACGTTTGTTTTGTCTATTCCAGCAGACTTAACTATTGTCGCCGGTCCAAGAAGCCAAGAATCATCAGCGTAATTACTATATTTAGATCATTTGCTCACTGATCTCACAATTCCCAGCGTAATTAATCTTCACCGGAAATTTTAAGCACATTAACTTAAAAACCAGCGTTATTAATCCCTGATCAAAACTTTGAACTTGAAATCAAACCAAAATGTCACTTAATCAACTGAATCTAATCGCTCAAGCCGAACTTGAAACTGGAACCCTAACTTGACCTCCTAAGTTGAAAGGATCTGAAGATTTCAACAGCTGGAAGAATCGGATCAAAGCATTCTTTGATTATACAGACTATACTCAATGGATGTCCATCACTGTAGGACCCCATGTTCCTATGGTAATTCGTGAGGATGTTCGTACAATCAACGAAGATCCCTCAACCTTTACTGATGAAGATAGGATACTCATCCAACGCGACTGTAGGGCTCACGCTACTCTAACAATGGCTCTATCAAAGGATGACAACAACTTGTTTGAGGAATACACCTCGGCTCATGAACTATGGTTGGCTCTTATCGATCAGTATGAAGGCAACGAAGAACTGATGGATAACAAGAGAGATATGGCGTAGAAAGAGTACGACATGTTTGGAAGTGTTTGAGGTGAAAGTTTTGTCAAATCACATTAGCCGCTTTTTGAACGTGTTAACAAAAATGAAGAAAGTTGTAATCTCATTGCCAACTATGCTTCAATCAAAAAGCTTTTAGACTCTCTTCCAAAAGAATGGAGCCTACAGTGCATGATGATCAAAAGAACATTCCTAACCAGTACGACTCCAGTTACCCTTTCAGAAATGATCAACACTCTAAAGGCTTTCAAAATGGATGTGCTCAAAAAAGAGATGAACCAAACAGGATACTCACAACAAAAGTCTGCTCAATCCGATGCTGCTATTATGCCCAAGAACATGGCATCCGTTGCCCCCACAGTATCTGGGAGATCAAGCTCTCAAAGTGCCAGTGCATCTTACTTCAACGCTTCCGCAAACTCTACTAAGGCTCCGCAATCCAACGATAAAGCTATTGTGGTCGGTGACGCTCAAGCACTAAAGATCTCGACTGAACATGTTGCATTGTTTAACACCTTCCTCAACAGCTATGAGGCTCTTATGTCGGGTGAATTGAAATGGGATTTTCTTTCAGCTGAAGACATGTACCAAGTTGATCCAGATGATATGGAAGAAATTGATCTCAAATGGCAGATGGCTATGATCACCTTAAGGCTGAAAAAGTTTCAAGACAAGACAGGAAAGAGATTGTCTCCCAGAAAAGCCAGTTTCGATAAGTCAAAGTTGCGATGCTACAACTGCAAGAATTTGGGTCACTTCAAGAGATATTGCCCGCTGTTGAAGAACGAAAATGATGAGATTGTCCCAGCAAGAAGGCCAATCGCTATTGAGGGAAATGAGAATGTTACTGATAACACCCCAAAGGCACTGGTGGTAGAAGATTATGATTGGGCTGAAGAAATAAGGAAGAAGTCAACAAGGCTCTTATGGCTAAAATCTCTACTGCATCAGTCTTGTCTTCATCAAACTGTGTTGAGAAACAAGCCGCAGGAATTCCTAAGGGCGACAAAGTTATAGATAAAGGGTTGAAGAGCATAGTCGCTCCTACTTAACCATCAACATATAAGGGAAAGACAGAAGCTTAAAAGCCTGAACCAAAAAAGAAAGCCCAAGAAGCAACTAGCAACATCAAGAATGAGAAAGCTGAAACTCCTGCAGCCGCCAGAAAGCTAAATCTGCAAAAGAAAAAAAGGATAAGGATTTGGTAAATAGCATACCGTATGAATTTAAAGAAAAACTATGCTTCCAACCATGCTTGACGTCGTGGCACATTACAAATTACTCAACTGTACCTGATTAGAGAAAAAGAAAAGGTTATCCAATTTAACATAGAACTGAAGAAAACGAAGCTGCATATCAGAGAAAGTTGAACTCAACTTTAACTAAAATGCAGACATTAAAAGAATTCGTTTTTACAAAAAGATTTTTATCATAAATGATTAAACTGAAAGATTAGAAAAAGCCCAAAATGAAAACAATAAATTGCAAATCACGATCGATAAATGGAAAATTAGCCAAAAGGCACTGGTTGACATTGAAAATTGCCAACGATCGACATTCGTG
This sequence comes from Scalesia atractyloides, assembly GCA_947069175.1. Lineage (NCBI taxonomy): Eukaryota > Viridiplantae > Streptophyta > Magnoliopsida > Asterales > Asteraceae > Scalesia > Scalesia atractyloides. The sequence goes on along the minus strand of CAMTDV010000029.1, from coordinate 53,708,562 downwards.
AAGGATGGGATTGGATACACGGATGAGCTCTGAAACGAAAGAAAAATCTTTCCTCCTCCACACAGCAAAAACTATGTACCTATGCCATCTCCTCATCCTAATAATGATTTAATTGATAAAAATGATATTTTTGCTCTAAATGTCTCTTACGAAAATGACAAAATACTACATATCTGAAAGTAATGCAGATGTGTTTGATCGTAAAGAAGATGTGTGCGATGAGGATGATGACTGTGGAGGATCAAAAATAGGGATAGGATATTCAGGCGACAACTATTCCACCGTTAACTGGTTCACCTTGAATTGTAACAAGAAAAACGGTACTTCTATTTGGGATGACTTTAATAGTTTGACTAGGATGGATGATTGTAATGGACGTGCGCCTAAATTTAATAATCGGGATAACTGTAATGGCTATGTGCCTACATTTAAGACCCACAACCACGAAAATGTAGTGGTTGAATGTCATGACTTAAATTCTTCTTTTAGTGATGAAAATATTGTGCTTGAATCCCCTGTGTTTGTTCCAGAATTGAAGAAAAATAGATTTGGAAAGTTCCATACAGAGGAAATTCCCGAGTTTGTTCCATCATGTACAGGTACGTTAGAGTCTGATAAAGAATCAACGCAAGTCAGCAGCAATAAATACTCGAGCACAACAACTTCGGAAAGTGGTGAAGAAACCTCAAGTGAAGTTCAAAAATCAAATGATTCAACTGAAAATCAAGAATCAACTTCTTCATCAGATAGCGAGAACGATGAAGATTGCATTAAGGATGAAAGTTGTCTTGACAAGAAAGTGATGAAAGTCGAAAGTTCAAGCTACACCGCATCCTTAGACAACGCTTAAAGCAGCTATAGACCCTCATCACACACATCATCTTCACACGCGGCGTCCACCAAAAAGAAAAGAGCTAATTGCAAGCAATGTTTTCGTTGTGGTCATTTAGGATATACTTCCAAACATTGCAAGAGCAAGAAATTTTCTAAACCTAAACAAGATTTTGTCAAAAGTTTCACCGAGCAATTCGATAATTTTAGGAAATCAGTCAAATACATAGTTAATTCAACATGCTTTTGGAAAAGAAAAGAAGATATTCTTGTCCAAAATCATGATAGATTAAACTTGAAAAAAGTCTAGATTCCGAAAACTAACTAACTTGTATATATTTTTATTTGTTGTTGTATAACAGAATAAATTGCAAAAATGGCTTCGAATGCTCATGGAATACATTTGGCACGTGGACAGTGGATGCCCAAGGCATATAACCGGATTGAAGGAACTCCTAAAGAACTTTCGAATCATCGACGGTGTCTTCATATCTTTTGTCGAAGATGAAAAAGGAGGGAAAATTGTTGGAATGGGAGACGTCGTATCGGAAGCACTTACATTGGAGAATGTCAAGTATGTACCAGAATTGTGTTACAATCTCATGAGCGTATCACAAGTCTATGACAAAGGAATATCAGTGTTATTCAACGACGTGGAATGCCTATTTCTCAAGCCCAAATACTCCGTTCCTACCGAAATGATTATGCTCACAGCTCCTCGTCAAAACAACAAATATGTTCTCAATATGAAAAACAAAAAATCCAATGAGCATATGACGTGTCTAATCTCAAAACTGTCAGAATCTGAAACACTGCTTTGGCATAGGCGGTTAGGACATGTGAACTTCACAAATATGAATAAACTCTCTAAGTTAAATTTAGTGAGAGGTTTACATATAAAAAAATTTCCATATTCAGAAAAATTGATCGCATGCGCCCAAGGCAAGTAACATAAAAAGCCGGACAAATCCAAAGTAGTGAATACGATATCCGGTCCATTGCAATTGCTGCATATGGATCTTTTCGGTCCTATTAGTATTAAAAGTCTGGCTAAACGATCGTATTGCTTGGTGATTACAGATGACTTCTCCCGATTTTCATGGGTATATTTTCTTCAAGAAAAAAACAAGAACGCCTCCACTCTCAAGAACTTCATTTCCATTATCGAAAATGTGATCAAGCTAAAGGTCAAGTCAGAAGCGACGATGGATCTGAATTAAAAAATCAAACATTTATCTCCTTCGGCAAAGAAAAGGGAATACGCCTTCAGTACAGTGCAGCTAGAACTCCTCAGCAAAACGGTGTAGCAGAACAGAAGAATAGAACACTCATTGAAGCTGCTCGAACTATGCTCATAGACTCCAAGCTTCCTATCATCTTCTTTGCAGAAGTTGTCAACACAACATACTATGTTTTGAATCGAGTTCTCATCGTTAACCCTCATGGAAAAACAGCCAATGAACTTCTTTTCAAAAGGAAGCCTCTGATCAATTTCTTTAGACCGTTTGGATGTTCTTGTACACTCCTCAACACTAAAGACAATCTTATCAAGTTTGAAGCCGTTGGTGATGTGTGCTACTTCATGGGATACTCATCTACTCAGAAGGCGTATCGTGTCTACAACAAACGAACCAAGATGGTGTTTGAATCATACTATGTCGACTTTCAAGAAGGAAACTCCACCAACACTGAAAATTCTCCAAACTGGTTTTACGATGTAGACGTTGTTTTCAACACTTTAGACATTCCTGAATCACTCACTGAAACCGAACCCGTAGAAATGACCCCAATAGAACCATTGTTTGATCCTTCAGACATTAGCTTCACCCTTTTCACAACTCGCTTCACCCTAGTTTCATCCGATCCAATCCTTCCTGTTGAAGAAGTTAATGGTGACACTTCAGGTGAGAATGCATTTGCAAATGATACTTCTTCACAGCCGAATGTGGATGAACCAACTAAAGAAGACGGGCCTCCAATTATCTATGTCGACGAACATTTCACCAATCTACCTCAACAAATTGAGACCCACACCAACGCAGATTACAAGACAAACTGAAATCATCCCATTGAAAATGTCATTGGTCATGTGGAAGATGGAGTAGGAACTCGTGGACAAACATATACCATCAACAAAGGATTGTATGTTGTGTTTCTTTTGCAGTATGTGCCATGTAGCATCGAAGAAACAATTCAGGATTCTAGCTGGGTGCAGGCAATGCAGGAAGAATTATATCAGTTTCATAAGCTCAAAGTTGGGAACTCATTGATCTACCAGATGGATAGTATCTCATTAGCACCAAGTTGGTATTCCGTAACAAAATGGATGATCGTAGTGTCTCATCAAGAATAAGGCAAGATTGGTCGTTCAAGGTTTTTGACAAGAGGAAGGGATTGATTATGAGGAAGTTTTTGCTCCGGTAGAACGTTTCGAGGCTATTAGAATATTCTTGGCATATGCTTCACACAAAAACTTCAAGGTGTTTCAGATGGATGTGAAGAGTGCTTTTCTATATGGGAAGGTGAAAGAGGAAGTCTATGTTTATCAAACTCCAGGCTTTGAAGATCCACATTTCCCTAAACGATAGTATAAGCTTGACAAAGATCTCTATGGTCTTCATCAAGCTCCTCGAGCCTGGTATGAGACTTTATCAACATATCTTTTGGAATGTGGATACACAAGAGGTGAAATCGAATGACTCTCTTCACGAAAAGGATCGGAGATAATGTGATGCTAGGTCAGATTTATGTAGACGATATTATTTTTGGGTTAACCGATGAGGCTCTATGCAAGGAGTTCGATAGGGTTATGAAGGCAAAGTTTGAAATGAGTATGATGGGAGAGCTCACCTTTTTCTTGGGATTGGAGGTGAAGCAATGAGAAGATGGTATCCTCATTCATCAAGCAAAGTACATCAGGGATATTCTCGCAAAGTATAGCATGAATGACTGCAAAACCGCCAACACACCATTTATAGCTCAAACGGAACTCACTCTTGATCTTCAAGGAAAACCGGTGAACAAGTCCTTCTATCGTTCGATGATAGGCTCGTTGATGCATCTAACCGTAAGTAGGCCTGACATTATGTGGGTTGTCTGCATCTGTGCACGATTTCAGATGAACCCAAAAGAATCTCATGAAACTGCAGTCAAATGAATTTTTTGCTATCTGAAAGGAACACCCAAGCTTGGACCGTGGTATCCCAAAGATAGTAATTTTGATTTAATTGCTTATTCTGCCAATGATCATGCAGGTTGGAAGGTTGATATAAAGTCAGTTTCAGGAGGTTGCCAATTCTTAGGAAATCATCAAATCTCGTGGCAAAGCAAGAAGCAGACGACAGTCTCCACGTCTACTTCTCAAGCCGAATATACGGCAGCTTACAGTCGCTGCTCACAAGTCCTTTGGATACAAAATCAGTTGCTGGATTACGAGATCAAAATCATGAAGACTCTGATATTCATTGACAACAAAGTGTGTCAAGGAATTGTGAAGAATCCAATCCACCACTCCAGAACAAAGCACATCAAAATTCGCATTCATGCAATCCGGAAGCGTACGAGAAAGGATACATTCAAGTGGTGCCTGTGGATACGACGCAACAGAATGCCGATATGTTCACGAAAGCCTTTAACAAAACCGTTTTAACCAGTTGGTAGCCTTGTTGGAAATGATCAATTTCCTTGAGTGGACATAACTTGTGTCTTCATAACCACCTTGCATTTAAAAAAAAAACAATTTTCAAAATAAATGAGTATCTTAAAACTATGCCCACCCAAAAAGATTTTCTACAACATTAAAATTTCATTATTCAAGAAGTGGACATTCGAAAATAAATTTCTTTTTTTTTGGGGGGGGGGAGGAAGATATCCAGAAAATACTTTGATCTTCTGTTTAACACTGTTGTTAAAGAAATGATAGACAACTGCTAACACCTTGTCTTTTTGTTTGAAACAGAAAAGAAAATCAAGGAAAACCAAGGTACCAAGTAACGACGCGTCAGTTGAGTCAGCAATAACATCAAGTAAACTGCAATTAGGCGACAAAAGTTAATGCTTACACAAGAATTCTAGATACCACAATGTTGTGTAACTTGCGTGTAATATGTTGCGACATAGGATTAATGGTTTTAAATCTTATGTTGATAGATTGCCAGAGTCTGAAACTTTTGGGTCTTTATATTGGCTAATCATTTGGAGATATCACAATTGATCTTCTACTGCATCCAGATATATGCAGACCTAGACACGATTATGATATATTTTGAAAAGAGCCAATGTGGCCAAAACCTTACACTGAAGAAACTCTCATAGAGTGTCATTCAAGTGCAAAAATCGTACCGTCTGTGGTATTTGCCATAGTCCTCGCTAGACATTGGTCTCTCTGCTGTACGAAAGTACTAACCTGATGATCAATTGTCTATCATTGAAAAAAACAAAAAGAATGAAGTCAATATACTCACCCGCTATAAGGAATCTTTGCTCCTGACGTGGGACTCGCGTGCACAACATTCTAACTGTCTAACTTCAGTGGGGGCCATTGCAATTTTTGTCAATATTACCAGAACAAGATAAAAGGGTCACCGAAAGCATGTTCAAAGAAGAGTGCATGGATTTAAGAGGACAAACATACTGACAGTTTTTCTTGTGCTTCGATTATTCAAATTTCTTTATATAACAAACTGATAAGTGTTGCCAGTATGATTTTTTGCAGGAAAGTCACGGAGTTTCAAACAAAAGAAAGCTGTGAAAAAGAAGGTCCCTCAGTTCAAAAAATGAATTTCGGTGTCCAAATTGCAAAATTCTGATTTTCTTAAACTTATTTTCTATTTTTGCACTAATTTTAATTAAAAAGGGGCATGTTTTTTTTAGAAAGTTTATGATTTCGAGAGTATTTGAACAAGATTTCTTTTATTTGAATAAACCTTTCAAATTCAATGGAGCGGCGTATTTGCAACGTATTAATAAATACGCTAGAAGATATTTAAGTATATATACTCAATTCTCTTCTTTGAACAACTTTTCTTTTTCATTTCAATTATCATCATCATCATCAAAACATAAACATAAGTCACTATACAAATCCTTAGAACCGATCCGATTATTACTCCATATACAACAAGGTATGATAGTTGTGTTCACGAGTTATATATCGGACAATCATGTCATAGAAATCAGGTTCAGAATGTACGAAGACATTGATGGATTGGGTTTTTGGGTTTTGAAAGGGTTTATGAAGAAACATTTGAATACATCGGATTTAAATTTGAATATGGTGTATTTATGGCTAACAGCAGCGTACTAATCACTGATTAATGGGTAGCAGATTTAAGTCTTGAAAACACGAGTTCGAGCAACCGGCGTAGTTGACTAATACACCGGTCATTCAGCGAAGATGAACATCTACGCTGACCAGTGTCTCGAAACAAGACTTTTAAATAAGCGACCAGTTATCAGCTTAAATAAGTTATTACCGGCATATATGTCTTTTTGTTTAGCATATATGTGTCTAATGCCCGGGGTTATAACTTATGCTACCAGCGCATTTAACAGCGGAAATACCAATAGATTATTAAGTCTTTTTGTTCCAGCGTAAATATAGTTTTTATGTTAAAAAAATTTATTTACTTTTCATTTTTTAGAAATGTTTTTGTAAATATTTTATATAGTTTTTCTAACATGTATAAATACCATGTATTTATCCTAACCAACTAACAGTTGTGTTTCGAAACCCAGATCTCACTTGACTCGTTTCCATGTCTCAGAATGGCTCAATAGATAATCTGGGATGGTACGTGAGGAGGTATGGTCCCAAATGGCCATACCCTTGACTACATTTTACAAGGATAATCTTGCATGCAACATGCAATGGTGCATGACCCTCAACACCAACAGGTCATTCAACTAGCCTTGCGCACTCCGCGCAACAGTGAATTAGACCAACAACAATAGGTCATACAATGAACCTTGCGCACTCAGCGCAACGGTGAATTAGACCAACACGAATAGGTCATACAGTGAACCTACCACACTCAACGCAATGGTGAATTAGACCAACAAGAATAGGTCATACAATGAACCTTGCGCACTCAGCGCATCGGTAAATTAGACCAATACCAATAGGTCGTACAATGAGCCTTGCACACTCAAGGCAACAGTGAATTAGACCAATACAATCAAGTCACACAACGAGCCTTGTGTACTCGCCACAACGACAAGTTATACTTACGCGCGCAGGTTACTAAACCCTGCGTAGAACAACATTCCTCTGAGCTGCGAATCCCAAAACCTTGCAAGGACAAGACACACATGAGAAGAGCCTCATAGTCTTGGGACAAAAGGATATACCCCTGACACCCTGCGCTGGCAGGAAAAACCCTGACTGCCTTGTAAAAGGGACTAAGAGGTGTTGACCATTCCCAAGGGTACAAAGTGGTAGTACTGTGACCAAAGGTTACTCGGCAGGTTGGGTGTGACAGTGTCCATGACAAGTGATGCAGACGTCAGACCATACACCAACCACCTTCTCCACTTTCGGCTGGCAACAGGCCTGACACAAGAGACGACTGCCTTTAACGTGGCACCATTCAACCTCCGACAAAACACACCTCCTGACAGTGGACATTAATTCTCCTGCAGGGAGCATTTAATGACTGATGTAGAGGGAGAAAAAGGATGTCTCTGGTTGTATGGGCTGGGCCCAAGGCCCACCAGCGCTTCTGTGAGTCCCAAAACAGATTCGGATCACAGTGGTTGATTGTTTTCACCCAAACAACTATGGATTAATTGTTTGAATGTACAAATAATAAGAAAAACCAAGCAAAGAAGATGAACAATCTTGTTCGGATTAAACAACTAGTGTTGTATATGAAATCCCAATAACATGTAATCAATAACAGCACCTGGATATTCAGATGAAAGCTAGCAAAAATCACAACACAAGAAGATCACCAAAATCTGTCCAAGAAACTTGGACATACATTCATTGTTCAAAGTATTTATACAAACTGATCATCCAGCGTAATTAATAATTTGGCTGGACTATTAAATACGCCGCCTACTACAAGATTCACACAATTACACTTTTGACCCTTCAACATTGACTAACTAATACAAGCTAGCTCAAACTATTCATAATCAAGCATCTACGGTCTCAAAAGTTCTAACAATATCCCCCCTAGACCGTTGTGTGCTTGGGTTTCTTCAATCTTGCTTGCGAGCTTCTGGGTCTTCGACGTGTCCTTCGTCCTTGTCTTGTGCAGCTTGAACGGTAGGTCGATCTGTGGTTGTTTCGATTGTTTCTTCAGAGCTTAGATTAACAATAGCTTCACTTGAGGATTGTTGTAACTCTGTAGTGGCTTCATATGTGGATGAAACCGGAGTTTGATGGTGAGATGCAGCTTGAGATGGTGAGGAAACTTTCTGTTGTGATGATGACTTATGCTTTCTCTTTCTTTTTCTTGCCTCCTCCTTTTCTGTCTGCTTCTGGATCCTGGGAACAATTTCCATCATTTCTATCTTTCTGTCTCGAGCTCGTTCCACAACCCTTTGGAATAGCATTCCTTCTTCTCTGTACTCATTTCTGGCTCCAACGTGGATTTTGTGACCAAAGAGAATGTTGAGATCGGAGAGGCAGAACATGAAAACATCCATCAGGTCTAGAATTCGAATATCTTCGTTAGACTCTAATCAGATCACTGCTTCTCTTGTCTTCCCATCGTAAAACCATTTCTTGAAGTGTGTAAGCTTGACAGGCTGTTCAGGTGGAATATTGACTTTTGTTTCGACCTTAGCAGGATCAATCACCCATGTAACCATCCCTTTTCCTGTGATGGGATCTTTAGTCGTCTTTGATACTCTTCTTCGAGGTTGTTGCGGCTTGAAAACTGTGAATTCCGGATTGCATTCTCTTAAAATGAGTCTTTCAAAGTCAGCTCCGATGCTACTGTTGGTCGGGTTTATCAGGTCTAGCCCCCCCAGTTCTGGAATGTCCCATCTTGGAAGGCTTTTCATGTCAGCTCCAGTCTTAAAATGCTGAATAACACCACCTCGTCTCTTTACGATGAACATCCGTTTGAGATTGTAGTACTTCCAGCTTATTATTCTATCAGTGACTTCAGATTTTTCAACAGTGACCACCTGATAGAAGTCTGGAAGCTTTTCCCTTTCTTTTCTGAACCATTCTGGATGCATTAGAGTTACTGCTTCACCGTCCTCAGTTTCATAAATAGTATCATCTTCCAAACCCCACTCAACAAATCCGCTGGCATTTCATCTCTCTCTACCTCCTCCTCTTCACTTTCGTCATCCTCAGTGACGTTCACAGCCGATTCTAGGTGCCTTTTCTTTTTTTCGGCAGCCTCAGCTTTTTGTCTTTCCTCTTCAGTCTTAAACTTCTCATAATAAAAAATATCAACATATGAGAACATCGGTGGTATGTCCACTTTGGTGCAAAGTTCTCTGATCATACGATACATCTTTTCCATCCCGTCTTGCTGAAATCTCACAAATCTCGTCTGTTCTTGGACGTATGCGTGAAGCTCTTTGTTTTTCTTTCTTTGTTCCCTCAGCTTCTCACGAAGAACGTTAGTGTTGCTTACTTGATGTTTTAGCAGACAGATTTCTTGAGCCGGATCTTTCCTAATGTCTTTTGCTAGCTTATCATACAAATCCTGAAAAGGACGAGGTCTGCGAGGAGCTTGTTGCGGCATTTGTCTTGGTGGTTCCTCTGTCGAAGGTCCCTCCCCAGTTTTCTTACGCTTCTGCGGGGGAGATAGACTTGGGGCTTCTGGATCAACAATCAACTGATCTACAAACTCGTCTAACTGCTCTTGCTCGGTGGTGATTGTCACTGGTGTTTCAGATTCTGTCATATGACGTCTCTTTCTTCTAGTTTCTCTCTTCTCGCTTTCTTCGGCCTCATGAATTGCATGGAGATTCTCTATATGCTCGCGATGTTCTCTGGTGCCTCCGGCCCTGAAACTGCTTTCCATCAATCTCTCTTGAGGAGCACTATCTTTCTGTTTCTTCGAGGAATCCCCTTCCTTCATGATTTTCTTTCCTTTATTCTTTCTGACCAGTTACTCTGTTTCTTCTTCTTCCTCCTCTACTTCCTCCTCACCATCTCTTGTCTCTTTTTCTTTACATGTTCTCTGTATTTCTCATAGGCTGCTTTCATGACAGGATATCTTTCCTCCCTATACATCCACTGATGCAATAGTACCCATTCATCAGTTTTTAGCTCGGTGATCTGACGCCCCGTTGGCAGCTGGAACTTGTATAGATCGCCGTCATGAGGAAGATTTGAATGTTGGTCATTTATGAGGAACTGAACAAAACGAGGGTATATGGCCCACGTGGAGGAATTAGCATTATCAACCATGCAGTAAAAAATGAGGCCAGAGATATTGAATGACTGCTTTGTGCAGAGGCTATGCATAGCAGCCGACCATTCTAAGTTCAACCCGTCATATCCTCCTTTCCTATGTGCGAAGCTCATAGCGAATACATGAAGAATGAATCTCCAGTCCTTGGTAAGCCCCTTTCTTTTGATCTCATTTTTCTCTCTGAAGTCTCTAATATACCTCATCCCTTTGAACCCATCTAGGATGTCGTCCTTCTTCATTCTGAGCAAATCACTGTTCTTGTCTCCAAGACTGAGGACTCTGTGTATGTTCTCCTCTGTAACTATGATCTTCTTATTTCTGATTGTAGCTGTTATTCTTTTAATTTCGTTGACGGTCGACACTTTGGCTGTCTTCCAAAACTCTTCGATGTGGATGCTGTAGATGATCGGATCGGCTTGTACAGCGTAGCTGATCCTACTTGAATTTATCCACTCTGCTACATCTTCAAAATCGATTGGAGGTGGGACCAGCTTGCATGGCTGATTGTGCTTTCGAGTTTTATCCCAGATAATCCCCTTCACCATTTCTGAAATCGAAAACAAGCTAAGTTAGATTTATGTTCATCGAAATATTTATATGTATATAAATAAGTATAATTATATATATAAATATACAATAAAAATAATAATATAAAGAAATATACAAAAGAAACTGATAAATCCGCAAATAATTTCGCTGGGCCAAAGTAGTTAAATTCGCCGAACACAAGACTATGCAAGAGATACAGACATAAATACGCTGAACAGAGGTTATTTACGCTGCAAAAGAGTAGCGGATTTAAACTTTGACCCGAGATTATACCCGGCGAAGATAATTATCTACGCTGATTTACCGACGTAATTGTCAATTACGCCGGTTGCTTGAACTCGCGTTCAAGAAATAAATCCGCTGACTCGAAGGGTTTAGCTAATTACGCCATATTCAAAATATTTACGCTACATTCATAATAATTACGCTGGCTTCAAGTTTTTCTTGATAAACCCCTTAAAACCGGAAAACCAGATTCAAATGAAATTATATACACGCATTAGTGACCGAAATCAATGATTTAAACATAAACAAACATAGAACAAAGCACATTTGAATATTGAAACCATACCGATATCGGTTCCTTTCAAGTTAACTAAGAGTTGATTTAAGAGTGGAAGTGGGTTGTTAGATGTGGTTTCGGATGAAGAAGATGATGAAGATAAGTGAAGGTTTTGGAAATTTTTGCTGAAAAATGAAACTGAAGTGTATATAAATGTTCGCCTTCCAGCGTATTTATTAAATACGATGGAACATTAATTACGCCGCGTTGAACTGTTTGTGAGATATCTTCATTTTTAAGAAATCTTAGAAATAAATACGCTCGGAGATTTTAACTTTTCTCGAAAAACATGCCCCTTTTTGATTAAAAATAGTGCAAAAATTTAAAACATAAACTTAAGAGAAAAGAAAAATTGCAATCTGGATCCTGAAAGTTGTTTTTGGGTCCGGAAGCCTCCTTTTTCGCACAAAGTTTATGCTAACTGACTTGAATCCTGTGTCTTTCCTGCAAAAGATCATACTGGCAACACTTCGTTCGTTTGAGATAAAATATTGGATATATTAAATAATTTAGGCATGAAAACTGTCAGTATGTTTGTCCTTTTAAATCCGTACACCTATCTTTCAACATGCGATCGGAGAGCCTTTTTATCATGTTGCGGTATTAGTGACAAGAACTTCAATGTTCCTCACTCATGCCGACACAGTCAGAATGTTGTGCCCATGAGTCCCACGTCAGGACATATCCCCGCGATCAAGGTATGCGCAAAGATTCCTCATAACAGGTGACTATACTGACTTCATTCGTTTTTGATATTTCAACGTTGGGCAGTTGGTGTTCAGGTTAGTACTTCAATACAGCAGAGAGACCAAGGTCTAACGAGGGCTATGGCAGATACCAGATGCGGTACGATTTAAGCACTTGAATGATTCTCAATGAGAGCTTCAATTGTGTAGGGTTTTGGCCGCATAGGCCCTTTTTGACAAGATATCATAGATGTGTCTAGGTCAGCATATGTCTGGATGCAGCAGAAGAGCAACTATGATATCCCCGAATGATTAGCCAATATAAAGACCCGAAATCTCGGACTTTGGCAATCTATCAACGCAAGATATAAGACCATTAAGTCATACGCTGCAACGTGTTACCCGTAAGATGCACAACATTGTGGGTATTAAGAATTCTTGTGTGATCATTAAGGTTTATCTCCTTTTCGCAGTTTACTTCTAGGTATTGTTGAATCTACTGACACGTCGTTGCTTGAGGCCTTATCTTTTTCTGTTTTAAGATCAGAACAGAAGTGTTAGCAGTTTTTCTATCATTTCTCTTGCATGTGCCACAGAAAAGATTCAGTCTCAACAATATTTTCTGGAAAACTTCCCCCCTTAAAATTTTATTTTTGAGAATCCATTGCTTGAAAAGAAATTTTAACCTTGCAGAAAATCTTTTTTTTGGGCACAGTTTTATGAGATTTGTTATTTATTATGAAAACTATTTAATATATATATATATATATATATTTTAAACGAAAGTCAATTCCACTCAAGGAAGTTCGCCATTTCCAAACAGGTTACCAACTGATTGAATCGAGCTTTATCGAAGGCTTTCATAAATATATCAGCTTTTTGTTGCACTGAATCCACTGGCACCACTTGGATGTATCATTTCTCGTACGCATCTCTAATCGCATGAATGCGAATTTCGATGTGTTTCGTTCTGGAGTGGTGGATAGGATTCTTCACAATCCCCAGACACGCTTCATTGTCGATGAATATTGGAGTCTTGATGATGTTGGTCCCATAATCTAACAACTGATTATGTATCCAAAGGACTTGTGAACAGCAACTGTAAGCTGCCGTGTATTCAGCCTGAGCGGTAGATGTAGAGACTGTTGTCTGCTTTTTGCTCTGCCACGAAATAAGACGATTTCCCAAGAATTGACAGCCTCCGGAGACAGATTTTTTGTCTACCTTGCAACCTGCATGATCACTGTCAGAGTAAGCTATTAGATCAAAATTACTATCTTTAGGATACCACAAACCAAGCTTTAGAGTTCCTTTGAGATAGCGAAAGATTCTCTTGACGGCAGCATCATGCGATTCTTTGGGATTCGTCTGAAAGCGGGCACAGAGACAGACAGCCCACATTATGCAGGCCTACTAGCGGTCAGATACATTAACGAGCCAATCATTGAGTGATAGAGAGATTTGTTCACTAGCTTTCCTTGAAGATCTGAAGTGAGTTTCGTCTGAGCAGCAAAAGGAGTGCTTGCGGATTAGCAGTCATTCATGCTATATTTGGAAAGAATATCTCTGATATACTTAGCCTGACGAATGAGAATACCATCCTTTCGTTGCTTCACTTCCTAAGAAAAACGTGAGTTCTCCCATCATACTCATCTCAAACTTCGCGTTCATCACCTTCTCGAATTCTCTGCAAAGGGCTTCATCTGTCGACCCAAAAATGATATCGTCTACGTAGATTTGAACCAACATAACATCTTCTCCAATCCTTTTTGTGAAGAGAGTCATGTCAATTTTGCCTCTTGAGTATCCACACTCCAGAAGATATGTTGACAAAGTCTCGTACCATGCTCTAGGAGCTTGGTGAAGACCATAGAGAGCTTTGTCAAGCTTGTAGTATTTCGTGGGAGAATGAGGATCTTCAAAACCTGGAGTTTGACAAACATAAACTTCTTCTTTCACTTTCCCATACAGAAAAGCACTCCTTACATCCATTTGAAACACCTTAAAGTCTTTAAACGAAGCATAGGCTAACAATATTCAGATGGCTTCTAACCGTGCAACAGGTGCAAAAACTTCCTCGTAGTCAATCCCCTCTTCTTGTCGAAACCCTTGAACCACTAATCTAGCCTTATTCTTGATAACTACACCACGATCATCCATCTTGTTACGAAACACCCACTTGGTACCAATTGGATACTTTCCGTCTGGTAGGTCAACGAGTTCCCAGACTTTAAGTTTCTGAAATTGTGCCAATTCTTCCTGCATAGCTTGTACCCAACTTTAATCATGAATAGCTTCTTCGATATCCCTTAGGACAGACTGCGAAAGAAAGGCAGCATATAGTCTTGTGTTGATAGTATGTGTTTGACCACGTGTTCGAACTCCATCTTCAAAAGAACCGATGACATTTTCAATTGGATGGTTTCGATTGGTCCTGTACCCTGCATTGGTGTGTGTTTCAACTTGTTGAGGCAGATTAGAACAGTGCTCATCGACGTAGATGATTGGACTTTCATCTTCTTTGGGTGGTTCATCCACAACCTGCTGTGAAGAAGAATCATCATGTGTAGATACATTCTCAGCAGATGTGTCACCATTTACTTGGAACACCGGAAGAGTAGGAGAGGCAGAGGCAGGGGTGAAACGGGTTGTAAAAGGAGTAAAACTAATGTCTGAGGCATCAAACAAAGGTTCCAACGGAGTGGATTCTGCAGGTTCAGATTCAGTGATGGGTTCATTGATGCTGAAGTGTTGAATATAATATCCACGTCATAAAACTAGTTCGGAGCGCTTCCAGTGTTAGTGGAGTTTCCTTCTTGAAAATCAACGTAGTATGATTCAATCACCATCTTGGTCTGTTTGTTGTAGACTCGATATGCCTTTTGAGAAGATGAATAGTCCATGAAGTAGCACACGTCACCAACTGCTTCAAACTTGATGAGATTGTCTTCAATGTTGAGAAGTGTGCATGAACACCCGAACGGTTTGAAGAAATCTATCAGAGGCTCCTTTTGAAAAGTAGTTCATAGGCTGTCTTTCCGTGAGGTTTGACGATAAGAACACGATTCAAAACATAGCATGCTGTGTTGACCGCTTCAGTCCAGAAGATTATGGGATGCTTAGAGTCGACAAGCATAGTTCATGCAGCTTCGATGAGAGTTCGGTTTTTGCATTCTGCTACCCCGTTTTGCTGAGGAGTCCTTGCAGCGCTGTATTGGAGGCGAATTCCCTTATCTTCATAGAAGGAGACAAACTTATGATTTTTAAATTCAGTTCCGTTGCCGTTTCTAATGGAGTTGACTTTCAGCTTGATCACGTTTTCAATCATGGGAATGAAGCTCTTCAGAATGGATGTCGTTTCGCTTTTGGCTTCAAGAAATAATTCCCATGAAAACTGTGAGAAATCATCTGTAATCACCAAAAAATAAGATCCTTTAGCTAAACTTTTAACAGTAATTGGCCCAAAAAGGTCCATGTGAAGTAATTGCAGAGGAGCAGATATCGTATTCACTGCTTTGGACTTATGAGGCTTTTTATGCTGCTTTCCTTGGGCACATGCGATCCACTTTTCTGAAAAAGGAAAATCTTTCATAGGTAAACCTCTTACTAGATTTAATTTAGAAAGTTTATTTATGTTCTTAAAATTCACATGCCCCAAATGCCTGTGCCACAGCAGTGATTCCAATTCAGATGCTTTTGAAATAAGACATGTCATTGGCTCATTTGATTTGGCATTCTTCATATTTAGCACGTAGGTGTTATTTTGACGGGGAGCTCTAAGCATGATCATCTCCTTTGGGAAGGAGTAACCGGGTTTGAGGAATAAGCACTCCGTGTCATTGAACAGCACCGCGATTCCTTTGTCACAGACTTGTGAAACACTCATAAGATTGTAACACAATTCTGGAACATAGTTAACATTCTCTAAAGTGAGTGCTTCTGACACTACGTCACCCATTCCGACGATTTTCCTCCCTTTTCGTCTCCGGCAAAGGATACAAAGTCACCAACAATAACTCGAAAGTTGGTAAGCAGATCCTTTAGCCCGGTCATGTGCCTGGAGCAACCGCTGTCAACGTGCCAGATATATTCCATGAGCATTCGAAGCCATTTCTGAATTTTATTCTGTTATATAACAACAACAACAACAACAACAAGAAAATATGTACAATTAGCTAGTTTTTGGAACCCAGACCTACTTTACATTCGTGCTATCATGATTTTTAGCAAGAGTGTTGTCTTTTCTTTTCCAAAAACAGGTTGAATCAACTATGTATTTTACTGATTTCTTTAAATTGTCAAAATGATCAGTAAAACTTTTAATTAGATCTTGACTAGGTTTAGAAAATTTCTTGCTTTTACAATGTTTCGCCGTATGTCCTAAATGACAACAGCGAAAACATTGTTTTGACTCGATCTTTTCTTCCTGGGTGCTGAGTGTGAAGATGATGTATGTGATGAGAGTCTGGAGCATCTTGAGGAGTTTGATGATGTGATGTGGCTTGAAACTTTAGCTTTCTTCATTTTCTCTTCAGGATGATGTTTATCTTCAATGTCGACTTCACTGTGCTCACTGTCTGATGAGGAAATTGATTCTTGAGTTTCATCTGACCTTTCTTCATCACTTTCTGAAGATGTTGTGCTTGAATCTTCAGTGAAGTCTTTATCAGTCTCTGATGTACCTGCAACTGATGGAACAAATTCTGGAATTTCCTCTGTAAGGAATTTTCCAAAACTGTATTTCTTTAGCTCTGGCACAAATACAGGAGATTCAAGCATAACGTTTTCATCATTGAGAGCAAAGTTTAGGTCATGACCCTCAACCTTGGCAAACCCTTGGTTGTGAGCCTTAAGTGTAGGCACATTGTCGTTACAGTCATCCTGAATTGTCAATTTAGGCATACAACCATTACAGTCATCCATCCTAGATAAACTATTACAGTTATCTCGAATAGAAATTTTGTTCGTCTTATCACAATTCCAGGCGAACCAGTTAACAGTTGAATAAATGTCGCCTGAATAGCCTATTCCTATTTTCATCCCTCCACAATCATCTTCCCCATCGCACGCATCCTCCTTACTCTCGCACAGATTTGCATTACTTTCAAAAAGGTTAGTGTTGTTTTCGGATTTATAAAAAATACTTTGATCCAAAAGATCATTTTTATTGATTAAGTCGTTCTTAGGATGAGGAGATGGCATAGGAACATAATTTTTGCTGTGCGGAGGAGGAAATAATTTTCTTTCGTTTCCGAATTTATCTTTATATCCAATTCCATCCTTTATGAATGTCGGTCGTTGGCAGTTTACAATGTCAACCAGTGCCTTTTGGCTAATTTTCCATTTATCAATAATGATTTGTAACTTATTGTTTTTGTTTTGAGATTTTTCTAGCTTTTCGGTCAAATCATTTATGATGAAGTCTTTTCTGAAAACAAATTCCTTTAGAGTCTGCATTTTAGCTATGGTTGAATTCAACTTTCGCTGATAAGCAGCCTCATTTTCTTTTAGTTCTTGATTTATTTTCAAAACCTTTTCTTTTTCTTTAATTATATCACGATTGAGTGATTTGTAGTGTGCCACGACGTTCAAGCATGGTTTTGAGCACAGCTTTGCTTTAAATTCATATGGAATGTTGTTTACCAAATCCTTATCATCGGCTTCTTTTTTCATGGCGGTAGAGGATGTTCCAACCGCTACATTCTTGCTGGTACTGATGACTTCTTGAACAGCAGGTTCGACTCATTCATTTCAGCTTTCTGTTGTCTCTTCTCTGAGGCAGGAGAGATGATGCCCACCAGTGTCATCTTTTGGAATCTTCGAGGTTTGTTTTTCAACATCATTTGAGGCAGACGTGGCAGAGACAGTGGTAATGTTTGCCATGAGGGCCTTGTTTACTTCACCTTTTGCCTCAACTATCTCCTCCGACCAATCATAATCTTCCACCACTAAAGCCTTATGATTATTTTCAGCAGCGTTATTATTTCCTTCAATGGCAATCGGCCTCCTTGTCTGGTTGATTTCGGGATTCTCGTTCTTCAGCAATGGACACTCTCTTTTGAAGTGGCCCAAGTCTTTGCAGTTATAACATCTAAGCTTAGATTTGTCAAATCCAGCTTTTCCAAGAGCCAACCTCTTTCCTGTTTTATCTTGGAATTTCTTCAACCGTAGGGTGATCATTGCCATCTGCCACTTCAGATCCATCTCCTCCATGTCGTCTGGATCTACTTGATACATGTCTTCTGCTGTTAGGATTCTCTCTTCAACTCTCCTGACATAAGCGCCTCATAGCTACCTAAGAAAGCATTAAAAAAGGCTACATGTTCTGTGGAAATTTTAAGTGCTTGAGTGTCGCTGGCCAAAGTGATCTTCTCGGAGGATGACGAGGCCTTCATAGAGTTTTCGAAAGCATTTGAATAGGATTCGACAGCACTTTGAGAATTTAATCCACATGAGGTGACAGGAGCAAGAAATGCCATATTCTTGGGAACCGAGGTTGCAGCAGCTTGCTGAGACGTCTTCTGAGAATATCCAGTTTGATTCATCTCTCGTTTCACGATGTCCATTTCAAAGGCTTTTAAAGTGTTAATCAATTCCGAGAGAGTGACCGGAGTTGTGCTGGTGAGGAAAGTTCTCTTAATCATCATGCATTGAAGACTCCATTCTTTTGGTAGAGAATCTAGCAGCTTCTTGATCGATGCATAATTTGCAACTGGGTTTCCCACCTTCTTCATCTTGGTCAACACCCCCAGAAATCTGCTTATGTGGTCGGACAAGCTTTCGCCACGAATACTTCCAAACATATCATATTCTTTCTGCACCATGTCTCGTTTGTTTTCCCTGAGTTCCTATTGCCTTCATAATGATCGATTAGAGCCAACCACAGTTCATGTGCCAAGGTGTATTCTTCAAACAGATTGTTATCATCCTTTAACAGGGCCATAGTGAGAGCAGTGTGAGCCCTCCTGTCTCGTTGAATGGGTGTCCTATCTTCATCTGTAAATGTTGAAGGATCTTCATTGATAGTACGAATGTCGTCACGTATTATCATGCGAACATGCGGGCCCACAGTGACTGACAACCATTGAGTATAATCGGTATACTCAAAAAAGGACTTGATCCTGTTTTTCCAGCTGCTGAAATCTTCCGAGCCTTTCAACTTTGGTGGCCTTGTAGCGGTTCCAGTTTCTAGTTCGGCTTGACCAATCAGATTGAGTTGATTGAGAGACATGATGAATGAAAGATGATCAATTACGCTGAGATTTACTGGATCAGAGAACAATTACGCTCGCTAGAAGGTAAATACGCTGGACCAGAGATTAATTACGCTGCACTTGGAAACAATTACGCTGATGGGAACGGCGATTTTGTCCTGCAAAAAGCTAAATCCGCTGGATATTTGAAAACAAACAAAGGTTTAGTTAATTTCGCTGAACACCATGAGAAAATCGCTGAGGATTAGAATCACTGATTTCGAAGTCGCCTTCGAGTAAATTCGCTGGACAGTTCCGCTGCCAATACGATAACTCCGCTGATTTAAGACCAGCATAGTTGTTAACTACGCTAAATTCAAGTTAAATACACTAGATTCAAAATAAATACGCCAACTTCAAATATATCTACGCTAGCTTCATCATTAAATACGCCCAGAAGGGTTTTATTACGAACAAAAACCCTCTAATCACCCAAAAACGACTCAAAATTCATGTTTCTTTGCAGCTAAATGACCAAAATGTTTACCAAACTACTGATTAACAACAACCCAAAGATTAAACGCACCAGATTAAGCCATTTTAAACCCAAAAATTTGAAAAACCATGAAACTTTGAGAACTTTTGTAAAACCTTCAAAACTTGACAAATCTTAACAAAAACTCAAACAATTTAGATTACAAAGGCTCTGATACCAAATTGAGAGTCCCAAAACATTCGGATCACAGTGGTTGATTGTTTTCACCCAAACAACTATGGATTAGTTGTTAGAATGTACAAATAATAAGAAAAACTAAGTAAAGAAGATGAAGAATCTTATTCGGATCAAACAACTAGTGTTATATATGAAATCCCAATAACATGTAATCAATAACAGCACCTGGATATTCGGATGAAAGCACAATAGCAAAAATCACAACACAAGAAGATCACCAAAATCTGTCCAAGAAACTTGAACATACATTCATTGTTCAAAGTATTTATACAAACTGATCATCCAGCGTAATTAATAATTTGGCTGGACTATTAAATACGCCGCCTACTACAAGATTCACACAAATACACTTTTGACACATCAACATTGACTAACTAATACAAGCTAGCTCAAACTATTCATAATCAAGCATCAGGTCTCAAAAGTTCTAACAGCTTCCCCTGAACATACCTTTTTCGGCTATAAATAAGTATCAGATCTCCAGGTAGAAAACACGCTTCCAACACACACAAGCTTACGCTTACACCAATACTTGCAATTACTTGCTTACTATCCTCAAATACGTATTCTCACGCTGGAGTGTGGTGACGGAGAAAACCACCCTTTTCCCCATGACGAGACTAACAACGTTGATAGTGTTGCAGATCAGCTTGAGCGAGCTAGCACCCAAAGAGTGAAGTGAGAGGATAACCTTTTATGCAGATACACCCTGGTTGTAACTTATATATCTTCGGATATCCCTAGGTTCAACTGGTGCTTCTTCATTGGCGCCATTCGCTATTTTCTCACTTTTCCAGATAGTTCCTTTCATTTTCACTTTTTCAAACCTCGCTTTGATATGGCTGATTTCCCATTAAATACCCCACGAGGTCCTCGAGCCGAAGGCAACCCGGTTCATGCCTCTCGTATCGATGGACAAGTGAGGGAAGACTCTTCCGAAGATACCAGAGCTCAACACGACTCAGGCTGTATAAACATCCCGGTCACTCCCGGAGCACAACTAGAGACTCCCTTCGTACCGATTACAGCAGTCTTACCCCCGGGTAAAACCCCAATGTCTTGGTACATAAAGTCCTAGACTGCCCTCAACGCCATCTATGGGCAACTCTGTGCGCAGACAAACACTCCTGCTGCCCCAGTGTAGCCCGTTGTTCAGGTGCATGCTTCGCCTGCACCAAGGATTTTGAGTTACGACTCGCGAGCTAGGGCGAGCGTACCATATAGTCTCCATCTCACACCCCGGATTTCAACCCGAAATCCATACACCGGTGGGTCTAGGTGGGGAGTATCATGACGTAACTTGATAACATCATTGTCAATTAAACATGGCACAACGGAAGTCTTGGAGTAAAATTACTATTACAAAACAAATGTTCGAAATAAAATAATATACAGGCTCGTAATAGAAGATCCACAAGCGGATCATAAAATGTACAAGAAAGAATATAAAACAGACTTTAGGGCAGATCTAATGAATTGCAAGATCCCCTTATTCACTACAGAGCAGCTTCCGGCCTATTTCGTATTGTACCTGCAGCTAGCCTTTGGACGATACGTCAGCTTTCACTGCCCAACTGACTCATTTTGAAAACATTAAAATGGTTTTTAAGTGCAAAACGGCACAAAATCTTTTATTAACTTGGGAAAGTTGACCTTGCAACCTTGTATCAGATTCACATGTTTGTTAATACATACAGGGCCTGAGACAGAAACCGAGACATGATTAAATACACACTACTTACGAACTCACGAAGGAGTTATCCCCAATGTCTTGGGTAATTTGCATATGAGCATCTTTCAGGAGTATGCCTACACCCCGTGCTAAGGTCGTGGCCAATAACTAAAGTATTGAGCCGAGGATATCCAGGACACTGTAATTTAACCCCCGATGTTTAAGTTATCAAACAAAACTAATTAAAACGAAATATGGGGTTTACTAGCCACAAACAGGCATTCGATTGACCCCATTTTGGACCACGGTAATAATTTACCGTATCCCAAGCCCATATAGGAAAAATAAGTCGAGAGTACTTACGTGAGCTAGTCATCTTTCAAAATTCAATAACTCAGCCGTATACAAAAGGACTAACGTGCAGATAGCATTTACCGGAAAGGCTCTAGTCTGAATTATGGCATAAGCTAGCCAATTAAATACCAGCGGTCTTATAAACCGAATAGTGTACATATGATCAAAACGTATAACGCTTGATTAAACGATGATCGGATAGAATGTAGTTTAAACTCGAAAAGTACTTTGACTTGTATAATATGGGTAAACAATTAACATTCTGGATTTTGAGATTTAAATGGTAAGGTTAAACCCGTTTTGGTTAATTTTCGTAAAATAGTTACATATACTTAACCGTGCACATAATAGCGGTATCGGGTAACCGGATAAGTCATGGACAAGTTCTATATGCCATTATATTTTAAATAAGTTAGATATCAGTAGGATATCAACTTGTATGCCGTTATGGTTTTAAAACGAAACTATGCCTCATAAGGGCATTTCGGCAATTTTATAACCGTATAAAAGGAACTTGAATATACTTTAATGTTATAATTATAAGTATTCTGGAAAAATACTTTATTTATGATATAATATCAGTAGGATATCAAATATATGTGTAAATTATCTTTTATGACCAAACTATGCACCGAAGGGGCATTTTGGTCATTTTACACATAGTTTATAATTTATTTGGATGTACCTACTGTAAATAAGTTTAAAACCGGTAGGTATCAAGTCTTGGTCAATAATATGGTTCAAAACTATATTATGCGCCGAAACGGCGCTTATGTCGTAAAATGACATTTTTACGCGATGTTTACGAAGACTGACGTTAAGGTCAGATTAAAATGTTTAAAATATGTTATTTAACATAACATATCAGTAGGTAAATGATTTACCTTGAAAAGGTTTGATTAAAACTATTTTATGAGCCAGAGGGGCTAAAATCGTCATTTATCGAGATAGTTTAGGGACTTGCTTGAAAACTCAGTTTATAACTTGGTTTAACATCCCAAATAATCCTACCTATAATATTACATCAGTAGAAAATTTATTTTCAAGTTTATTACCATTTAAAACCTTGTTTTATGTAAAAAGGGCATTTTGGTCAAAGATGGCATAATTATGGAACTTGCGCATAAACTTGGATTCTGATTATGATCATGTAATATAACCTTAGAGAGTTATGCTACATTATATTATGATCATAATGAAACTTTAGATCAGTAGGTAACTTATCTAAATCGGGTCAGAATCAAAAGTCAAAGCAAAAGTCAAACTTCGCGACTATCGGTTTAGAACCGACCCTAGAACTGAAATTGACGAGCCGAACATGTTCTTACATATTCTAATAATTATTATCAACTTTTTTAAGTGTCAAAACATGTTTCATAACATATGTAAGATCAATTTATGATTTTTCCAAAAAAATGGCCTATTTGACTTTTTAATATCATAACTTTGACCCGTCAATTGGTCTAGCAAACGTGATCTTCAGGAGGTGCCCTTTATAGGGATTAACACCTACCTTATTACGATCATTTAGCCATGTTCATTTCGAACAATGGCTGGACCATAATGGACTTAACCGAAAGTCAAAGCGTTTTCTGTAAAACACTTGACTTTTGGCTATAAAAGCCTATAAACGAAAATGCAAGAGCAAGGAACACTTACAAGAGGTTCCTAGAATGCAAGAGAACTAAGTTGGATGCTCCTTTCAGCTAGGAACTTCAAGAGGAGGGAGAAGAGTGTGAATAAGAAAGGTGCAAGTTCAAATGGTGAACTTGATCACCTATTTATAGTTGGAGAACTCAAAGGATGTGAAGCCAGGTGTTTAGACGTGTAAGAGGGAGCTTACAAGTGTCCCAAAACGTGGCATAGTAGTTTGGAAAGCCATGGTTTTGGAGTTTTGTTTGGAGACCAAGCAAAACTTTCTGTTGCAAACCCTTTGTCGCGCCCCGCGAGAGACACAGGCCATGTCTCTCGCAGCCCGCGACCGACCCATGGCCAGTTTCAAAGTTTGACACTTTTAACCTCTTAACTTATTAAGGCTTCTAAAAACATTTTTAAACACCTTTTTGCCACTTTTAGCCCTCCGTAGCTAATAGTTGGCATACCCAGGATTATGCCCGGACATTGTTGTGCTCTCGGTTTGTTAAAAGGTCACTCAGAGGTATAAATGAACATGTTGACACTTTTAATCCCTCCATCATCCAACTTCACATATTATTGGATTTAATTACTATCGTCCAACAAACAGGACATATGAGAGCTAGGACTACGTAAAGGACCACTCAGAGGCTCAGTATAAGCATGTTGACTCCGATGTCACTCAGAGGCTAGGCATGTTGACACAATGATCACTCAGAGGCCGAGTTTAAGCATAACGACGCTAATGGTCGTTCAGAGGCTACATTTTATGCATAACGACACTAATGGTCGTTCAGAGGCTACGCTTTTATGCATGGCGACACTAATGGTCGTTCAGAGGCTAGGTTTATGCATGTTGACATCAAAAAAGTCATTTAGAGGCTCAGTTAGAGCATGCTATCACTTTTAGTCCATATTAGTCTTTAATAGACTATATATAAAAATACAACACGTGTCACTATATTATTGGACATGATTTTACAGGGTGTTACATCCTCACCCCCTTAAAAGAAATCTCTACCTCGAGATTTTATTCAAAAAGATGGGGGTACTTTTGTCGCATATTGGACTCAACCTCCCATGTATACTCGGACCTCTAAAGGCGTCCCACTTAACCTTTACTATAGGTATCATTTTTCTTCGGAGCTTCTTAACCTGTCGATCCACGATCGAAATTGGTTTCTCAACGAACCTCAGGTTTTCATCAATTTGCACATCTTCATGTGACATTGCTAGCTACTCATCGGCTAGACATTTCTTAAGGTTAGATATGTGGAATACATTATGGATTCCACTAAGCTCCTCTGGCAACCTTAGCTTATAAGCTACAGTGTCGACACATTCAACTATCTCGAAGGGTCCTATGAATCTTGGGCTCAACTTGCCCTTCTTTCCAAAACGTATCACACCTTTCCAGGGTGATACTTTTAGCATGACTTTTTCCCCTACTTGGAACTTAAGAGGTTTACGCCTCTTGTTAGTAAAGCTCTTCTGCCTATCCCTGGAAGCTTTGAGACGATCACGGATTTGCACAATCTTTTCTGTGGTCTCCAGGACAATCTCAGGTCCTGATAGTTGCGCTTCCCCAACTTACGCCCAACACACGGGTGTTCTACATTTTCTCCCATACAAGGCCTCAAAAGGTGCAGCCTTGATGCTCGTATGATAACTGTTATTGTAGTAGAATTCTATTTGGGATAAGTGGTCATCCCAACTTCCACCTAAATCAATTACACATGCCCGAGGCATGTCTTCCAAAGTTTGAATAGTACGCTCACTTTGACCATCAGTCTGCGGATGGTAAGTCGTACTGAAATTTAATCGTGTGCCTAACGATTGTTGGAAACTTTTCCAAAAGTGAGATGTGTATCTAGTATCTCTATCAGATACAATAGATACCGGCACACCGTGTAGGAACACAATCTTGTCCACATACAACTTAGCCAATTTTTCTGAATTATACGTTTCCTTTATTGGCAAGAAATGAGCTGCCTTAGTCAGTCTGTCTACAATAACCCAAATAGTTTCATTTCCAATTTTGGTCTTAGGTAACTTGGTAATCAAGTCCATAGTTACCATTTCCCATTTCCATGTGGGAATTTCTAATTGTTGTAGTAATCCTGACGGTTTCTGATGTTCGGTCTTAACTTGCGAACACGTCAGGCATTTAGCTACATAGGTGGCTATGGATTTCTTCAAACCCATCCACCAATAATTCTTCTTCAAGTCTTGATACATCTTGTCACCACCTGGGTGAATAGAGTATCTTGAATTATGCGCTTCCTGGAGGATTAGATCTCTAAGTCCTCCAAAGATCGGAACCCAAATTCTATTATTAAATCTTAGGATTCCATCCTTTCCAGGCGTTAACTGATTATCAGTTCCGCCTAATCCCTCATTAGGAATATTAGCCTCTAACAAGGCTTGCTTTTGCGCATCTAATAGCTTCTCACTCAACTATTTCTGAGCTCAATGCTCTTGGCGTTAATCCTAATAAGTTTAACTCTTTCCCTGCGACTTAACGCATCCGCAACTACATTTGCCTTGCTGGGATGGTAGCGAATCTCGCAATCATAATCATTAAGAGTTTCCATCCAACGGCGTTGTCGCATGTTCAATTCTTTCTGATTGAATAGGTGTTGGAGACTCTTATGGTCAGTGTATATAATACACTTCGTACCATACAAGTAATGTCTCCATAGCTTTAGTGCAAATACAACGGCACCCAATTCCAAATCATGGGTGGTGTAATTCCTTTCATGCACCTTTAGTTATCGTGATGCATAGGCAATTACCTTGCCATTTTGCATTAGCACAAAGCCCATGCCGGTGTGCGAAGCATCACAATAGACAACAAAGTTCTCAATACCCTCGGGTAGAGATAACACAGGAGCATTGCTCAACTTGTGTTTTAGAATCTCAAAAGATTCTTGTTGTTTTGGACCCCAAACGAACTTAACATTCTTACGGGTTAAGGTACTTAAAGGAGTGGCTATTCTTGAAAATTTCTCAATGAACCTTCTATAATAACCAGCCATTCCTAAGAAACTACAAAATTTAGATGGAGTCTTGGGTACTTCCCAATTCATGATGGCCTCAATTTTGGCGGGATCCACTTGGATACCACGCTCACTTACCATGTGTCCAAGAAATTGGACCTCTCTAAGCCAAAACTCACACTTAGAGAATTTAGCCTAAAGCTTTTCTTACCTTAGCAGTTCTAGGATGCACCGAAGATGTTTCTCGTGATCAGCTTGGTTACGAGAGTAGATAAGAATGTCATCTATAAAGACAATGACAAACTTATCTAAATATGGCTTGCAGACTCTATTCATGAGATCCATGAATGCTGCTAGTGCATTTGTGAGCCCAAAAGGCATCACCAAGAACTCAAAATTACTATAACGGGTCCTGAAGGCGGTTTTGGGAACATCCTCGTTCCTAACCTTTAATTGATGATATCCGGATCTTAAATCAATCTTGGAGAAGTAGCTTGCCCCTTGAAGTTGGTCGAATAAATCATCGATCTTGCGCAGAGGATATCTATTCTTGATTGTTAGCTTGTTCAGCTCACGATAGTCAATCCACATCCGCATTGATCCGTCTTTCTTCTTAACGAAGAGGATTGGAGCTCCCCAAGGCGAGGAACTAGGTTGAATAAATCCTTTCTTCAAGAGTTAATCCAATTGAACTCTTAACTCATTCATTTCGGTTGGAGCTAGTCTATATGGAGCTCTAGCTATGGGTGCTGATCTTGGTATGATGTCAATTCTGAACTCCACTTGCCTATCTGGAGGTAGGCCTGGTAATTCTTCAGGGAAAACATCGGATACTCCGAGATAACTGGTTGATCTTCAAGGTTCGGCTTAGGTTCATTTATGGCTACTTGTGACGATGACACAACCTCTCCTCAAACACTTTGATGCCTTAAATAACGACACCTTGTCTGGCAATCCATAGTGTGAGTCTCCGGGGATGGTGATCATTTCACCATATGGGTTTTGATTTTGATAAGTTTCTTATCACAGGCGATGCGGGCGTGGTTATGAGATAACCAATCCATGCCTAAGACAACATCGAACCCCGCCAATTTCATTGGCAGAAGAGTAGGGATGGAATGGTTCTTAATGGATATAGAGCATCCATAAAGAATGGAAGAGGCAGTTTCTAAGGTTCCATCGTCAAGTTCTACCTCAGAGGTTTTATCTAGAGTTTATATGGGCAGGTTTAATAGTTTACTAAACTTATGGTCAACAAAAGATCTATCTGCACCAGAACCAAAAAGAACTCTAGCATAAATATGATTAATGGGGAAGTACCTGTTATG
This sequence comes from Scalesia atractyloides, assembly GCA_947069175.1. Taxonomy (NCBI): domain Eukaryota; kingdom Viridiplantae; phylum Streptophyta; class Magnoliopsida; order Asterales; family Asteraceae; genus Scalesia; species Scalesia atractyloides. Next base: position 53,680,634 of record CAMTDV010000029.1, on the reverse strand, counting down.
ACGTTATTGTCATTAACAGCTTCCTTAGCAGTTAGTCGAAAAGCGCGTGCATTCCCCTTCTTGGCCTCTCCAGGCTTTGGTATATTATTCTTTGAATTCTTAGGGCAGTTAGTTGCAATTTGCCCTTTTTCATTGCAGATATAACATATAGCATCCTTAAGATCTTTACAATCTAGGGTCTTATGCCCTCTCCTTTTACAAATACCACAAGGTCTAGCTTGTGATTCAGAATTACACTATCCCCAGTGTCTACGGTTGCAAGTCTTACAAAATGGCATCACAGCCGACTTGCCTTGTTCCCTTTGAACCTGAATCTCCCTTTATTTTTCTTATTAGATCTTTGGGAGTTGTATTCATCTCTCCTCCTTTTCCCATCAGTTTCTGGCTTAACTGACTTTTGCGTCACTAAATCAAGGGTGAGGGAGAGAGATAGGTCAACAGCAGACCTATAGGTACTAGGCTGGACAGCCTTTACCATGCCCTTAATCTCGGGCGCTAATCCATTGATAAACGCACAATGCGTTTGGATTCAGGGGTGATTAAGTAGGATACTAACCTAGATAGGGAATTGAAATCGGAGACATACTTCTGATTGTCTAGGTTTTTCATTGAAAGAGACAAGAAGTCTGTCTCTATTTTCTCCACCTCATGGGGTGGGCAGTAGGTTTTCTTAATAAGGTCCATAAACTTAGACCATCCCAGATTATACAGGTATACTTTACATGTGGACTGAATCATGGCTTTCCACCAAGTTAGGGCATCGCCCTTGAAGGATTGTGATACATACTTGACCACATCCTTTTCAGCACAACCGCTGATGTCTACGATGGGTTCCATCTCGTCCAGCCACTTTAGGGCTTCTACAGCTCCTTTTTCCCCATTAAAGTCTCAGGATTTAAAGGAGACAAAGTACTTGTAGGTGCATCCGTCCTTAGAAAAACGAGACTTATCATCATAGTCTATCCTCTTAGGTTCACTCTTCGCATTTGATGAGTGAATAGAGCTCTCTTTATGAGGTGAGGAGGGGGTAATCGACAGTGGTTTAGAGCGAGTAGCACTCGACTCTCTTAGCTTTTCTATGGCCTTACCCATGGCCTTTTCCACAGCCGCATCAATATGCGCTTGGAAATCATTATTATCTATGGCTACATTTTCGGCGTGCTTTAGAGTTGACGTTCTGATGGCTACTTTGTAACTCATTAGAATTAGCCATTCTTCAAAGCTTTGGTTCCATATACCAAATAAAATTTGTCTTAGCCATGGTATACCAATTATTTCAGCTTTAAACATTGGATATAAAAATCCATTGCCTAATCACGCTAGTGTGAATAACATCACAACTTTTAGGCTGAAAGCATCTATATTTGGCCTAGGTCTTAATAGGACCATTATAGGCAATTTACGATCTGGACAAGGTCCATATATTACTAGACAGTGGATCATAATGTCACAACTGTCATTGTCATATTTGACAATTGTATAGCACATAGGCTGGTCACGAAGGACATTTAAAACATGGCACATAGGCCTGTCATAAATGGACATAAAATATGGCACATAAGCCTGTCACTAATGGACATAAAATATAGCACATAGGCATGTCACTAATTGACATAAAATATGGCACATAGGCCTGTCACTAATGGACATAAAAGATGGCCCGTAGGCACTACATCACTAATGAATGTTTAGTCACCGCACTTGTGATATTAGTCGGGACCAGAATAGATCACATAGGCTATATAAAATTAATCATAGCCTGAAAGGGAAATACATCACTAATGGATGTTTAGTCACCGCACTGGTGATATTTAGCCAGGATCAGAATAGATCACATAGGCTATATAAAATAAATCATAACCCGAAAATGTAATACATAATTAATGGATGTTTAGTCACCGCACTGGTGATATTTAGCCAGGATCAAATAGATCACATAGGCTATATAAAATACATCTCTAATGGATATCTTATTCTTCACCGCACTGGTGATATTTAGCTGGGATCAAACAGATCACAAGGGCTATATAAAGTTAGGACATAGTCCATTACCTTGTAGGCTAGCGTGATTCCTCAAGTCACACTACCGAGAGTATGAACATTACTTGAATGTTATCATAAGAGGACCTTAATGGTTGATTAATAGTCCTTGTCGCATTGACCTTAATGACTTGGAGGCTTGAACTTAGTCTACCGCCTCTAGGTAGAAGGATAACTTCCATTAGCTATTATGATAGAAGACCCTTCCGTTCATAACTATCATTTATATATATTTGGCCAAATATGTGGTCTGTGCCATTCGGCAAATCAAAACCATTAAGAACTTTTTGGAATTATATCGCAGAGCATAAATTCGAGTAAACTCGAGACGCTCGCTTAAAGAGGATGAATACATATATATATATATATAAATAATATATATATATATATTTCAAAAGTACTTCATTAAATTCCAACTTAGAAATTACAATACTAAAAAAATGAAATAAACTGTCCATGCAAGGATTTTTAAAGAAATAAAAATGTCCACGCAGGGACTAAAGAAATAACAATGTCCTCGTAGGGACTACATATTATTAGAAAAGACTTAACTCGTCCTTCTTTCCTTTGACCAACTTGGAGAGTTTCTTGAATTACTTGTTTGTCTTCTTCTCCGTTTTCTCCGCCTGCTGCTGCATTTCTCTCATTCTTTCCAAGGCCTCATTAATGGCCTCAAGTGGCGGCGGAGGTTGTGGTTTTGGTTGTGGCATAACCGGATACTGGTATCCATAATTTGGATATCCAGTCGGTGGATAAGTAGGTGGAAAAGGAGACGGGTAAAGTGCATTGTGGATAACTACTTGCATATAGGGGTCTTGCAACCATGCTTGATAGTCTACCGGTGTAGACGGGTTAAAAGGATCATATCCAGATGTATCTGGATAAGTGGGGATTGGGTTAGTGTAACCCGATGGCAGTGGTTGAACAGCAGGTGTTGGTGTTGGTTCCACTATAGGTGAAACATTAGAGGGTCGACCCATTTGTGGGTCATCTTGAATTATGGGGTAGGAATTGGGCAAAGGTGGCAGCGATCCCAACCTTTGTCCTGCACGTACCGACATACGTGCTCCACGCTTCCTTCTTGGTGGTTCAGGAGGTTGTTGAGGTTGGTCCACCGGTTCCATGTGGATATCTTCTTGTACTAGGGGTGGTTGAGAGTGATGAGAAGGAGTGTGGGTGAAGGTGAATTGATTCCAATATTGGTCCCACTCATTAGACCTTGGTAGGGCGATCCTGCATATGAGTTTGAATCGCTTGAAATTTCAATGCGATGCAAATTTGATCCTGACGGCGGCATCTCTGGGTCGGAGTCTCGTCCATAGGGTTCGGCTGGTCCAACTAATTTTGATCGGTTGGAGGCGTGTTAAAATAATGGTTAGGGTTAAATTCTTCATGGTAAGAGTGATGAGAATGGGAATGGAGAGAATGGAAATGGTGAGAATGATGAGTATGGTGTGAATGATAGGAGTGGTGAGAGTGGTAAGAATTTTGGGAATGTGAGGGCGAGTGTCTATTAGAGACTGAACGTCTCGCTGGTTACCAAGAAGATGAATCTCCTGATTCTTGGTATGCATCTGAGTTATGAGGTTGAGAAGGGATGCGTCCCGATGGTCCTCCCCTCATTGGACCTTTTCCTCTTCCACTTTGTCCTCGTACATGTGGCGGCATTTTCCTGTTAAAAATCGATTCAAAAACAATACTAATAACTTAATAATGGAATGAGTAATCATAGGTCAATGCCTAGACTCGGAAGTCTAAAGAATGTGCTCGTGTAAGTTTGAGAATAAACACAAGAAGGATAGTGTTTAATTCTCTCAAACGTTGGCTCTGATACCAACCTGTCACACCCTAGATTTCCAACCCGAAATCCATACATCGGTGGGCCCGGGTGGGGGGTCCACAAGAAGACCGACCGGTAGTGATCACTGGCATTTTTGGTCACTACCGCACCGACTACATGTTCATAGACCTGGGAGCTCTATGGACATTATCTATGAACAGTGTTTCCAACAACTCGACCCGGAGGACAAAGCACGCCTAGAGCCGGTGGATTTCCCACTCACAGGTTTCTTCAACGAGGTAGTTTTCCCTTTGGGACAAATTTCTCTTCCGGTGATTCTTTCTGATGGGCGCCACACTCGCACCGTCCAGGTCAATTTCATGATTACTTCCATCCCTCACGCCGCTTGCGGTTTTCCCATGGAAACCGGAGTGGCCATCGTGTATTCAAGGAAGGAAGTCATGTCTGTGGACAAGGAACTGCCAATAAAGCAACCTAAGCCATCTTCCAACGGTGAGCCAGAAAAGTGGCTACTCAACAACAAGTACCCGGAACAAAGGTGCTCTTGGGACCCACCATGACTCCCGCAGTCAAGGCGTGGTTGAAACATCTGTTATTCCGAAATTCTGATATTTTTGCATGGTCACCAACGGATATGATGGGTGTGCCAAGGGAAATGGCTGAGCATGCACTACATACATTACATTCAGTTCATCCTATCATTCAGAAAAAGCGCAGCTTTAGGCCCGAAAAGACCCGCGCTCTGAACGAGCAAGTCACAGAACTTCTCCAAGCAGGAATCATCTGAGAGGTACGTTATCAGACATGGGTGGCCAACCCAGTCATGGTTAAAAAGTCCAACGGCAGTTGGCGCATGTGCGTCGATTTCAAGGATCTCAACTTGGCATGTCCTAAGGACTGCAACGCCTTACCGGAAATCGACAAAAAGGTGGACTCTCTTGCTTCATTCAGGTGGAAATGCTTCCTTGATTGCTATAAGGGCTACCATCAGATCCAAATGAAGAAAGAAGACGAAGGCAAGACCGCTTTCCGAACAAATAAGGGCATTTACTGTTACACAAAGATGCCTTTCAGATTGTGCAACGTTTGAGCCACCTATCAATGCTTAATGGACCATGTCTTCGGGGATGACATTTGTGAAACCGTGGAAGTATACATTGATGACCTAGTCATCTGAGCTCGGATGAGGAGAAGATGCTAGCAAACATCCAAAAACTGTTTGCCTCCTTGCGCAAAGTAAATCTGAAGCTGAACCCCAACAAGTGGTCTTTTGGAATGGAGGAAGGCAAATTCTTCGGATTCATCGTTATGCGCGATAGCTTTAAATCCATCCCGATAAAGTGGAAGCGATTCAGCGTATGCCATCACCCTTAACTATCAAAGAAATGCAACAGTTGGTAGGGCGACTGGTTGCGCTGAGCAGGTTCTTGGCCAACCACGCGATGAAATCAGCACGCTGCGGAATTGTGTGAAGAAGAACAAGTTTCAGTGGACTCCGGATATGGAGAGAGCCTTCACCCAAATGACGGAATGCTTAATTCAGCTACCAACGCTCACCGCATCGCAGAAGAAAAGCCACTGATACTTTACCTTTCCGCATCAAATATCACTCTGGGAGCAGTCTTGCTAGTAGAATGCGCAGGAGTTTAGACTCCGATCTACTACGTCAGCAAGATGCTTACTAACCTAGAGACTCGTATCCCATGATGCAAAAGCTTGCTCTAGATTTAGTCCATGCATCCCGGCGGCTAGGCCGATATTTCTCAGGCCACAAAATAACAGTTCTCTCGAATTACCATTTAGGCCAAATTTTGTCGAAACCAGAAATATCTAGCCGTCTAGCAAAGTGGGCGATCGAGCTTGGTGGACACAATATTGTGTATAAACCACGCCCAGCAATAAAGGGCCAGATACTAGCTAATTTCATCGCGGAAGTCCCGCAGAATAAAGCGCAAGAATGTGAAGCTGTACCAAATCCAACGCCGGTTACAAATGACCGTGCATGGATACTTCACACAAATGGCGCATCCAACGATGATGACGCAGGGGCAGGTCATCGTCTAATAAGCCCCAATAATCAAGAATTCACCTATGCCATCAGATTGGATTTTAAAAGTACAAATAATGAAGCTTAATATGAAGCATTCCTGGCAGGCCTTCGGTTAGCAATCAAAATGGGTGTGTAGAATTTGGAGGCCCATGTCGACTCACTCCTAGTCACCGGACAGGTCAACGGCCTGTACGACACAAAAGGCGAGGTAATGGCCTTGTATCTAGAACATGCGCAAGCCTTAATAACCAAATTCCAACACTTCTGGATACCCCATGTCAACCGAAGCGAGAACAAGCACGCAGACGCTCTCAGCAAGTTAGCCACTACAAGCTTCAAGCACCTTGCGCGCGAGGTGCGCATTGAGGTACTCAAAAACCCTTCTGTTCCTTTGCGACAAGTCAACATCATCGAAGTGGGAAATCCCCCATCATCATGTTCTTGCAACACGGGAACCTCCCCAAAAACAAAGCGGAAGCAAGGAAGGTCCAGAACAAGGCACTCAATTATGATATGGTGGACAGTATCTTATACCAAAAGTCATACCTTGGGCCGCTCCTCTGCTGCGTTGATCTGCAGGATGCACAGTACTTGTTCTGCGAAATACACGAAGGGTTATGTGGAATTCACGCCGGCCCACGCATGGTCGTAGCAAAGATCATGAACGCCGGATACTATTGGCCTGTCATGCACCTTGATGCAGTTGAAACAATACGTAAATGCGCATCATGCCAGCGCCATGCCCCAAAGACCCCGCGCCCCAAGAATCCTTTGATCCCGGTGACAACAGTGTGGTATTTTCAGCAATGGGTAATCGATATAGTGGGACCATTCCTAGACGCTCTAAGAGCGGTGAAATTCATAATCTTTGTAGTCGGTTATTTTACAAAATGGTTAGAAGCCAAACCCCTTGCATCCACCACAGCAACTGTAGTGAGAGGGTTTATATGGGAACACATTATATGTCGCTTCGGGTTACCCCTTTGCATAGTCACTGATAACGGTCCCAATTTCGCAGCCGAAGAGCTACAACAATGGATGTAAGAAATGCATATCGAACACGTATTCACTTCGGTCACGCACCCCCAAGGGAATGGCCAAGTGGAGAGAATTAACAAAAGCATAGTAGAAGGGATCAAGACAAGGTTGGGTACAACGCGCAGAGGCTGGGTAGATGGGCTGCCAAGTATCTTATTGGCTCATCGAACCGTGCCTAAAACCAGCACGTGAGAAACTCCTTTTAGCCTTGTGTATGGAACGGAGGCAGTGATTCCCGCAGAGATGGGCCTCCCATCACCACGCGAGTCCTACTAGAGCGTAGGACAAAATAATGAGGATGAGCGTAGACTTGACTTGGACCTACTAGAAGAAAGGCGTGAAAACGCCGCCATCAATGAGGTGAAGTACAAGTCCAAGCTCGAAAATATTATAACGCGCAAGTCCGCATATGCACCTTTTTACCCGGTGACTTTGTTCTACGCGATAATGAGACATCAAACGTCGAACGTCCTGGAAAACTGGCACCCAAATGGGAAGGTCCTTATGTTAATCATGAAGTCCTGGGAAAAGGCGCATACACCCTTAAGCGCCTTGACGGAACAAATATCCCTAGGACATGGAATGCGCAACAGCTAAGACAGTGCTACATGTAAAGTTGCAAGTTCATTATCTCTTGTCTACTCTAAAAGTACGACTCTTGCGCCCCGTTATGTAATAAAGATAAGAGTTACTTGATTTAATTTTATCTTAATGTTTTGTTACAAATGCGCGGAACCACTTTGGGTACACGCAAAAACACCTTGGTACACAATGACTCGTAAACCCTAAGTCACTACCTATGAAACACGCATAGGAGATGATATCCACGCGCGAGTTCATTACCAGTTTCATTCGCTATACATACACAAAGTTGGTCCATTCCATGCAAATATTGTAACAAAGAAGAAACATTTCATTACAAGATAAAAATATGTACAAAACCGTGCAACGCGCGGCACAATCAACGATCCTACAAGATATTACATTAAGGATCCTACACTAGTCTTCTTCTTCAGTAGCGGCCTCGGCCTCTTCCGGAAAGATATCCTTCAAGCGGTCGACGAAGTCATCATGGGTGAGCGCCTTGCTTACCAATTCAAAGGCCGGGATATCAAAACGGTTATACCCTTGTTGCGCCCTCTCGAAGACAGCTCTGGTATTAACTCCATGAGTGGAGGCATGACTGGAATCCCATGGAATATCCAAGGCATGAGTGACTTGTTGCGCACACTCAGCATAGCCTTGCGCATGCCCATCATGGCGTGCAGTAACCACTAGCTTGGCCACTTCACCATCTAACTCCGTAGAGTTCACAATGGAATTGGCAATCTGCCAATTCAATGGAAAGGTCAGAGCCATCACATAAATATCAGGAAAAACAAGCGAAACTCTTACATGGACAATCCCATGCTACTGAAGCCACAACATGTTGTTGGTGAGCGACTCCACCAATGACTCGGAGATGGCGTGGGAGCTTTCAGAATCTTCCATTTTTTTCTCGACCGCCTCCACCTTCGCCTCTGCCAACCGCAATCTTCGCAGAAGCTCAGCCTTCTCTACAGAGGCTGCTTGGAGATCTTTTTAAGCACTCTCTAAAGCAGCGCAAGCTTCGACCTGTTTGTTCACAACAAGGTTAGCATCGTAACTTAGTAATATTAAAAGGGAATGAACACAAGGACAAGGAGGTACCTCTCTCTGTTCACTGTGCGCGCGCTGCACACTAGCTTGTGCAGTCGCGGCAGCTACCGCCTGATTCTCTCTCTTCTCTTGTGCCAAATGACGGTTGGTCTATTGGATAGACCTCAAGTGCTTTAAAATAATCAATACTTCGCACTTAATTGAGTTAATTGTTATGATTTAATAACTACAGTGTATATGACCTTGCAGGTACAGAAGGGCATAAACAAGCGGTTGTAACGTGCTTTGATGGGAACTTGAACATGGCTAAATGAGGATGAAGACTTGGAAAGTTGATAAAAGAATAAAAATGGAAAATCTGCTGTCCACCGTAAGCTATGGTGGGCATCGTAGCTTAAGGTGGTGTCTGATCCTTCTATGCACCGTAAGCCAGTCTCTTGGGGTCGTAAGGAAATTTTTACCACCGTAGCTTATGCTGACCACCATAGCTTACGGTGGTCAGCACCGTAGCTTATGGTGACCACCGTAGCTTATGGTGGTCAGCAACGAGAAAGGTATAACTGCCCATTTTAACTCGGTTTTCAAGGGCCTTTTGGCATCTCAATCATTGGAAACGTTTGGCAGGGCTTTTGGGGCGATTTTAGAATATTCTTGTGGGTTATAAACATTGTTAAAACATTACTTTGGTGATTTTGATTCCTATGAACAATATAATCGAAGGGATGATGAATTGCAAGAACATGAGAGGCTAAAACTCCATGTGATCTTCTTGAGTGGAAGGTTTGTTGAACAATTGTGTTTCAATTTCTGATTTCTAAAATAATAATTGCTATTTGGTAGTTGTTATGGTGTTTGAATTATTGTTGGTAAATTGTTGATTGATATTTACTCATTGCCTTAATCGTACGTTCTTGGTATCGTTGACAATCGAGATATAATGGGGAGGTTTACGGGTTGGATATTAGTCAATTGGTCATCGGTTAACAACCTCGCATTATAGGTAATCCGAGTACTTAGTTCCCTTTTATCACGAGCAGTTAATCAAACACGAGTCATGTCTATGTGACTCTTTCTAGTTGAATTGAAACACATGCGTTACTTGAACCGGAAACTTAAGATGATCATTCCCTTTTAAATCTGTTACACAACCAAATCTTTGAGTCATTATTAGTTAAAATCTAAAACCACAAAACCAAAAATTCTGAATTTAATTTCTTGCAATTTATGTAATTTAGCCAAAGTGTTACAAACTTTAGATAGCACAATTTCCACAGCTCCTTGTGTTCAATACCCACTTACCGCTAGCTATTAGCAGTATTTGGTTTAAATTTACATGAGACTATGACATCACGTCAAATTTTGGCCGTCGGGGAGTAGTGCGCAACGTGTGTTATCTTTGATATAGTTTAGTTTGTTATTTTCCTGGGTTACACTGGTTGTGTCAGTGTGCAGGTATTTAGAGGTGCATGCATACTAGAGGCTCTCGCAAGCTATCACCATTGGCATTAGAACCGGAGATCGAACAAACTTTGCGAAGAAACAGGGCCTTAATTAGAGAAAAAAAAATTAGTGGTTCACCAACAACACCTACAACACCAATTTCACCGACTAACACCATGGATCCATTACCCTCCACTACAAGCAAAACATCACCATCCACACCTCCACCAATTCCTACCACCCATCCTACTTCAACACATGAAGTCAACCCCACCAATACCATATAAATGGTTCAACCATTCTCATCCTTTTTCCCAACTTCGGTCAATCATCCTCCACCCAACAACCATTGCCAAGTAACTTTCCACCAAGTTCAACCATTGTTCATACCTCCCCTACATTCCAACCACCAACCCAACCAGGTTCCCATTATCCTTCTTCTCAGTTTGTACACTCTTCGGGTGTAGGAGAGATGGATTTGAAGATGGGTATGAAGCAGAATTTGGAGGTTACGAAGAAGAAGGTTATTATTATGGGGGATATGTAGGTAATTTGGGACCTCAAGGGGGAGTAGGTTATCAACAAAGACAACCCACTGGGGTACAACAAATTCGTCCTCAAGGGCTACCGTTCCAACAACCAATGCCTTTACAACAAGTCCAAGTTCAACATCAACAACCTCAATTCCAAAGACCGATGCATCAACCCCAATATCAATAACAATTCGTACCTCAAGGGTTAAGACGAGGTCAAGCGGGTCTACCAAGAGTACCATTGGCTGCTCCGCGAATACATCATCGAGAGGTAGTGTGGGGGGTTGAAGCACATTTTTAGCCGGGCATTACTAATAATCCTTCTCCGGTGGTGATACTTCATCACCCGGATGGAAGGACATTTGAGGTTAGAATGACCGCATTACAAAGTTTGCCGAAATACAAAGGGCTAGCAACGGAGGAACCGTACTTCCATTTGGAAACATATGATACCATTTGCAACACTATTGGAGGGCAAGGCTTTTCATCAGATGATGTTAAATTAGTACTATTTCAGTTCTCATTGGAAGATAAAGCAAAGATGTGGTTTCATACTCTACCCTCCGCATCGATTTATACATGGGCCGACATGCAACAAAGATTTTTAGAAGATTTTTTTACGGCCCAAAAGACAAGCGAAGCTAGGCGGAGCTTACAAAGTTTTCAACAACCCGGTGAAAAGTTTCATGAAGCGTTTGAAAGATTTAATATGATGCTAAAGAATTGTCCTTATCATGGCATTGAACTGTGGGAATTGTTGAATGCTTTTCACGAGGGGTTGAGCTCGGAAGATGCTCGTGATTCGAGGTCTATCACTAACGGTACTTTGGTACAAACTTTGAGCAAGATGATTAGGCATCTTTGGAACAAATGGCGGTCACATCTAAAAGAAAAGCACAATCTTCAAGGAGGGCGAGACATGTTATTACAAGACCCCAAGTATATGCGGTAGATGATAGAGGGGTACAGGCCACGAATCAGGTATATCATGTATGTACTAATTTAATGAATTAGGTCATGCGGCGGATGTGTGTTTGGTGGGTGTGGGTGAAGGTCAAGTAGAAGAGGTGTATGTTACTCAAGGGGGTTGTCATAATTTCAATATGAACTCCAATACATACAACCCCGGGTTAGGGAATCATCCTAATTTTGGTTATAGGAACCCGACGAATCAAGCGAATCCAAATTTCCAAGGAACTCAATGAAATTTCATTCCACCCCAACAATACAATCAAGGTCAAACTTCATCAAGTGGGAATGAATTTATGTATATGCTCCAGATGATGCAACAAGATATGCAAGGGAGGAATCAACTGGATGACGTTCGGGCACAAAAGGATGAGATTCGGGACAAAGCCATCCAATCACTGACCACACAGATGGGGCAGCTGGTTAGTGAGGTAGCAACATTGAAGCAACAAAATTAGAAACTTCCTAATGATGCGCAAACTAACCCGAAGAACACAAAAAACATACAGATCAACGGGGTAAGTTTCATTCCTAAAAATGATAAATGTTTAACTACTTCTGTTGTTCATGTGATTGTAGGTGTGAATGAAACAAGTGTCGAGAGAAGTGAAAGTGATGTAGGGGAACCAGTTATCCCGATTCAAGTTTGGAAGTTCATGATACACAAAGCATTGTTGGATTACATAGCAGGGATGAACATTCTCTCGGGTAGCCTGTACGACTTTGGTCCGTTACATGAGATTGATAGCATGGCGGTGTTCGCGGGTGCGAGTTGGAAGCAACCCCGAGGGGTTGTAAAAGATGTAGTGATACAATTGGGAGAGTTTTACTACTCAGTGGATTTTATGTTGCCCGACTACGCACCATTGAAGACTTACGAGCAGCCGCAGGTAGTGTTGGGTCGTCCGTTCTTGTATACGGGGAGGTTTACGGGTTGGATATTAGTCAATTTTTCATCGGGTAACAACCTCGCATTATAATTAATCCGAGTACTTAGTTCCCTTTTATCACGAGCAGTTAATCAAACACGAGTCATGTCTATGTGACTCTTTCTAGTTGAATTGAAACACAAACGTTACTTGAACTAGAAACTTAAGATGATCACTCCCTTTTAAATTTGTTATACAACCAATCTTTGAGTCATTATTAGTTAAAATCTAAAACCACACCAAAAATTCTGAATTTAATTTCTTACAATTTAGGTAATTTAGCCAAAGTGTTACAAACTTTAGATAACACAATTTCCACAACTCCCTGTGTTCGATACCCACTTACCGCTAGCTATTAGCAGTATTTGGTTTAAATTTACGTGAGACTACGACATTACGTCACCACACCAGCGTGCAAATGTGCAAGTTCATCCCACAGGGATTTCTTCTCCTGTTATCCCTTTTCACAAGCCTCCTTCCACAACTTGCGCTCGTCAGCAAGTTTGGCGTCTGAGGCTTCGGCCCGTTTTTTCCACCCCTGCGCGGACCACCCTTCAATTCGCTGGTTATCGGTGAAGGTAGTCTCCTTTGCCTGCACTACAGCTTCACGCACAGCCACTTGGGCTCGCTTTTTACCAAGGGCCGCTTGGGCAGCCTTAAGATCTTTCTTTTGCTGCACCAGGCCCACCATTCACGAACAATCTTGTAAGTCACAAAGGAGGAACTGGCAGCTGCTTGGAGGTACGTATGATACGTCTCTTCCTCTTCATGATTAGAAAGCAAACGTATCTACGCTAGGGAGAAAGCTCCCTTAAAACTCACGGCATGCCGACCAGTGAGAAAAGCTGTCTCATTCTCTAATTTTCACACAGGGGTGTGGATCTCTTCAGCTTGAGCGGAGGAGAATGACCTATAATAATAATCCCCGGAGTTTCATCCAGGCAAATGGCCCCGCGTCATCCCCGGGTGCCTGTTCTTCCCATGCTCCCCTTGTGGAGCACTATCTGAGCATCTTGGGCGGAAGCTGCCCCACCGGCTCCGCCTTACCAACATTAATTGCGCTACCCAGATGCGCGTGTTCTTCCCCTACCACAACGGGTTCTTCCATAACGAACCATGATTCTTCCACTTCCACCGCAGGTTCCCCAAGATCCACCCATGATTACTCAACAACAACCACAGGTTCTTCAATATCCAGTTGTGGTTTCGTTAATGGAACCACCGGACATTCCAAAACCGGAGAACCCGCATTAGTACCTATACTAGAACCTTCCACCTCCATGTGAGGCCCCTCCCTCACTAGGACCGGTTCTTCTGCCCCAGCAACAGAACTCCCTCCTTGACCACCGGCCGGGTCATTGGAGAATCAACGCCTGCGGCGCATGTGCTGGACTCCACAGAAACCGGCTCAACGCCCATTGCATAATAACAACAGTTAGCCATGCATGAAATAAAAACTAGAAGAAAATCGTGAAGGTTACCGAAAATTACCGAGTGATATCTTACCAGTTAGTGACCCTAGATCTCCTCGCTTCCCCATATGCCTTCGCGCAACTTTTTTAGGTGGTTGCGGGGAGAGGTCCTCCTTCGGACGCCTCTTCCGCTTCAGAGGCACCTCTGGGATCTCCTCAGCGTCCTCCTGACTAGCAGGTTTGGCAGTAAATATAACCGCCTGCTTTGGTACAAGCCTTCCTAGCACCTACAGGTTCAAGACCCTCCCTTGAGTCAGCGATGAATACATAAGCTTTCCACTTGTCAGTAACAATGCGCTTACCTTTTGGAGGGCCCGCCCCGGGTTGAGTCGCCTCTCTCTCCGCCACCGCGCTCGACCCCGCGCGTCTCTTTTTCTTGTGCTCTAGGACAATGCCCAAATCTCCCAGAGCACTTGCATTAAAACAAGAACAACAAATAAGTCACCTGCAAAAGTGCGTAATTAAACAATCAAGACTCACTAGTTGGTGGTGCGGGGCCTCCAGGTCCGCATCTTTGATCAGGGCAAAAATTACCCAGAACCTGCGCATACCAGGTGGGCTCATCCGGCTTCAAGGGAAGCTATTCAATCTGCCCTTCCTTCCTCTGAAAGGAAGCCAAAAACAATGGGGCTCCTGCAAACAAAACACATGCATTTAGACAACCAACAAGTCAAAGTCAAGGAAACACAATGAAATAAGAGCGCTTACTCTGATCACCCTCCACATCCACTGGTCGAGACCGGCGGTTGGGTCCCCACAGCAGGCTCATCCCCACCGCCACCAGTATCCGCTCCGGCAACTGAATCGTAGGGATCTCTTTCAAATCACAATACCAGGGGTCCAACACTAGTATTGGTAGGGTCTCTGCCAGAATCTCTTCAGGAACCTGGAACGTCAAAGGCACAGGTATAACACCGGCCTTCACAAAAAAGAATTTTGTCTTCCAATCGTGGAAGGACTTGGGGGAGAGAGCAAAATTTTCCGTGCCTGCGCACGGTGCTGAAAAGGATAAAACCCCATTGAAAAATGGAGTTGATAAAAAATGCGAAAACGTTCGACGGTGGGAACAGATCCCGTCGATCGGCGAAGAAACTCGAAGTGCTTGATTCTCACCATTCCCATCAGATTCAACTGGGAAAGGTGGAAGCCATAGTACTTTAACACTTCCAGAAAAAATTTGGTGGCGGGCAACCGAAAGTTACCCTCACCGAGAAAATCATAAAACAGGGTGATGCAGCCCGCCGGAGCATTGGCGGCTGTCTCACCCTCAGTCGGCAACCGGGCATCCCAGTTGGGAGGGAACCGGAAGCCAGAAACAAGATCCTCAAGAGCCTGCCGGCTCAACTTAAAAGCCGGCAAAGGGGGCGGAGCACCAACACCAGAAGTAGCTTCAGGCCCTCTAGAAAATCAAGAAAAAGAAGGAAGTTTTTAAAAAACAACTTTGTAGAACACAAGAACTCTAAAAAATTGCAGAGAAGAGAATGAAGGAGAAGTTGAAGTGATGATGAAAACCCTAACTGGAGCACCCCTATTTATAGTGCTCGAATTTAATTCACTTGGAGAACCGTATCTCACACATGGTAATAGTAACCAACTAGATATGGACGCGTGGCAAGCAAGTGGGTAATGATGGTGAACGTGCGCATATGGCCACCACGCTCTCTGCCAATTCATAAATGAATGGCAGATGAAGCTGATGAGTGCATGCTACAGCTGTCAGACGTCTTTTCAACTCCCATTTTTTCTCACCAACTCACCTACAATGTCAAAAGATCAGATTTTCGAATTCCAAGAGCTTGATGACAAAATGTTTCCTTCACATAAATGTTTTCTCTCAACCTTATCAAAATTTTCGCCATCACATTAGCGGCGCAAATCCTTTTAGTCCAGCACTCCTCCCACTTTACAACATGTGCGTAGGAGCAGCACTGGACTGGGGGGACTTGAGGAGGTATGGTCCCAAATAACCATACCCTTGACTACATTTTACAAGGATAATCTTGCATGCAACATACAATGGTGAGTGACCCTCAACACCAACAGGTCATTCAATGAGCCTCGCGCACTCAGCGCAACGATGAATTAGACCAACAACAATAGGTCATACAGTGAACCTTGCGCACTCAGCGCAACGGTGAATTAGACCAACAAGAATAGTTCATACAATGAACCTTGCAGACTCAGCGCAACGGTGAATTAGACCAACAAGAATAGATCATACAATGAACCTTGCGAACTCAGCGCAATGGTAAATTAGACCAATACCAATAGGTCGTACAATGAGCCTTGCGCACTCAACACAACGGTGAATTAGACCAATACAATCAAGTCACACAACCAGCCTTGTGTACTCACCACAACGGCAAGTTAGACTTACGCGCGCATGTTACTAAACCCTGCGCAGAACAACATTCCTCAGAGCTGCGAATGCCAAAACCTTGGGACAAAAGGATATACCCCTGACACCTTGCGTTGGCGGGAAAAACCCTGACAGCCTCGCAGAAGGGGTAAGCACTAAGAGGTGTTGACCATTCCCAAGGGTACAAACTAACAGAACTGTGACCAAAGGTTACTCGGCAGGTTGCGTGTGACAGTGTCCATGACCAGTGATGCAGACGTCAGACCATACACCAACCACATCTCTGCTAGTGACTGTTCACCTTCTCCACTTTCGGCTGGCAATAGGCTAACACCAGAGACGGCTACCTTTACATATGGCACTACTCAACATCCGACAAAGCACACCTCCTAACATTGACATTAATTCTCCTGCAGGAAGCATTTAGTGTCTGACGCAGAGGGACAAAAAGGATGTCTCTGGTTGTATGGGTCGGGCCCAAGGCCCACCGTGCTTCTCCTTAACATACCTTTTTCGGCTATATATAAGTATCGGATCTCCAGGTAAAAAACACGCTTCCAACACACACAAGCTTACGCTTACATCAATACTTGCAATTACTTGCTTACTATCCTAAAATACTTATTCTAATGCCAGAGTTTGGTCATGGAGAAAACCACCCTTTTCCCTGTGACGAGAGTCTCGGCGTTGCTAGTGTTGCAGATCAGCTTGAGCGAGGTTGCACCCAAAGAGTGAAGTGAGAAGGTAACCTTTTATGCAGATACACCCTGGTTCTAACTTATATATATCCGGATATCCCTAGGTTTAACCGGTGCTTCTTCAGTACGAGAAAGCACAATCAGTCTATTACAATAGTTTCTCCAGAGCCCGACTTTGAAGATGTAATGGACTGGTTGTCCAGAAGCAAGATTAGTTACACTGTTCCAGCAAATCCTAAGATCTACTACATTCACATAGAAGAATTCTGGAGAACAGCCAAAGTGAAAACAATAAATCAAGTCAAGCATAACATAGCAACGGTACGAAAAAAGGAAATAAAGGTGATGGAAGAACGAATACGAAAAGTTCGCAGCCTCGGAGACAAGTCAAGTGACCCAATGAAGCTGAGTAAAGAGGCAATGCTAGAAGGATTTCGTGGAATGAACTATGTTAGTGATTCTCGAGGAAAGAACGAGATAAAGAAGACGGGTCTAACAATAGATTGGAGATTCATCTTACACACATTTTGCATGAGCATCTATCACAGAAAAGGAGGGTACGATGGTCTCAATCTGAATGGTCTGCGGCAATGCTAAATCTTTGTACCAACCTGCCATTCGACATATCTGGCCTACTGCATGGTCGACAATGTAAACAAAGGTGCATGGGTCCAAGATTCGTACAACTACTTATCGACGACCAGCACAAGAACTTACCACATGACGTAAATTTATACCACTTTCAACTTCCCAAAGGAAGACGAATCACGAAGCTGAAAAGAAAAGAATGGGTAATGCTACACAACTGGATGTATAGAGAAGAAAGACTTCCAATCAGTCTTGCTACATACAACAAATACCGAGAAGGTGTAAGGATAGCCCGAAAAGATATACATATATATTTGTGAAACAAATATATACAATCGAACCGAACATACCTAGACGTGTGAACGAGGTTCACTATACTTAAAATATATATTGGAAGAATATATATATAACTCATAACAAACTTACACCGTGTGAGACACGGAGACTCAAATGGGCTACGCTCATTCTTACTTGCGAGGCACAACGACACTCATGGGCTAGGCCCACTTACCCCATGCGAGACACGAAGACGCATATGGGCTAGGCCCACTTACATCATGCGAGACATGGAGACGAGGCACGAAGACTCACGAAGGGCGAGGCCCGTTCATACACATTATAAATGCAATATGTTATATATAGAAAGACTAGAAAAACAAGTGGCTGAAGAACAGGAAATAGAAGTTGTGGAGGAAACACCACTAATACGTAAACAAAAAGACAAAGGGAAAAAAGGTGGTTGAAGGGGAACCCTCAAAGAAGAAAAGCAAGAAAGACTCCTCAAACCCAGAACGGATTATGGGTGACAGCATTCATGCTGGGTTAACAAGGGGGAGATAGAAAGAATGCAAGCAATTCATGTTGTTGCAGATGTGAAAAAACAGGAGTGAAGGATGAAAAGAAGTGAGATGACTGAGTCAGAGAACCCGTTGTGGTGACATCAAAGCATGAACAGTTAGATCAGTTTGTTGAAGGGTTGCTAATTGATCCCTCAGAGTCCACTCCAAGCAAGTCTCTTGCATAAAAGAAACGAAAAAAAGGAGAGGGATCGTCGAAGGATGTTCCACCCAATCCAACCTCAACTGTTCAAGTTCCTCCTCAACGAGTTCCTGCAAGACCTCGACCATTTCAAGATCTGTATGATCGTTTATCCAAAGAAATTGGGTTGTTTCCTCCAAAGGAATTTTGTTTGTTAAAGAATCAGGTCAACGATACAAACGTGCTCAATGAGAAGCTGAAAGAACAGAGAAAGAAGAACAAAGAATTACATTCCTACGTGTCCAAGCAATTGAAATTTATAAAGTTTCAACAAGACGGATTGGAGAAATTGCACAAGATGGTGCAGGATTTGTACACTTCAGCCAATCGAAAACCAAAATACACCAGTGAAGATATCTTCAACTTCAACAGACTAGAGTAGAGGAAGAAAAACGGAAAGCTGAGATAGATAAAAAGAAGAAAGAAAAACTAGTATATGCGGTTGATGTGAACATTAACGGAGAGAGTGATGAGGAGGAAGTTGATAGGATTGAAATGGCCCGAGATTCATCGAATGGGGTCTAGAGGATAAAGTGGTCTATGAAATTGACGGTGGAGACGAGTTCGCTTCGTAGCACCCTTAATGGTTCAAGAAGGAAAGAGCAAAACTGCCAGATTTTTATCAAGTCATAAGGATTTATAAAACAGAGGCCACAGAACGAATTATCAGCTGGAAGTACTACAATCTAACTAGGTGTTATGTTGTGAAGCGAAGAGGAGGGGTAATCCAGTACTTTAGAAATGGAAATGACATGCAAAGTCTACCCACATGGGATATACCAGGGTTGAGCAAGCATGATATGATAAATCCTACCAACAGTAGCATTGGTGGCGACTATGAAAGATTAATTCTTAGAGAATGCGTGCGTGGATTCACGGTCTTCAAACTCAACACCCAAGAAGACACGTACCAAAAACAACCAAAGATCCAATTACAGGAAAAGGAAGAGTGACGTGGGTATCAATCCAGCCAAAGTGGTGACAAGGGTGAAACTTCCTCCAAAACTTCATGTGACTCTCACCAATTTTAAAAAATGGTTCTATGATGGTAAAACATGTGAAGCAGTCGCCAGATCCAACTCAAACGAAGATAAACGCATTCTGGATCCAATGGATGTATTCATGTTCTGCCTCTCTGATCTGAATATTCTTTATGGGAACAAGATACACGTCGGCGTAGGAAACGAATACTTGGAGCAAGGCATGCTTTTTCAACGAGCTATCAAGCGAGCAAGAGCATGACAGATAGAAAAGATGGAAATTATGCTCCGAATCGACACACAAAAGGAAAAGGTTGAATCTAGAAAGAAGAAAGTTCCTGAGAAGTCTGCTGAGCCGGAATCCGTCACACCTCAACCCAAACATCCATCCTTCGATTCAGTTGTTCAAGTCATTCCACCACCTCCGACTTCATCCACATATGAAGTCACGATGAAGTCACCACCTCAACCCAAAGTCCCTGTAGTGGCGTATTTAAGTACCCAGTGTATTTATTAAATACGCTAGGTAGTCAGTGTGTATATATATGTGATCAATGAAAACCCTAGTCCAAGGTTCTTGGACATGTTTTGGTGATTTCTCTTGTGTTTGATTATTGTTCTTGTGCTAAATCCGAACATCCGGGTGCTTTAAGTGATTATACCATTTGGGATTCCATATACATCACTTGTTGTTTGATCCATACAAGAATCTTCATCTTCATCTTTTGGTTTTTCTTAACTTTTACACATTCACGCAACTAATCTATAGTTGTTTGGGTGATAACAATCAAACCACTATGATCTGAATCTATTTTGGGACTCATAATGACTATTCAAGGTTCTCGTGGGTGATGTTACTAGAGACTAAAGAAGAAACATTTGATAGTCTGACGCTCTTGTTCAAAAAGCTAGAGAATCCGTACCAATTGTCGATTAGACAAATTCGAAGCGATAATGGAACAGAATTCAAGAATGACAGGATGTTAGAATTTCGCAACAAGAAAGGAGTTCTACACGAATTCAGTGCACCATACACCCCACAACAAAACAGTGTAGCTAAGAGAAAGAAGAGAACGTTGATAGAGTCTGTATGCACCATGCTTGCAGATTCAAAACTGTCAGTTAGTTTCTAGAATGAAGTTGTAGCCTCTGTGTGCTACACTTTAAATAGGGAATTGACGGTCAAGGCACATAAGAAGACGTGTTTCGAGCTGCTTAACCAACAAAAGCCGAATCTAAAATGGTTAGAACCTTTTGGGTCTCCGTCTAGGTTATCGACTTGGATGGAAAATTTGGGGCTAAATCGTTAGAATGGTTCTTTTTGGGGTTTGCTAGCCCGCTAAAGAGAGTTTATTAGCATCAACCGGGTTATTAAGGCTCTACATGTAGATTGTCAAAGATACACATATTTTTCACAAGATCAAGTTCCAAGATCAATCGTTGTGACTAAAACACACATTGGCACACATAATGTTGGAGCAAGACCAAGAACTCAACATCCTGTATCACAGTCTTCTGGAACAAATGAAAATACAGCTAAACCAGAAATGAATGTTACAGCTCCTACTTTTGATCAATCTGGCGAATTTAAATCTAAAGCTGAACTGATGTATGAAGATGATGGATCTACTTCTAATGATGGTGAAATTTAGATTGAAAGTTTACTGAAGGAACGAGTGCTCTGAGTGAAACATCTTTTGTTAATCAAAACATTGAATACAATCTTACAAATTTAGAACAAGAAGTGAACGTATCCAATGAAGTTATGCCTAGAATAGTGTCGTACCACTCGCGGCAGTTTATTATCGGGGAGTTATAGAGGGTGGTGTTAAAACCCGACATCAAGTCAATCAGGGTTTTAGTTGTTTTTACTCAAAAGTGGTACCTTTGCAAAATAGGTTCTCATTCAAATGTTTTATTTGGTAGGTAAAACTGAAAACATATAAGGAAGCACTAACATAGAAAAGTTGGGTGAATGCCATGCAAGAGGAGCTCTCTCAATTCGAAAAACATGGTATGTGGAACCTCGTCGATCTGCCAGAAGACTATAAGAAGATAACATGAAATAGGTCTTCAAGTGCAAAAAGGGTGATAGAAGTGTGATTGTGCGTAACAAAGCTCGACTCATTGTTTAGGGATTTTGTCAACAAGAGGAAATAGACTTCACCGAAGTTTATGCTCCCGTAGCCATATTAAAAGCAATCTGAATCTTCCCCGCATTCGTGTCTTGGATGGGATTCCTGTATGGTAAGGTGAAAAAAGAAGTGTACATCGGCCAACCACCGGGGCTCGACGATCCGATACACAAAGACAAGGTATACCTACTTGATAAGGCGTTGCACGGTTTACATTAGGCCCCGAGAGCCTTGTATGAGACGCTTTCTCAGCATCTCTTGGATAATGGCTTCATCAGAGGAATAGTAGACGGCACCCTCTTCATGCGGGAAGTGGTCAGACACATCTTAATTGTATAAATCTACATTGATGATATCATATTCAGATTGAAAAACGAAGCATTATGTAGAGATTTTGAAAGAGTCATGAAGAAAAAGTTTGAAATGAGTTCTACGGGGGAGGTGAAGTTCTTTCTTCAACTTCAAGTCGACCAATTGCCTGATGGAATCTTCATACATCAGATGAAGTATGTGAACGACGTTTTGGAGAAATTCAATATTTTAAACACATCCCAAAGACAACCCCATTGGCTCAGAATCACGGCACCGGACCAGATCCAACCGGAGAAAAGATTGACAAAACGCTCTACCGTTAGATGATTGGCTCTTTGATGTATCTAACAGCATCGCGAGTGGATATCATGTATCCAACATTCCTATGCGCACGCTACTAGTCAAGTCCCAGAGTGTCTTACTTAATGATCATGAAGAGGATCCTTCGATACCTTAATGATCATCAAGAGGATCCTCCGAATCTGACTTTGGGTCTTCCAAAATCAATGCTAAATCTACAACTATTGGTTACCAGTTCTTTGGTACACGTTTATGAAAGTCTAGGAGACAGCGGGTTTAGACGGAAGTTTGGATAGAAAAGAACTAATTTGGTGGAATGTTATTAAGAACAGAGTAGAAGTAAAAGTCGAATGATACCATTCATATTGAAAGAGTATACATCTTTACAATCTGGAGAAATTAGAATTTCCCCTCTGAGAACTCTAAAACTTAACAACTGACGAACGCACAACACTATATATAGGAGTATTACCCTCGTGCGAACTAAGAGCATTTACCTTCGTATGACTAGTTATCTCCATGGCCTAGGATTTTATCACTTTTGAGCTACTTTAAAAAATCTTTCTAGAAATATATTTCTTTCTTTGTAAACTTCGTACCAAGATACCTTCGTATAAAATTTTGAAAATTTGTCCAAGTGTTGATTTTTCTGTTTGTGCATGCAAAAGTTTCGAACTTCGATGCTAAACACAACATATGTTGTGTGTTAGGCAAGAAATAAACAAAGATGGAACCGTTCGAGCCTATTCTAGAGTTTATGGATCAAAAACAAATAAAGAAAGCATTAACGGATCAACATAAAGCTTATCGAGCACACATTGAAAGATTTTGGAAAAATTCAAAATATATTGCCGATTCTCCGGCTATTCATTCGAACGACAAAGTTGGAAACGAGGATAAGGAGGTGATTATCACAGAAGATCTTATCACGAGGGTATTGGATTTTAAAGATGTAACTGGTGATCCCACAGGCTATCCAGAACATATGGTCAAAGGATGCTTTTATTGGATGGGATACGTAGGGTATGTCAACGAGGCAATTTTTTCTAAAGCAAACAGTTCTAGGCCTTACAAGTTTTTCATGCATTCTGTTAATCACGCCATGGGGCACAAGAAGGGTGGATATAATGTTGTGGTTGATATCTAATGTGCATGATTGTTGCTTTAACTTTGAATCTGCCATATAACTTCACAAAGCTGATTTTTGAACAAATAAAGACAAACATAGATCATGAGAAATTTCTACAATAACCAAGGTTTGTACAGATGATGCTAGATGATTTGATTCCTGATCTTGCTAAAGAAGAGTCTAATGAGCTGCCTTTAGAACATATGAGGAATCTTTCATTGGACCGTATACAGCAATACAAATCTAAAGATATTCCTTCATTTAGGAATATTTTTGGTTGTATCAAAAATAAAGATTATGTTGCACTACCAAAGGGCAAGTGGAGGAAAGATGAAAGTAACTCTGGTAATGAAGAGAGAAAATTAGAAGGGTTTGTTGCTAAGAGATGTAACTGGTTCGAGAAGGAAGATGGAAAGATAAGGGGGCAAAGAAATAGACAACACCAAAACAAACAACAAGAAAGAGAACTGCAAGAACTTTGCTTCATGATGAAAGTAGTGCTAAAGGGGAAGAGAAGTGAATCTAAATGCTGATGATGAAGTGATTCCTGCTACTTCAGATAGAGACTTTGCTGAACAGAACATTGCTGAGATGGCTGGTGATACTGAAAAATAAGCGTTTCAAGGTGGTTCAAGAAATGAAGCTGATAGTGAAGAAACAGAAAGTGACAGTGAAATTGAGATCACCAAAATTGCCCCCACAACACATGACACCAATGATATATTGAAAAGAAAGATCGAAGAAACAATTAAAGACGGTGAATCTCCAATGATTGACCGAAACGAGATTAGAGAACCCAGAAAAGCTTGGTTCAAAGCTGTTCCGAAAGAAAGAAAATTTACACGACCATTGGCGTTCTTCACAAGACACCCTGATGTTTCACTGGGTGATATTATCAGCTGGGGATGGATTCCAGAGTTGAATGTTTGGGGTATCAAAAGAGATTTTGGTGTTCAATATTTCATACTTGCAAGATATTCGAACTTTGCCATGGTGGAACGTACAAGGGTTGTGCCAAACTAAACTGATCAATTATCAAATGAAAGTTGGAAATCAAAAGTTGTGGAAGCTCATTAGATTTGAAGCACATCATAATTTTCCAAATTAGAAACCACACAAGCCTAAAAGAATTACAAAGATAGATCTGGTTACACAACTTCCTGATGTAACTTTGATTGTAAAACGTCTGCGAGCGATGAAGCACATGCCCCTATTGAAGTTAGAACAAGATTTTTATCAAGATTTCAAATGGTGGGAATATGATACAGTGACAGGTGAAGTGATAATTGTACTAAATATTGATGGATTATGGAGGGCAAAAAGGATTTTAGATCCTATATGGTTGGTGAACTTGTCAGAGAAAGATGTTGATAAGTTGTACTACAACAAGATTGTTCATCATGTACCGAATGTTGTTAAGGCCATGCAATATCAGAATGTGCTTAGCGTTTGCTATGCTTACGAGATTAATTCAGGAGTGGAACTTTAAGTGGAGAGAGATTTAAAAAGTAGAGTTTATGAAAGAAGTTAAAAAGGAAGAAAGAATTGTTGCTAAAGTAAAAAGGCTTCGATCAGAAGATTTCAATTTATGAATTCCAACAGATCAGACACCGATGTCAGAATTCTAGCTTAAACATCAAAGAGTAATAAAGTATTTCTTTGGACGATGATGATCATGAAGTTATGAAGTTTTAAAGACCGATCGAGACTGCGTCAACATCCAAGGGGGAGTTTGTTGATACACTATGTTTGCTGCCTATGTCATCGAGTCGTGTCTGTACTAGGATTGAATGTAAGATTATTTATGTAACACCCCGACCGTGTAAAACAACCAACCGCGGCGGAAACGTCCGGGAGTCATGTCACAGAACTATTGTTTCACAACTCATGGAATTTAAAATTTTGTTTTATTAAGTTAAATGTTTACATTGTCTTAGGATAAACGAGAACAACATATAAATAAACTGTCTTTCATGTTTTAAGTCACTAAGGCCCACGTCCATTCTTACGTGAAGCATGCATCATATTATCAAGCATTGACTCCTGAAACATATGTGAAAAGAGAGTCAGCATAAAAATTCCGGCGACTACATAGGTTTTGTGAGTGTGTCAAATTCGTGGCTTTGTATACATATTGCAACACCTCGTCTGACTACAAGAGTAATTAAGTGAAAACCTCGTATCAAAAGTGTTCGATATTGCAATACAATTAACCAACTAACACAAGTTGGTTAGAGTTGTGAAAACCTTGTAGCCATGAATCTTGACAAAAACGTTTCTTTGTAAAAAAACCTTGTAATAGATTGATTCAAAAGAAACTTTGTATGGTTTAAGTGAAAATCATTGCGTGGCATTGTTCAAAACCATTTGTCCGTGTTATAAACCATTCGTCCGTGTTATAAATCAATCATCCGTGTCATAAACCAATTGTCCATGTCATAAACAAATCATCTGTGTTTTTAATTGTGAAAACTTTTGATCGTTCTTTAATGAACACATTCAAACCTGTGTTGACTATACCACCAAAGGGTATCTTTAATAGACCACCAAAGGGTCTCTTTAACTAGACTAACAAATAAACAAATGATTTGTTAATCAGAAACAGTTTCTGTCATTACCCAAACTTTCACCAAATCCAGTGAACAGTCTGATAATAGGATTGTCAGTCCTATGGTACCATAACATACTACTGGTCAGCTCGGTCAAAGGTAATGAATGTCATTCGTGTTATGGATAACGCATCAACAAGTTGTTCACATTATTGAAATCGTATTGTGTTATATATAAACCATATAATTGTTTTTGAAAACTTGAAAATGATTTAGCACATATGAGTCACCCCAAAACATTTGCAAAATGTAAAAGAGGGCAACTATGTACTCACTTTGAAAATCATTTTGTATATATAAACCATGTATATTGTTTTAATATCTTGAAAATAATTATAGGCGCATATGAATCACCCCAAAACAATTAGAAAATGTTAAAGAGGGGGGCTATGTACTCACTTTGAAAATCACTTTGTATACATAAATGTATATTGTTTTATAATCTTGAAAATAATTATAGGTACATATGAATCACCCCAAAACATTTGAAAACATAAAAGAGGGGAACTATGTACTCACTTTGAAAATCATTTTGTATACATAAACCATGTATATTGTTTTAAAATCTTGAAAATAATTATAGGCACATATGAATCACCCCAAAACATTTGAAAACATAAAAGAGGGGAACTATGTACTCACTTTGAAAATCATTTTGTATATATAAAACATGTATATTGTTTTGAAATCTTGAAAATATTTATATGCACATATGAATCACCCTAAAACATTTAGAAAATGTAAAGAGGGGAACTATGTACTCACATTGAAAATCATTTTGTATATATAAACCGTGTATATTGTTTTGAAATCTTGAAAATAGTTATAGGCACATATGAATCACCCCAAACATTTAGAAAACGTAAAAGAGGAGAACTATGTACTCACATAATCCTTGCGTAGTAAACATGTAGATTTGAAAAGATAGTTTAGCACATATGAATCACCCCAAAACATTTTGAAAACGTAAAAGAGGGGATTATGTACTCACTTTGAAAATCATTTTGTATATATAAACCATGTATATTGTTTTGAAAACTTGAAAATAATTACAGGCACATATGAATCACCCTAAAACATTTAGAAAATGTAAATGAGGGGAACTATGTACTCACTTGGGATTGCGAAAGTGTTCTTGATCAACGAAATAAACAAAGCTTAAACATGTCCTAATGTGTCAGATAAATATGTTAGCCTGTCGGGACTACAAAAGGGAGATCGGATAGAATGAAGTCTTATATACCTAACGAGTGTTGGAACTCATGTGATATGGTTTACCAAACTTAACATTCTGATTTGGAAAGGATCCTAAGTGCTTTTGACCCATTATGACTCGTTAAGGTAGTTTATGCTACTTAACGGGTCATTAGCGTAGACGCATGATCATCCTATGATAAGTCTCAAATACCCCAAACAAGTTTGAAAATGTTACAACATCAATTTATATGTTAAAAATTTGGTTACATGTGTTTAAAATGGATTTATGCGCAAAGGGCATTTTGGTCATATTTTTTTAAGAACATAGAAGTAACTTATCATAACACTAACCAAACAATGTGACCATAAGGTATAACCTCAGTAGGTTATTCCATATGAAACTATGGTCACAAATATGTGTTTGGTCAGATCCTAAGATCGATCAAACGGGTCGGATTCGAAAGTCAAAGCGGTGGTCAAGACCGCTCGACTTACGACCCTAAATAAGCACTAAACTAGAAGTGACGAGTTAGACATGTTAAAATATTTCTAACTAAGTTTATCAAACTGATTTGTTATCAAAACTGTGAGTTTTGATACCCGAAAATAGTTTCGTCGTAAAATGCACATCATGCGCATTTTTTACCGAAACTTTGACTCGTCACTTCGACTAGTAAACGTGGTAATCAGAAGGTGAAATCCTTAGGGATTATACCTTCATGATTACGATCACGTTTCAAAGTTCAATTTAACTTTTACTTGACCAAATATGGTCAGAACCAAAAATCAATCACGTTGCTAAACTGTTCGACTTTTAGCTCAAAATAGCTAAAAAATGAAAGAACTAGGAAGAGTACTTACTCGTGTTGAAAAACACTTTTGGAACTCAAGATAGGAGGCTTCCAAAGGCTGGAAACAAGCTCCAAGAAGGATAGAAAAAAGAACTTCACACTTTTTGAAGTGGTGTGAAAAAAACTAGAAGAATCATGAGGTATTTATAGTATTTTAGGATTAAGGAGGTGATGAAAAGTGTTCTCAAGTGTGGATTAGTGTCCTAACATGTGTCAACACCATATTAAGTGTGGCAAAGTGAGTGCTAGGTGTCAAAAATTAGAGATAGGTGGCAAACTTGGTGAAAAAGCAAAAACATTTATTATTTTTTTGACATTTTAGGCCCTTGGATTGTATTTTCACTTGTTTGCCATTTTTAACCCCTTTAACCTAATATTTAGGTTATATAAAGGTTTTAACACATGTGTAACTTGGATTATGCCCAAAAATGTCATGGATGTCGGTTCGTTAGGGTTGTACGGTTATGCGTTTCGCAAAATGCGTAAAACGCTTTAACGAACACGAAATGATCGAAATTGTGCAATGATTGACATTTTTGCATTCTCATCAATAAAATACAAGGTTTTACTGAATACAAAAATATTTGGAAATAAAACACAAGGTTTCATTGAATACGAAATTGTTTATAATTGTGCAATGATTGAAAATGCACAAATGTCACAGTTTAGTTTGATGATATAATGTTACCTCCCTACAAAGGTACACATCCATGCAGAGGTAAGCACATCCGCACGTATGTAAGTATGTCCACCTTAGTCCCCGTGAAGGTAATGTTTGTTAGTATAAATAGCCGTGTGGACTTAGGGTTAGATAATGTTTTTGCTGATCAGACGGCGAAGCTCTGTCCGTTTGTTTTCAGGAATTCGTAAATGTTTGAACGATTAATGAAAACAGAAAATTAATTAATCTTGTGATTGTCACCTAACTAATATTGGATTCTGCACAATTTAGACTAGGTTAACAGATATTACCTGAGCTATTATATTAAAATGGTCCTCACATTCTCGGTCTCATGCAATAAACAGCAATGTGCTTGATTAATCCAAAGTCGTAATACATTCTGTTATCACACAATTCTTTTCTTTCAAACCAAAGTTCTAAATTATAGCTTTGATTTAGCATATAATATGCATCATTTCTATCTCTTCCTCTTGTAATGATTTGACTTCGAATATCCTTCATTCCAACCTTTTCGATCATACGGATTTGACTCTAAGCACTGTGATCAAACCTACACTACTTATTCTAAACTTTTTGTGAATTTTCATAATGATTGGATTAACGTATTGTTGATGTTTTATTATGATAAGATCTTTTGTTTTGAAATTTTTTTAGAATTTCCTGTTTGTTTTCGATCCCTATTTCGCTTCGAACATTCACCATTTTCAGCAAATGGCAGAATTTTCTCAGTTTCTTTTTCATTTATTTTTCATTTTTATATCACCATTATTTATATCATCATAGATTTTATCATCGTAATCCTCAATTATGACAATATCATAATTCGTGACATTGTCACTAACTGGAATCTTGACTGAGTAAGTTTTGATTTCATTTTCTAAAATTTTTGTTTTGTTTTCAAAATCTTTTTCCTTTTGTTTTAATTTATATTTTCTAAAGCTAAACTCTCCAAATCTTTCAGCTCGGTATTCTTTATCGTATCAACACAGTATTGGCAAACTTGTTTAGAACATGAAGCCTTAGTTGTAAACGTGATATATTCTTTAGCTTCAAATATTCTTCATGTCACCAGTTTGTTTTTAACTTCATCACCTTCTTCTTCATTTCTGGTTTGCATACTTTAATATCTTGGTAGAAATCAGGTATAGATAACTAAAGGAATATAGAATTTCCTTTCAATTTAATCATATATTCATCCTACTCTGAAGATAAAGAATCTGCAAACTTTAATATCTTCTCAGTATCTAAGTATCTGACACCTTGATACGATACATGTCCATCTCTTCAATTAAATCACAGTACCCTTTTATCATCTCATCAAACGTTTCATTTTTCATGCTCATGAAACACTCAAATCTCTTTCTTATTAACAACTTCTTGTTCTCTTAAATCCTTTTCGGAGTTGATATACTACTTCTAAAACCCGTCATGAAATCCCTCAAATGATTCATTTATCAAACTTTCAAATCGGCAACCCAGTAAATTTTAATCTCACCAAATAAATCCAAGTGGCCCACTAACCATTGTATAAGAGAACCCGATACAAAGCTAGATCCTTACTTTTGGCCTAATAACAATCTGCCCACTCATGAAGCCCAAAAATTAAACAATCCAATGAGAAAATATGAATGTCGATAGGTTACTAGGGAATATATTCACGAAGGAATCAAATTACATGTCAGAAGTTACAAACAAGCATGGACAACTACTACATACATTGAGTATTACAATTGGTAGCGGTAATTTCTAAAAGGGCCTAAACTACGACATGTCAAAAGTAATCAAGTGTTGGGTTGTTATTATAGCTTGTTTCTTACATAAATTAATTTCAACATTACCCATTTAATAAACGGGTTGACGAAACTCATGATAATTGTGAACGGGGGATCGGCTCCTCCGATGAGCAACCAGTCTGATCTAACCCAGCTAGCCGAGGCAGAATTCATTGCTAGAGAGGATGACAAACGAACAAGTGAGATTTTACTGTTTAACTACTCTGAATGTATTGATTGACGTGCAAAGTACAGGGCAATTTAACAAATCAGCAGGGCTTCGCCGTACCAACTAAACTAACACTCTCTAGCTCTAACACAACACTCCTCTATTTAAAGATCGATATAACTCGCACTGGAGTGTGTGAAACAGAGACTATGACTTGTGCGAGTGGTTGCCTCATACGAGTGACAGAGTGTCACTCATACGAGTCATCTACAAATACATAAAAACAAACAATAACATTTATACATATGACGTTTAAGCCCTATATACAATATCAACATATCCTAGACGTAGGCAATAAACATTATGCACCAACAAACTCCCCCTTGGATGTTGCCGCAATCTGGATAGTCTTCAAAAAATCTTCATAAGATTTGACGTTTAAGGACCAAAAAACCTCTTCGGTGGCTTGCGACGCTCTTCAAAAGCAATTGCTATTTTATCTGTTGGAGGAGGTCGGTTCACTGTATTGCCAAACTGAAAACTTCGTAGCGATGCTATGCGAGTTCGATCAACAATCCTAGCTTCCTTCTTTTCCTTCTTCTTTTGCTCGGTTTCCAACAGCTTCCTCCAAGAAGTGTTCCATGTCGATCCTGAATGTATATAATTGGCAAAGTAGACATTAACAAGCTTCTGAAACTGGAGTGCTTGGTCTTTATCTTTCTCTTCGTAGCTGATCTTGTTGTAGAACAAGCAATCTATATCTTTCTTCGTACAATTTACTAGCCACATCAGGTCTAGTACTCGAATGCCACGCCACAGCCCATATATTCGTTTGTGGGCTATGACGGCTTCGGATAGCTCCTCCGTTATCTTCCACGAGTTATCATCAGGGTGCACGCACATTACAGCTTCTCCTATATTATAATCATAGTGCCACCACTTGAAGATCTTGTGGAAATCCTGCTCCATCTGTATCATAGGCATATTCTTCATTAGTTTCGGCCTCTTTACGATGAGTGTAACATCCTTCTCTTTAGTCACTGGATCTATCTTCGTAATGTGTCTTGAAAAGTGAGGTTTCTAGTGTAGAAATCTATGTACAGCTTCAAGCTTAATCAACTTCCACAGCCTTTGGTCGTGAAATTTCATCTTTAGATTTATCGTCTATATTTGCACCAGCTCTTTGATGTCCCAATAAGGCAAGGATTTGATGTCGCTCAATATCTAAAGTACTGGATTCCAAACTCTCTTTTGATCGCTAAACATTAAGCTCTTCAATCCAACCCAAGCTTATAATGTCCCCCAGAGAAATATCTGCGTCATGTGTAAAGAACGCTAGAGGACGTTTGAACTTCCGCTCGACTGGTGAACTCTTAAACCACTTCTTCCTCATTTTAGCAATTTCAGCTCTATTCAACTATTGAGGAATTGTTCCCTGTTTGGCAGCTTCTTCGACTTTTTGTTTTAGCACATTGGGATTCTCTGCTGCAAACAGTTCAGTACAAGTTGGGGAGTCATATGTACTCTGATCAGCAAGATTAGAAACATCGTCATCAGAATCATCCTCCACGACAACTCGATCATAATCGTTAGCTTCTTCAACGTGTTCAAATACATAATTGTTTGTATAGAAAACACTACCGTTCAGCTCATCTTCGAAATCAAACTCAAATTTTTCTTCATCCACGCCTAACATTTCAGCATTCTCTTCCTTAGAATAGCTGTGGATAAATTCTCCCTCCTCAACATCATGCTCAAGATAAAAGATCTTTGGTTTCGGCACGACAGGAACGGTAGATATATCAATTACCGAGAAGATTCCTACCTACTGAGAATCAGAAGGACCTTCAGTTCTGTCCTTATCACCTTCCTCAGTCGTTTGATTCGCAGAGTCGTCTAGATACATAGAATAATCAATCTCTTCATTTAGACCAGACTCTGTTACACGAATACCCGCACCACCTACATTATCATCATCATCACCACTATCCGAATCAGAATCACCAAATAGCACATCATCTAAATCTTCATCTTCTTTTTCAGCATCTTCCAAAATCTTTAACCGCTGCCTCAATTTATTCTAACTTTTTCTTCAGTAGCCATTTGTGATGTCTCACAGAAAGATCTGACATGTCAATATCCACATCCTTAGGCTTTCCTATCAGCACAAACTTGTTCAACAGTTGATACAACACGATATCTGTGATAACTGGCACAGATTCAGCTTCTGGCGTAGTTTCGACATTCACGGGATCCTCTACCACTTTCGTTTACCTTTGCCTTGCGTGACTAATAGTTCTTTAGCAAGACGTTCTCTTTCAGCAACACGTTCTCTGGCCTCTGTGCGTTCAATCTCATCAAGTCTCCGCAGCTATGTTAACTCCCAGCTTTTTCGTCAGAATTTTCTCAAACATATTCATTCTTCTATTACTTATGAGCCTCTTCTCTTCATATTCAGCCATTCGGAGTCGTAACCGCTCATTCTCTGACACTATGCTGGCGAGCATGGCTTCTAGTTGCTGTTTATCTTCATTAAGCACATTAAGCTGCTCCTGTAACTCCGCAATTTTGGCAGTATTTAACATGACATGTTTTTGTAGCTCTTCAACGCGCGGGTCGTTATTCATGTGTGTAGTAAAGTCTTCACCCCCAGGAATGTCTCCAAAATCAAAGTCGAAATCAAATTGAGACCGGGGCTGCGAAGTATGCGGTGGCGGCTGCGGTGTAGCCTGTCATGGTGTTGGTTGTGGTGGCGGTTGTGGAGTAGCATGTTGAGGTGGTGATTGTGGTGGAGATTGTCTTGGTGGAGGTGGTGGAATTTGCAGAGGCGGTTCAACAACAACCTCTTCTTCAATCGACTGCTCTTGCACTGTCTCTTTGGATATAACAGTAGGGGACTCAGAGCTTCTAGTTGCTTGGTGCTTGAAACGTTGTGTCTTTTTCTTTGCTTGTGTGCGTACAGGAGTATCATAGTCTGAACCCGAAGGTATATACATAGTATTATCCTCACCTGCCGCTTTGCGCTTTTTCTCTTCAGCTTCTCTTTTTCTCAGCCAGACGCTTTGCTTCTATTTTTTTGGCTCTCTTTCTTTCACCTGCCTTTCTATCTTCTGAATTAGTGCTAGAAGATGATGCGTCTTCAGCCTCTTTATCTCCACCAAACGCTTGTCTTTCAATGTCTGTAGCAATATCTTCAATATTTTCTTCAATTTCTGGTTCATCTCTTAACCCAGAACTTTCTGCTGCTTGCTTTTTCTTTTGAGGTGCAGAAGTAGAAGATGTAGCAGTTGCTTTTCTCTTTGAACTCTTTTCTCCATCTTTCACAAACCAAGAACTACGCTTAGCAACAAAACCGTCCAGCGCATTCAACTCCTCATTCTCATCCCCACTCTTCCTTCCTCCATTTTCCCGAAGTCGGAGCAATGTAATCTTTATCAACAATAGCACCAAAAACTTTTTGACATTTGAGAATGTCTTTAAATGCATATTCATCTTCTTCAAGGTAGAAACATCCATGTGCTCAAGCTTTAACACATCATCCTTTTACTTCTTCAAATTCGGGTGCAGGTGATCTAGCAGCGTCTGTATAAACTGTGGATACTGCAGGAACTTTTCCTTCTGTATATTGTGCAACATCTATGTAAATATAACTTTTGAAAAGTTATATGGCAGATTCAGAACTAATGCAGTAATCATACACATATGGTAATCGACCAAATCATCAAACCCTCCTTTGCGATGACTCAACGCATGAACAACAACGTGAGCTATATAACGAAATGGCACACTGAGTTTTCCATTCTTGAAAGGCGCGAAGTTTACAAATCCAGCATAACCCATTCGGTAAAAACAACCCTTCACCATATACTCGGAAAATCCTGTAGGATCGTCTTCATTATCCTTGAAATCCAAAACCTTCCTGATCAAGTCTTCCGTAATCTTCACTTATATATCCTCATCATCTATCTTAACAGTTGAAGCTGTTGTATTCTCTTCAGCATTAAACTCTGCCGCGTTCCAAAAATATTCGACATGAGATCTATATACTGTATGACAATCAGTGAACGCTTTGGTAATCGGGATTATGCTCAGAAAATCTAAAACATCTTGATAAGCAGCAATCTCCGGAATAGATTGGTCTAGCAAACAACAGATATTGTGGAAGGGAGAGAAAGACGCTTTCTTGACCTGTACATAAAGAGAATTCAAAGCGTTAGGAAAAATTTCAAAACTTTCAACATATAAGATCATTCGTACGAACCATAATCTATACGAATCAATACTTAGAATTTTTTCAAGTTTGGATCAAATCATCATCCGTACGAGTCACTACTTCGTACGGGTGACTAAAGACTTGAATTTTTCAAAAGATTTTACCAAACTTGCTTCGTACGAACACTGATTCGTACGAGTCAATAATACTTGACAAATTTTAAAACTCAACTTGTACGAGTGGCCCTTCGTACGAATCCTAAACCGTACCAAATAACACCAAGTTTAAACCGAACTCAAAACATGTTGTTTTTAACAAACTGATAATCGATTTATAGGCTATTGGGGCGGATATTAACGTTTTTAAGTTCAATTTTAAGTTTTATCGGTCCAATCTCCCTAAATCTATGTTTTATGTTCGTTTGGTTCAAATCCATAAAGGCTAAGAACAGGCAATAGTACCTTTCCCATCGAAAGAGGTGTGCGTATCAACCTCCCCAATGTAATGATACACGGTATATGTCAAGATAAACGAAGTTTAGAACTAGTTCACACAAAAGTCTCTCTCAGACGTAGAGTAACATAAAGTTGGTTCGTGTGAAGAAGAATGCCTTTTATACTAGTTCAGTGTCATTCGTACGAACCAGACGCCTGTGCGAATGAACACCAAATGTCATTCGTACGAGTTAGTGATACTCGTACGAATCAGTTCTAAAAATTTTTAAACTTTTTTTATTTTTTATGATGTTTTATCTGTTTAAAACCCACTTAGTTAACCAAGTCCAAGTTAATGACATTGGTTACCTGATTTTCCTACCAAGTCCAAGTTAATGACCTTGGTTGACCATGTTCGACCAAATCAGATTTATTTTAACTTGTAAAGTTTCAAATTAATGAACTTTATTGACGTTCAGGTAAATATTTCGTTTAAGATTAGCTCCCAACCCATGGTCTTCAGATTTCCTTCAGCAAGATGTCGCCAAGACTTCAACTATCAGCGTTTTCATCATCGGTAGACTAAAACAAAACTATAAAGCTAAGGAAACTGAAAATCTTTTTGGGTTTTAGAATTTTTCTGAAAAGAAATAACAAGACAAGCTACATATTTTTGTGAGTTTTGTGTTTAAGAGAATCATATCAAGTGTTTAACAAATCACTAGTACCGTTGATCTTGGTATACTCAATTAGCTTTTAACTAGATTTACCGAGATTGCCAATATTCTTATCCACTTAAACCTCTTCTCATTTCTCAACTATTTCAAGATATGTTAGGTAATATTAGGAACATGAAATAACTGTGTGTCCCATCTCAGGAGTATCCTGTATCGAGATTCCCAGAATTTCATTTCACATGTGAATATATCCAATTGATATCTGTAAAAGGGTGAATTGCGAGACCTTGAGAGCTGAGGTTAGTATTTCCATACAGACAAAGAGATGAAGGCTCGTCTTTAGGTGGTGTTCCTTAAATGAATCTTTTGAATTGCAAATGTCACAAAGTTTATGATATAATCATTTTTATGCAGCTTTTGTAGGCGAATAATGCGCAAAGTATTATACAAGTTCTAGGCATTGCTTATGCAAAATCAGAAGAACTCGGATAATACCCCAGATATCGATTAAATATAAAGACCTAGTATCGTAGAATCTGCCATTCTCTCAAACCAAATTTCGGAGTACTAAGTCCATATATCCGAGAGATGTTAACCCACAAGTTATTCAATTTTTCATTTAGGTTTATATCTTGAAAACAATTTACTGAACGAGTGAAGCCTATTGCCACATCCTTAGTAAGAACTGTTTAATTACTTGTTTATTTTGATCCTGGGAGTGGTAATTTTTTTGATTGTCATTTGTGCATTAAAATACCAAAGTAACAAATTATAAACAAGTGGCTTTTTCACAAAAACTCTTTTTGACTTTTATAATGTTTTTATATTTTCCCAAAATTTCTCCCCCTAAAATCAAAAATATATTTTTGGATTTTTAGAATTTTTAAAGAAAGAATGTACAGAAAAGTCGTCAAACCGATGAGAATCACATCAAGTCGTCATCATCCTCAAAATCAGCCTCATCCATATCCCCTGATGTCAAATTTAGTATAAAAGATTTTTAAATCTTGTACGGTCAAAGGCTTTGGTATAAAATCTGCTTTTTGGTCATCAGTGTGGAGTTTTCAATTCTAACCAACTTTTTCTCGTAGCAGTCATGGATAAAGTGGTGTCGAATCTCAATATGTTTAGTACGTGAGTGTTGGCATGAGTTTTTAGTGATATCAATTGCAGCCTGATTATCTACATAAATGGGCGTGTCAGAAATTGGAGTCCAAAGTCTCTCATCTACTATTGAATCCAGAGATTCTGGGAACAACAGCTGGATGCTGAAACGTATTCAGCTTCACACGTAGAGAGAGCGACCACGGTCTGTTTCTTGCATTGCCACGTTACCAAACGGGTTCCGAAGAACTGGCAACCAGCCGTAGTAGATGCAGCAACCGAAATCAGAATCCGAGTAACCTGCAAGATTGAGGTTGTCGTGTCAAGGATACCACAAGCCGGTGCTTGGAAATCCTTTCAATATCTCATAATACATTTGACGGCTAGCAAGTGCGAATCCCTTCGACTGGACTGAAAACGGGCGCACAGGCATGTAGGATACATGATATCAGGTCAAAAAGCAGTTAGATACATCAAGGATTCGATCATGGAGCAATTTAATGTTTCATCAACTTTGACTCCATGAGTGTCTGGACAAATGCCGTGATTTGGAGCTAACGGGGTAGATGCTGGTTTAGTTCCTGCCATATCAAATTTCTCCAATATGTCAGGAACATACTTCGTCTGATGGATGAAGATACCATCAGGCAGTTGATCGACCTGAAGCCCTAAAAAGAACTTCATCTCTCGCATCTCGCTCATTTCAAATTTGCGCTTCATGACTTCTTTGAAGTCTTTACACAACTTGTCATTTGTCGATCCGAAGATGATATCATCCACATATATCTGTACAATAATCAAATGTCCATCCACTTCTTTTGTAAAGAGGTTAGAATCTACAGTTCCTTTGATAAAGCTGTTGTCTGTAAGATGTCGTGACAACGTTTCATACAAAGCTCTCGGGCTTGGTGTAGACCATATAAGGCTTTGTTCAGAATGTAGGGTTTTGCTTTGTGTATTGGATCGACAAACCCCGGTGGTTGGCCGATATACACCTCCTCTTTAACTTTTCCTTATAAGAAACCAGATTTGACATCCAATTAATACACCTTGAAACCTATCGAATACGCAAAGGCCAAGAATATGCGGATTGCTTCAAGACGGGCGACCAGGGCAAAGACTTCGATGTAATCTATCCCTTCCTGCTGATGGAAACCTTGTACCACAAGTCGAGCTTTGTTGCGCACTACAATCCCTCTATCATCACGCTTGCACTTGAAAACCCATCGAGTGTTTATCTTTTTGTGATGATCTGGTAGGTCAACAAGCTTCCATACTCCCAGTTTCTGGAATTGAAGGAATTCCTCTTGCATTGTGTCCACCCAGCTTTCTTCTTTCAATGCGTCTTTCCAGTTCCCGGGTTCTACTTGAGAAACAAAACAACTATTAGAAAGTCTGGTTTGTAGTGGAGCAATACGAGTATAAAAACAGCTTAGATCCTTATTGATTAGATTGTGAGTTTGTACTCCTATTTGTAAGTTGCCTATAATATTCTCCGAATGATGATAAGAACGCCTCCTTGGCATCACTTCACTTGGAACATCTACTTGTGTTTGCAAATTTGTGATGACTTCATCCACAACCGGTACAGACGATGAAGCTTCATTCCTGACATTTGATTGATCAGCTTGAGTATTCAGGAAGCTTTCAATCTGCTCAGATCCTTCATCGGAACTGGATCCTCCATCATCGAAAGTCGGTTCCTAATCAGAGTCAGCATTTGGCTGATGCTGGGCAGATGATTCGGCGGTGTGGACAATTGGTACGGGGACAGTCATGAAGAGTAGAGCTCGGACCTTCATCAGACGTGACACAGGAAGTGACTGGGAAATCACTAATGGTCTAGTAACTTGTTCTTGATTAGATATTTGATGCTGTTGAACGAGCATAACAAGTTCTTCTTCTGATGGCACATCTGGCAAATCGAAAGAGTTCCACAAACCATCATAGTTAAACAGCCATGGATCCCCAGGTTTTAGCATTGGCGTAGTATATCTTTAACAATCAACATGCTACGCAAGAATAACCTGGTTCAGACTCGGCAAAAAGACACGTTTTGAGGAGTAGCATAACCCACGAAGAATCCTTCCAATGATTTGGCACCAAATTTACCTGCCGGGTCCAATACAGTACAGGGTGATCCAAAAGGTTCCAGAAATGCAAGGTTGGGCTTCCACTGATTATGTAACTCGAAACAAGTCTTGTTGTGAGGCTTAACTGTTAACACACGATTGAAGGTATAACACGCTGACGTGACTGCTTCACTTTAGAAACTGATAGGCAATTTCGAATCGGCGAGCATGATTCTGGCAGTCTCAATCAGTGTGCGATTCTTTCGTTCAGCAACTCCATATTGCTATGGAGTATAAGGAGCACTGAATTCATGAAGAATCCCCTTTTCATTGCAGAATTCGACCATCCACTTGTTCTTGAACGCTGTACAGTTGGCACTGCGGATTCTCTTAATTGGCAAGTGATACAGGTTTTGGAGTTTTCTAAAGAGAATCATTAGAGTTTCAAATGTTTCATCTTTGCTCTCCAGAAAGAAAACCCATGAGAACCTTGAATAATCATCTGTAACGACTAGGCAATATAGATCACCAGAAATGCTTTTGACATTTACTAGTCCAAAAAAATCCATATGTAGCCTCTCTAGTGGTAGCTTGATAGAATTCAACAGCTTTCGTGGGTGTGATTTCTTATGTTGCTTCCCCTTTTTATAGCTCAGACAATTATCGGATAAATGAAAACTTTTCAGATTAACACCCTCCACTAGGTCGTTATGCACAAGATAATTCAACTTCCGCAGATGAATGTGCCCCATCTTCCTATGCTATAGAATAGACTCTTTCTCAGTAGCTTTGGAAACAAAGCATTGAACTTTCTTCGATGTTGTTGATACGACACTCATATCAAGAACATAAAGATCATTTTCTCTCGGTGCACGCATCAGAATCCATTCCTCCGGAACCTTGAATCCCTGTTTTATGATCAAGCATTCTTTATCATTAAAGTGCGTGGTGAATTTCTTGTAACAAATCTGTGAAATACTGAGTAGATCGTTCTCAAGTTCAGCAATGTAGTTCACTTTATCAAACGATACAACTCCATTCGTGAGAATTCCTTCACCGACAATCCTTCCTCCTTGCGTTCTGGCAAAACCTATGTACCCTCCGCGGTTAGCTTTAACGTCATGTAACAAAGCAAGCATTCCTGTCATGTGCCTGGAAGCTCCACTATCCATTTAGACATCATTGGTCGTGGGAGTCCCTGCACACATGCGGAAGAAACTATTTAAACAAAGAAACCCAAGCCTGTTTGGTTTTGGGTGGTTCGGAATGTCAAATTTCGGACCTACTTTGTTTTTGACGTTCTTTTTAGGCTCGGTTTTGTTTGGAACAGAAGGTTTCGGTTCTACCTTGGACGGTTTGACTTTGGCCACCCATTTTTGCATTTTCAGATTTGCCTTTTTAGCATAAAATTTAGAATCCATTTGATGATATTTAGTTGATGTTTCACCAATTTCAAATTTAGAATGACGTTGAATAATTGGTTTAATATTTTTGTAGGATTCATATGTTCTTTTCAAAATTTGATTTGGCGCAATCATAGGTGCCTTCTGTTTCTCGTCCTTGGTGAACATTTTAGAATGAGAAACAGGTTTTAGAGATTCTTATGAGAAATATCTTGCAATGTGCCCAACATTTTGACATTTGTAACACGTCCTACTGTCCTTTCAAATAGAAGATTCCAAAACTTGTTTCCTATTCTCTTTCTCTTTCTTGAAATCATTATTTGATTGTGTTCCGATGATTTCTTTCTCCTTTTCTGTTGTTGTCCGAAAAACAAAATTGATTTTCTTTGTAAAGTTTAGTTTTTTGGAACTTATTGTTCATTCTTTGCTTTTGGAAACCCAAACCCGCCCTCCTATTCTCCGGATAATATTTATTTTTATAATAGTAGGGTCGGTTGTCACATTTTGATTTAGAGTAGAATGATACATCGTGTTTATCTAAATCAGCATGACTTACCTCCACAAGCTTGAACAATTTGTCAACACGATCCAGATTCACGTTCTGGATGGGAAAATCCTCATCAGAAAATAGTTTATCAGATCCATGCATTTTATAAACTATGACGTTTAGATCATTGTTTAAACTACCTTTCGATGTCTCATCATCAGATTCAGACTTGTCATATTCACTTTTTAAGACATTTTCGACCACTGTTTTAACCACCTCAGAGTCACATTCAGATTCAGATGTTGTGTTACGTCAATGTTTGTAGGCAGCTCATTTGATTGTTCATTTTTCAGTTTTAGATTTAGCGCCTTTTCCACCCTTGATGGTTTTTTACACTCATAACTATTCCACATAGGGGGTGGAACACGATCATAACTCACACTCTTGTTTTCAACCTTTTCAGATTCTTCTTTATTTTCAATCTTTGGTAAAATGTGATCAATGACGTAAGAGCTTGTTGAATAACTAATTAACAACATGTTAACCCGTTCAGTTTCGATTCTTACCTTCTCAAGCTCACTCTTTAGCTCAGCGATAGTATTTAGGTGAATATTCATGGCCATTTGCTTGTCCATTACTGTCGCTTTGAGCATAGAAAGAGTTCCATCATTTTCTCTGAGTGCTTTTTCATATTGTTTAACAGTTCTGCTCAATTTGTCGTACGCTTCTTTAATTGATTTAAAATCACTCGACAAATTGTCTGTTAAACTTTTGAGCTTTAATATATCGTGTGTCTTTCACAACACATTCATTGCATGGCTCAGCACATTTTAAACATGGTTTGTCTACTACAGACTCACATTTGGACTCATTTACTTTGTTAACATTTGCCATGCATTCTTTGACTGTTTCATCAGCCAACTTCTCCATTTGTTCATCAGCTTTCTGTTCAACATCAGGCGTCTTCTGTTCTTTGCAAGATGATCGATGACTTGGTCCAAAGTAACCAGCAAAAGTTTTCAACATATCGTTAGGCAGGAGGTGTTTAAACGCACTATTTAAAAGTTTCCCCTCTTCTGATGATGTGTGATAGTAATAATCATCTTCTGGTGCCTCATCAAAAGCTGCCTCCAATTCTTCTTCAGGTTCTTCGATTATCTCAGCAAACAAAGCCAAACTCTCATTCTTGGAAATGCATTTGTTCCAATTAAAGCCCTCATCCTCTTGAGTTACCACTAGTGCTTTGCCTTTGGTCTCCGGCTGTCTATCTTTGATCTGCACCATGCGAGTTCTTGGTTGGGGACGGTGGTAGATAGCCTTCTTGTAGTAGTCATCGCCAAATGGGTTTTGGTTACCATGAGCTTCTCTGTTTGGGCATTCACGTTTAAAATGACCCTTTTCCCGACACTTAAAACAAGTAACTTTGGATTTGTCGAATCCCAGTTTTCCATCCAAACCTCCCAAGTTCTCCTTCCAAGTGATTTCCATAAAGCATTGTGCGCGTCGAACAATAGATTCCATACACCATTTATATCAATCATATCTCTAGTGGATCAATCTGATCATATTCCTCTCTGGTCATTTCAGAATTCCAATCCTTCCTGCAACAAGACTTTCATAAGATTCGAGAACCGATGCTAATAGTGACATATGCTGCTTAGCGGTTTTCTCATCAAAGTTTTGTGCATTCTGGAAATCGACAGCTTTATTGCACTATAGCACCTTCAGAGTAGGATTTGATTGACTGGTCTGGTTGAGTTGGGGATTGCTCAATTTATATGACGACTGTGGGCTTTGAGATGTGTTTGGATTGACCGTTGCAAATGATTGAAAATTGTTGTTTTGATTTGATGGTGGGCTCGGTGTGCTCTAAGCATTAAAGGTTGTCTGAATCTTTGGAGATTGTATTTGAGTGGCAGAACTATTCTTGAAGTAAAGATTAACATCTTGTTGCACTTGAACGTTCTTGTTCTTCGCCATCTTTTGCATTTCAAGCTCATGTCCCTCCAATCTCTCAATGAAACGTGGTAATGAGAGATTACCATATTCAGATCCATTCTTCAAAATGGTCAAACAGGTAGACCATTCGCCTTCTGGCAAGGAATCAACGAGTTTATCAACAAGTTCTTCGTTCGTCTTGATGATTCCCATTCTCTTCATTTGCACAACAAGATGATAGTATTTTTCAATTAGCTGCTTTACCATTTCTCCTTTGATCAAAGTAAAGATGTCAAATTCTTTACTCAACAGCGACCTCTTCCCTTTACGCAATTGGGCACTTCCCTGTAACTTTAATCGAAGAGCATTCCACAATGATTGTGCATCATCATCATATTGTAATAACGCCAGTATGTCCTCTTTGATGGATTGTTTTCATCAT
Organism: Scalesia atractyloides; assembly: GCA_947069175.1. Classification (NCBI taxonomy): domain Eukaryota; kingdom Viridiplantae; phylum Streptophyta; class Magnoliopsida; order Asterales; family Asteraceae; genus Scalesia; species Scalesia atractyloides. Next base: position 53,637,135 of record CAMTDV010000029.1, on the reverse strand, counting down.
TTTCTTCTCATTAATAAACTTCTCTCTTTCAAACTCTGAAAGTTAGTGTCTTTTCCAGACCATTTTCACCAACGGGAGACTGATACTTTTCTTTGATAGCAAACCAACAGGTAAAATGATTTGCCTGAACCCAATTCATGAAACGTTTGCTCCAACTATCGAAGTCTTCAAGGTTCATCAACTTTGGCGGTTTCGTCATAGTACCCATTTCATTCTCGAGGTTCATGTTTTGTGCTGTAGTAGTCGTGACTGCTGATGTAGCGAATGCGTTATAGAATTCTTCTGCCATTTTTCTGCAAAAAACTTTAGACACACACTATTGAAAACTGATTAGAACAGTAAAACTTTCTCTATGCGGATGACAAACACAGTTCGTACGACCAAGATTCGTTTGTACCACTCAGATACTCGTGCGGATAAGATGATTCAAACAAGCTACTTGTGCCAAACAAAGAAATAACTCGTACGAATGACAGATCTCTCGTACGAATGACATGCTCGTACGAGTGTATAATTCGTGTGAATCATAGATTCAAATCTTCAACTTGTAAATTTTAAGAACTTTTGATAACACGTTCGTACAAATGAATTAACTTGTTCAGATAGTCGTTCGTGCGAGTGGTCTCTCTACCCATACGAAATAACTTAGGTCACAAAACGGATGAATTTTACCAATTTTGGCATGATTAAGCTCGATTTTAGATCATAAATTCTTAAGGATTGTTTAAAATTGATTTTAAAGTGATATCCTAGAATCCTAGTCCAATTTGTCCATAATTTCATCCAAATCCGAGATCAGTTAGGGAAAGTGTAGAAGTAGAAAGATGCAAAAGTGAATCTGAATCTGAAACAGTTGGTAGCCTACAGAAACTTGACGTTTGTCAGCGGATCAGGCCTAAGGCTCTGATACCACTTGTGAACGGAGGATCGACTCCTCCGATGAGTAACCGGTCTGATCTAACTCAGCAAGTAGAGGCAGAATTCATAGCTAGAGAGGTGACAAACGAACAAGTGAGATCTTATTGTTTAACTGCTCTGAATGTATTGATTGACGTGCAAAGTACAGGGCAATTTAACAAATCAGCAGGGCTTCGCCGTACCAACTGAACTAACACTCTCTAGCTCTAACACAACACTCCTCTATTTAAAGATCGACATGACTCGCACTGGAGTATGTGAAACAGAGACTGTGACTTGTGCAAGTGGTTGCCTCGTACGAGTGACAGAGTGTCACTCGTACGAGTCATCTGACTCACTCATATGAGTCATCTACAAACATAAAAACAAACAATAACATTTATACATATGATGTTTAAGCCCTATATACAATATCGACATATCCTAGACGTAGGCAATAGACATTATGCACCAACAATAATCAAGTAAGAAGGTCATAATCTTAGAAATGGTAAACTGTGTGTATAATGTGTGTTACTTGACTAAAACAATACACCTACTACGTGTATATATGCATAAAGAGATGTGAGAGGGAGAGCTAACTAACACACTAAGTGTAATAAACTCTCAACTAACTCAACATAGATGTATATTCTAATATGTCCCCTCAAGCCAAACGTGGCACAACAACTTGAAGGTTGAACCGAAGAGTGTTAAAACGAGCAAATGGAAACCCTTTGGTCAAAGGATCCGCCAACTGAACAGAAGTGAGCACATACCAAACACGGAGAATCTGTGCTAACACTATATCAAAAATAAAATGCAAGTCAATATCTAAGTGTTCATTACGCTGATGAAGCACAAGGTTGACTACAAGATAAGTGGCACAATGTTGTCACACCAAATAGTAGGTGGACATAATTAAGTAATCTGAAGCTCCTATAAAAGTGATAAAATCCATCGAATCTAAGCAATCATATGAGCTAAAACATGAAATTCGGCTGCTATACTAGAACGAGCAAACATATGTTGTTTCTTGTAGCTCCAACTGATGATGTTGGGCCTAAGAAAGACACAATATCTAGTAGTCAACCGATGCTCATCACAACATCCCACCCAATCAACATTAGAATAAGAATGAAGATCCACACAATCGGATTGCCGAATACATAATCCATGAGAAACCGTGCCCAGAGATACCTCAAACTGCGCTTCACTAACAATCGAGTGACGATCAATAGGTGTCTATAAAAACTATGACACTTTGCGAACCTAAGTACCATAAAGCACCAACTATACTCTGATATAAATTGGATTGGCCAAAGATATACCTTTATAATGAGAAAGCTGGCATCCAGAGGAAACAAGTGTATAGATAAAGGCCAACACCCAGCAAGGCCAGTGCGCTGTAACAAATGAAATAGATAGCACTTCTAAGATAGATATAGAACATCATCAATGAAAGTAGCCTGTATACCAAAAAAAATATGATAGAACTCCCATATCCTTAAGCGCAAACAGTGAATGCAAGCGCTTAATCAATCTAGTAATAAATTCAGAAGAGTTCCCAGTAATAATAATAATGTCATCCACATAAACCAAGACATAAGACATGATCGAGTCACGACTGTAGACAAAGAGAGAGGTATTAGAGAGACAATGGGAAAATCCTCCAAAAATAAGAGCTAATGATAGCTTGGAAAACCTAGCTCCGGGTGCCTGCTTCAGGCCATAAAGAGCCTTCTACAATAAGCAAACATGATGAGGTCGGGAAGAGTCAACAAAGCATGGAGATTGTCACATATACACAATCTAGAATAAATCACCATGAAGAAATGCGTTGTTGACATCAACCTGCCTGATGACCCATCCGTGGGAAAAAAGCAAAACTAAGAACAAGACGAATAGTAGTGGGTTTAACCACCGGGTTAAATGTCTATGTATGCCCTTGGCAACAAGTCGGGCTTTGTATAGACTCACAGAACCATCAGGATTATGCTTAATCCTATAAATACACTCGTCATCCCCTTGCACAATGTTTATTGCCACATCACCTTTTTCACCAACATTATCTCAAATGAATCTTTTTCAAATTTAATATTCTCATATGCATGCGCAAGCACAATCTTTTCTTCAAAGTCACACATACATGCTCCAAACACTCACTCTTCAACAACTACCAACCATGCGCATTTGTGCCAACCATGCGCATATGAGCACTCGTTTCAAACCTCTCTTCAACAATTGCCAACCATACGAAAGAGAAGAACCCCCTTTCTCACACCAGAGCCTTGTTAAGAGAAGAACGGTTACATATTCTCAAGCTGGAGCCTTGTTAAGAGAAGAACTCCCTTTCTCCTTTCAACGAGCTCATGGTGCTTTTGTCTTGTAGATCAGTATAGCTATATTGATCGTAAAATGATTTGGAAGATAACCACCTGGTCGAAATACCACATTTTAAGTTATATCCCTCACAAATCTGAACAGGTGTTTCTTCATGCATGAATGATACTATGAGAAGGTATATGAAACCCCAGGGTGTACTTAAGTAATGAAGTAAAGTAACAGCTAGAGTTTTTAAAAGAAAGGTCAAAATAGAGTTTCTGTTACATCCAGTTTAGCTGCTTTTCTCACCATAATTTAAGAGATCAAACTAAAAAAATTGTCGGTAGGAGATAAGAATCTTAACCCACTCAAGCACCGGCCGTAAAGTCGTATCAAATGGAAAACCTTAAAATACTAATTATGATATGTGCATCAGATAATGCTGGTCAAGTTCGGCCCAACCGATACCCTTTAATATGTAAAGATGTGTTTTGTGTTCTTTTATCTTTCGGTCCATTTGTCATTCAGACAAATATAAAACTCAAAGTAAAAAAAAACTCAAATGAAACAATAAACGGGTTGTGTAAAACTACAATGAAAATTATGGAGGGTGGGGTAAGTTAACCAAACCAAAATTAAAAAAAAAAACAAATAATACAGTAGTTATTCATGTTCTTATTTAAAAAAAGAAGAAGCAAATTGTCAGCCACATAACAGTTATAAGCGTATGGGGTATCATACCATGAAAACTTGAAATTGAAAATATGGATAAACTACACAAACATTGTTGTGATTTCTAGATCCTTAAAGACCTAGTAAATGCCTTGATAAACTTGAAATTCTTTTGATCTGGGATGCTTTCTTTTCTTTCTCCTTTCTTCCTACCAAAGATGGGCTTAAAAAGCTTCTTCCATACCTTCTGAAACCCCGATCCTCGGTGGTGGTAATGATGGCGCTGTCCTTGAGCCACCCTCGATTCCGACCGCAACTGCAACCGCAGTGGGGGCCACTGATATCGAGGCTCTGAAAAACTCCTACCAAGAATGGCTTGGTTCAGTTGCACCTCAAAGGAAAGCCTTTCAAACCTGTCCAGTAATGTGCTTTGCTCATTACCAAATCTCTTCATAACCACTTCAACTTCTTCCATTCCCTTTGTTCCCATGATCTCTCTCATTGCACAACCTCCACCACCCACATGATCTTTGTATATATACATATACATAATATATATTTTCCTTAATTATAGAATATTCTCTCTCGCTATCTCTACCTTTTTAACTCTGTGTGTGGGGGTGTTTCTGTAGTAAGATACTTGAGTTGAGTGTGATGAAAGGTAGTGGCTTTATGGGGTAAAGTCATGGCTTGAAGGAAGCCAAAAGGATGAAAAGAATTTAATGTCAAATCGAAACAATGTGTTAAGCAATTAATACAATTCAACAATATTTAAATTTGAAAACAAAACAGCAAACTCAAACCATATTGAAGGAGCCGGATTATATAGAAAAATTCAAAAAGTATCTGGACCCTTGATAAACACAATTCAATGGCTGGCTAAGATTGAAATTGGGCTAATTCTGTAATTAGTATGAAAATAGACAAACATGAAATACCACAATTGTTAGTCATTTATCTAGTTTCACAATTATTTAAGTTTATAAAATCCATTATTTTTTTAAATAATACCATAAAATCAAAAGGTTGCCTAAGTATGTATATTGGTTGCATTATCTACGTTATAAATAGGTTGTGTGAGTATCCAGCCACTTCGTAGGTTCTGCACAGAAAATCAGTTTCGTATGCGAACCTCCCTCATATTTTATATCTATTTATAATTGAAATTGAACGGGTATTTCATTTTAATGATTTAATGATCAAATACCTTGAATGGATGAAATTGTAAAAGCTCAAGCAAAATTATTATTATATCCTTTGTTTTGAAAGGTAAGCAAAATTAATTGATTATTATTATTATTATTTATATGAATCATATAGGTACGTATATGAAAAGTTTTTTAAATTTTGTGATTTTACGGTATTTAATTCGGCTGGAATAGAATTTAAACCATTGGCATGAATTTTTTTTTATTGAATTTAATTTAGGTACCTTAAAACTCAATTCAAGTTGTATTTTTCGTTGCACTTAGTATTTGGTCAATTCTGTAAAAATCTTGAATGCAGATAGTTAATGCTATCAAAAAACTCATCTACCAAAGTTCATAAATTTCATCTTATTGGTTGAAATGTTTGAAAGTTTATTTAATTTGTTTTTCGAGTTTTGAATTTTCAATACCGTCCAAGCCTATTGTATTTGAATTTATTTTCACTTAATTTCATTACATTTCAAATCCCTCTATATGGTTTTTTAAATATAAAAGATTATAATTTGTACTTAACAAAATCATATACAAAATGTTATGTGTTTAATAGAATGATTGTATGATGCTCACATCGTCATTTTACTATACAAGTAAATGGACTTAAAACTGTCGGGTTTGTGTTCACAATCTTTCAATTTTAAACATGTTTGACAAATTTTATATCATTATATATCACTAAACAAATTTGCTAAGTTTACATAAAAAAAAATTACACCTTATAACCTTAAAACTGCATAATTTATGTAAACTTTTTATCTAAAAAATCACGAAATATATGAACAGTGTATATTAAGTATCTTCCTGAAAAATCATAGAGTGATGCTCAGAAAAAAACACATTTGCTTGTGGCTTGCTTTACTCTTCCTTGAATGTGATTTATTCTTAACTTTTAACTTTGAAGGCGACTTATTCTACACAAAAGTATTTGAATTCGATATCTAGGAACATGTTTCATCTTTCTCTTTATATGTAACATATGCGACTGTCCTATGTTTGCTTCTCTTGAAAGGACAAAATATTTGCTTGTCGTAGATAACTGTTTGTCTTTATGTGCCGATGATGTGTGCTTTGTATCCAACTTTAATTGAATTCAAGATACTAGTACTTATATAGCAATATATATGAACACATCAATGAGATAATTTGAATGTTGATAGGTTACTATGGAATATATTTACGAAGGTTCTACATATTCACACACTCATTTGCCTATTTAGACACCCTGTAGATTAGGGGTGTGAACCCGCGAACCCGTTTAGGTTAACGGGTCAGGTTCGAGTCAACCTGGTCAGGTTGGCGGGTTGACCCGTTTAACACATTTATACTATATTGTATTTTTTATAATATATTTTATGTCATAAACTAAATGAGACGTGTATTTTATGTCATGATTATAAGTTACAAAGAGAAATTAACATAGATTTTATAATTTAAATATGATAATATTATATACATTTGTGTTTTTTAAGTAATTTTTAATTTTAATATATTAATTTCAAAATAAAAATTAAAAAATTCGGGTTAAACGGGTCGTGTTCGGGTCAACCCACGAAACTTCGGGTCGTGTTCGGTTCATATATATGATACGATTTTCGGGTTCGGGTCGGGTTCGGGTTCATGTAAAATTTTCGGGTTCGGGTCGGGTTGAACCTGCCAACCCGCGAACACGACCCGTTTAGCACCCCTACTGTAGACGGGTCGTCTAGATCTAGACGGGGTGTCTAGGATTATTTTTCTCCGACCACATTCCTGCACCGTACAACGTCAAATCAGTCACATCAGACGGGGCGTCTAGCAATAGACGGAGTAGAAGACGACCAGGCCAAGACGGGGGTCTAGAGCTAGACGACCCGTCTTGAATGTTGTGCTCTGCATGCATGTCAGCCAAGTTGCAAAGTGATATGCCTCGTCTAGGCCTAGATGGGGCGTATATATCGTTCTTAAATAGAGCCATACAGAGCATTTGTGTCGAAGAAATTTTTCGATTCGTCGTCGGAATTCTCTCCGACTTCTTCTTTGTCTTATATTACTTCCTCTGATATCATTCAACGCATGTCGGTAAAGTAGTAAAGTGATACGCCCCGCGTAGGCGTTAGACGGGGCGTCTATTTCTTTGTTAAATAGACTCATGCGGAGCATTTGATGTCGCATAAACTTTCAATTCGTCGTTGTAATTCTGTTTGTCGTGAACTTTGGGTTGTATTACTTCATTTGATATCATCCAAAGGTGGTGAAATGTCATTAAACTGGAACGGGTTATCGGTGCCTGAAGTCAATACGGTAACAGTTATTAGGTTAAACTAGTTGTTGTTTTAATTATTTACTAATGATGATATCGATGTTAGGGGGAGAGCAGTATTCCCAATTCTAACGAGCAAGAGGAGGTTCTGTCTAGTGTGCAAGACATTATTCGTGATGGTGGAGGATATGGTGGTGAGGCACCCTCACACACAGGCAATCCGTATCTCTCGGAGATGGTTTAAAAAGCGCCTGAGGTTTCATATAAAAACATATCTACCCTATGGAGATCAGCCTTATATATTTTGGAAAAAAAATATTGCAGGGACGGTTTCCAGCGTGAAAATTTGTTTCTCAATCGACTATACGTCAGAGAGTGTCTTGTACTTAATCGAAGACTGTAACCGAAGGGAAACTCGAGGAGTAAATGCAGGTAAATGAGAAACACTGTCCTTTTTTAAATATATATGGTTTTTTTGCGTACTAGAGTGTGTTGTGGTTAAACATAGTGATATGTTGTTGAACTTATTTCAGGTGTTTCTACAGCACCTAACGAGTCTCAGTCATCGTCTGATGATTAGTCCTGGTCACAACACAGTCAAGAAAGCAAGAACAATGGCTCGATCTTTTTTATGTTTAATACGATTTATTTGTATAAATAATACAAAGATTTTTTTAATATAATAAAAAAAATTTGGTATAACTAATAGGATTTTATTTACTTAATTTGAACTTTGATATAAGCCGACATTCTTCAGTACACCCAAGGCACAGCAATTAAACCATACAAAGCTTTGTATCTAAAAACAACAAACTCCGTGTATTGACAAACAGAGGGTAATTATACTCTCCGAGCTCTCACGTCCAACCATCAGCATCGGCAGATGACGAAATGTCAATACTGCCCGTGGCGACGGTTGGGCATGAGAGCTCGGATACTATGATTACCGGTTGTTTGTCAACACCCGAGTTTGTTGGCTTTAGATACAAAGCCCATCTAAAAACCAACAAACTCTGGGTATTGATAAACAACAGCAATTATACTCTCCGAGCTCTCGCGTCCAACCGTGGGCACGGCAGACGGCGAAAAGTGGATTCTGCCGGTGGCAACGGTGGGACCTGAGAGCTCGGAGAGTATAATTGTTGGTCAATACCCGGAGTTTGTTGGTTTTTAGATAGGCTTTGTACGGTTTAAAAAACCATACAAGGCCAATCTAAAAACCAACAAACTCTGGGTATTGATAAACAACAGCAATTATACTCTCCGAGCTCTCGCGTCCAACCGTGGGCACGGCAGACGACGAAAAGTCGATTCTGCCGGTGGCAACGGTGGGACCTGAGAGCTCAGAGAGTATAATTGTTGGTCAATACCCCATAGGCTTTGTACGGTTTAAAAAAACCATACAAGGCCAATCTAAAAACCAACAAACTCTGGGTATTGATAAACAACAGCAATTATAGTCTCCGAGCTCTCACGTCCCACCGTCGGCACCGGCAGACGACGAAATGTCGGTACTGCCGGTGGCGACGGTGGGACGTGCGAGCTCGGAGAGTATAATTGCCGTCTGTTTCTCAATACCTGGAGTTTGTTGGTTTTTAGATAGGCTTTGTATGGCTTATTTGTTGTGCCTTTGGTGTACTGTTAGAATGTTGGCTTATATTAAAGTTCAACTTACGTAAGTAAAATACTATTAGTTAAACCAAAAGAAATTTAAATGTATATATACGGGTCGTCTAGACCTAGACGCCCCGTCTAGACCTAGCCAGAAGACCATTCTACCGCCGGTTTCTTGGCCGTCTAGGCCAAAACCAGGGGCAAAACCGTCATAACGTCAGGGTCTAGACGGGTCGTCTAGACCTAGACGCCACGTACAGTGCAGGCGGGATCTTTATCCCTGAAAATTTTTGAAATTTGAATTAAAAATGTAAATTACCATTTTACCCCTGAACTGCCGCCCGTCTAGGCCTAATTCAGGGGCAATATGGTAATTAACCACACTAAGCTGTAAAACACTCAGCTGGTTAATTACCATTTTGCCCTTGAATTAGGCCTAGACGGGCGGCTGTTCAGGGGTAAAATGGTAATTTAGAGTTTATTCCATATGGGTCGTCTAAGCCTAGACGACCCGTCTAGGCCTCGTATATGTCTGACCGCCTAGACAATTAGAGATAGAAGACACAAACACAAACACACTCAACCCCACACACACATACGTATCCCGCTGTATTCTACCGTATTCCGGGCCGTATTTTTGTGAAATCAAGCTTCTCCAGTGAGTATTTTCAACTATACTTCATTACATTTTAACGTGTTATGTATTTAGAATGTAGGTTGGTTGTGAATTTGAAAGATTTTGGGGTTTATGCGCTATTAGGGTTTTCTGTTTGGGAGTTCCGATGAACAAGACGGACATCTAGACCTAGACGACCCCGGTAGACGACCTTGATATTTTTTTCTTTTATAATTTATTGTTTTATTCGTGTTAAATTGTATTATACAATCGCAGATTAGGTATGGACGAGATTAGAGATCTGATACACGGGGACCCACGTCTGCATGGTCCGCGACCGGCCCCGGCAGCGCCGGTGGATCCGCTCCACGGCCACCCATACCTTGAGTTCCCGCCCGACACCGTGGCCACCCGATTCTGCGGCAAGCTACGCCGGATGCAGGTCGGATCGCACTCGGTGGTCAACTAGGACACGATCGAGGCGATCGGGGAGACGCCCAGACTTCGATTCTTCATTCCCGTTGATTCCCCGTGGCACCGACTGTTTGACCTGGCCAGCACGGCGACATACATGGAGCTGCTCGTCGAGTTTCTGTCCACCTTCACGTTCCACCCTCCACGGGTCGACCAGCCGCCTCCCTAACCACAGAGTCCTCCCCCTCCGCCGGAGGTTTCATTTAGGCTGGCCGTTGTGTGGCGTTCGATGACGCTTGCAGAGTTTGCAGTTCATAGCGGCATATACCTACAGGAGAAGATTGCCACCGATGTATATATGGAGGGGCTTGTGGTGGTGGATAAAGCCACTCTTTTGGGCTTTTGGGAGGTGGTCGCAGGCCCTGACACTTGGGAGCATGTCAGGGTGAAGGGGAGGATTTCTCACGTGGCCGACCCGCTGTACAAGTACGTACGTTTATTATGTTAATTGTTTGATTATGGTTGCTATGAATTAATTTCAGTTTTTCGCTAACATAATGTGCAGGTATCTACATCGGATGCTCGCTACGTCTATTACCGCTCGCGAACAAAGCCGTGAGTGGTGTACGAGCACCTACTTGTTTTTTTTTCTATTGCCTTTTGTACAGGAGGCCGTGCGCACTTGCGCATGGTCTCGCCCAGTACTTCGCCTCCGCCCACCACCGGCTGGAGCGCTACTTTTTGTACGGCGGGGCGTACGTCGCCGTCATCGCCCGGTCGTTGGTCTTGTGCCAGAGTCGGACCCGCACTTGCAGCCGGCCATACCGTCCACGCGGATGGGTTTTCTGATCTTGCGGGGGATGAGGCTGGTGAAGAGGTTCGGCATGCTAGGCGAGCGGTTTAAAACCCGCGAAGGTGAGCCATGGATTCCGGAGCCGCTGCCCGATCACTTCGCTCCAGTCCATCCGCCGGCAGATGAGGCAACGGTAGTCCAAGACCCTCCGGTTGATGTTGACGGACCGGCACCGCCGCCACCATACCACCTCACGGGGCGCCTCAGTTTCCGCAGCACGTCCTTCCAGGTCATGCCCCGGGGGTTGCGACATACCCGCGCTTACGAGCCGACGTCGACAGGCTTATGGATCTCATGGGCTGGGTAGTCCGGGAGATGCAGGATAGACGTGAGAGAGTCGGGTTCATACCGCTCCCACCACCTCGAGCACCACATCAGCAGCAGCAACAGCCGCAGATTCCAGATCCCGATCCCGACTCCGATGCCGACTCGTATGCATAGACATTTTGTATTTACTTTTCAGCTGTACAGATAAATATTGTTTTGGTTGTACAAATTTATGTTATATATGTTAGATTTAACTTTGTTTTCAATTGTTCGATTACTTGATGATTGTTTTTGTTAAATCGACATTGAAATGTAATACGGAAACCACATACACTTGTTGCATTCATCTTAAAATATTGAAAACAGTATTAATTTTTAGTATTATATTTTTTAAAAATATATAATGTAAAAATAATTAAATATATAAACGATTGAAAAACATAACTCACTTTTGTACAACAAACAAAACTTTTTAAAAACCTGAAATTACACCTAAAAAAATCAACCTCCAACAAAAACCAATTTACCTTACCAAAACACTATTTTTTCAATGACCCACCAAAACACCCCTTTTCCAATAAAAAGAACACAACATCCTAGGCGGGTCGTCTAGATCCAGACAGCCCGTCTAAACACCAAAATAGTGACCAAAACAGCCATTTTCCAACAAAAAAAAACACAACATCCTAGACGGGTCGTCTAGGTCCAGACGGCCCGTCTTAACACTAAAATCTATGGGCCCTGCCAGGTACTTGCTGAGTCCTCAAAATCAGTGCTATACGAGCGTCTAGACCTAGACGACCCATCTAGGGCTCAGGGGTGTCCAAATAGGCAGCAGGGGTGTGTGAATAGATTGAGCTATTTACGAAGGAATCAAATTGCATGTCAGAAGTTACAAACAAGCATGGACAATTAGCACATACATAGAGTATTACAACTAGTAGCGGTAATTTCTGAAAGGGCCTAAACTACGACATGACAAAAGTAATCAAGTGTTGGCCGTTATTATAGCTTGTTTCTTAAGTAAATCAACTCGAATATTACTCATTTAATAAACGGGTTGATGAAACTCATGATAATTAAGTAAAAAGGCCATAATTTCAGCTATGGTATGTTGGAAATAACCCGTTGATGTGCCATTACGGATTATTTGAGTAAGATTATCAATATGACATAACTAGTCCCTGACAATTACTTGATGATAGTAATTGTAAATATTGAATAGTTTAAGGGGGCAATTAAGATTTCCCTTCAGGTACCTTTTAATAAGAGAATGTATAGAGTTTTATCATAACCTACCATCAATTGTGATCATTATATATTGATAATTGGTATTGATAAAAATGTAAGAAACACTCTTTTATGAACACCATGATCAATTCTCTCCAATTTGATCCATTAACACAAGATACCATAATAGGAATCGTAGATTCATTATTCTTATCTCAGATCTCTGTTTCAACAAGTTTTACTAATTTGATGTCTAATATTATATTCATGATTGAATAAACATGATTAGGTTCTTTAATTTTGACCCATGTTTATATAAATAATCAATATGTGGTATCAGAGCAATGTTGATTATATTAGTTTCATCATGTAAACAGTTGGATATTAATGGATAAGTTTTCTGATCGAACAAAAAAAATTAACGTTGCTTCCATAAAATTGTTTTGATGATCGATAGAATATCAATATTAATAATGAAATATTGATATGTGATAAGTCTTATGTGACTCAGATTTGGTTTGAAAAAAATTTGCTTTGTTAAATATGAATCGCATTTTCTAATGTCTTCATAATTTGAAACGATTCCTTGGCATCAAAGTTGATGCCCAAAATTCTTTCAAGAAATTAATTTTGGCATGATTAATATAATCGTTTTCCTTTCTGGCAACAGATTGTTGTTATAGAAAATTGGGATTGATGCCACTTATTTATTTAAAAGAATGCATGCCTATTTGTTAGGCATATAGTTCTCTACCTTATGGTGAAAGTTTTCTGTCACTGTAAGATTTAAAACCATGGTATTTTAGGGTACTCGGTGTGGGTGACGGACCTCTCTCCAGGACGACCCGTCATGTCAGCAAACGTGTCAGAGAGCTTGAAGGACGCCCCTCCTAGGATGGAAGTTTGGAAATGGGTGACGACCCGACCCTACCTATTTTTTTTATTTTTCTTTATTAATTAAACTAGTTTTTTCATCAACAATAAATTCATATACATACTTAATCGGCAGAACTTTCTCCAAATCATTCAAACCGTTGAGCGCACCGTCACCACTGCTCTGAACTTCACCGTCACCGTCATCGGAACCGGAATTGGCGTCACTGTCGTTGCCGATGGAGGAAGAAGCGGAGGAATCTTCTTCTTCATTAACGGCATGGAGGCTGCTGCTCCAGGGATTACCGGCGGCAAATCTAGAAGATTCCGGCAGGTTGTAGATCCACATAGCACCCGTGAGAAAACTCAAAGTCTGGCAATTGGATCCGATTAGTGTCGCTAGTGTTAGTAGTGGCTTCGAAAGCAACAGACATTGGATGAGTGTTGAGGATCGAAGGTGGATCAATTTATACAGATGTGTTATTAAAAAAACACACGCTCCGTCTCAAACGTCCTCCGGAAGACACCAGCGACGACGACGGGCCACCCGGCGTGGTGTTGAGGGCGTCGTCGCCGCGCGACGCGGCTGGGACGGCCCCCACACCGAGTGGCCTTAGTAGTCCTATATCCAGTATTACATATATTGGGGTTTTATGATAATCATCTCATGGACTATATTTTCAATATAATATTTTTTGTCTGTTTTACTTATTACTCTATAAAGTAAATCACTCCAAGTTTCTTCTTCAAGTTTGTATCTCATTTATTTTATCCATTTAATTCCAAAAACTTAAAGATGGTTTTCGTTACTAAAGAGTTTCTATAAAATTTACTCTTGTTGGATTGTTGATTATCGTTTAAGACATGACAATACCTTTACTTTTTTCTAATAAAAGTATTATAGAAGAAAATTAGAGCATGACTAGTGGGATGCGTCAACCGTTATACCTCTTAAGATAATTAAGAACTCGCTTAATTATTGCTATCATGAGAGCTATTTTAGATTCTAAATTTCCTAAGACTAATTTGTTTTCTTTGAAAGAATCAAAATAACTCATAAGACGCATGCATTATTCTAGATTCTTACTATAAAGTTAGTGGAATATGCGAATACATCATGATGTACAATACCATTAACCATAGTTTAAAGGTTTATATATGGAAATCAATACACTTTTCCGGTGCATTACATGTAACTTTTCCACTAATACCATAAGTTGCTTTAAGAATCAACTATGCTACTCAAGATTATCAAAGGAAAATAAGTGTGTTGATTAGCAGCAAATGTACAGGAAAAGGAATGCATAAAACTGAAAAATTAGATGTTATTCATCTCACTACCACTAAACCTAAAAAGAGGATACTTTTAAGATTTAAAGATAGTGTACAAGTACTACTTCCAGTTATAAGTTCCTTCAAAGGAAAGTCTCACTACAGATTTATGTCATTAAACTAGGCATGAGAATCGCGACTATTCATAATTCAATGGAACAACTGGCTAAGATAAGTAGTAAGATATTTATGATATTTAAGTCTGCTAATGCTAATATTCCAATTAACACATGATGGTTTGACTCTAGTTCTCTGCGTTTCTTTATTAGAAATCAACAGATACTTAAGATGAGAGTTAGTGGCAAATTTAATGTTAAGACTATAAGAACCATAATAAACTAAACTGTTATAATTGGGCTTCATGATACCTTATATCTTCTGTAGTTTATTAAGAATTTAGTATCCACATCCTTATGATAGTTATGAGGTTTGCAGGGTCAAGACAAACTCACTCTTACCTTAAACTTTCATATTATTTGTCATCACAATTTAGATAGAAACCTTATAAGATAGAACTAGATAATGCTACACTTTTTCACAACCTTTTGTTATCATAAAAATTAAAATTTAACTAAAGAAAAATGAGATCTACAAACTTCATCCATTGAGACCAAATTTCATGAGAAATCATGACTAGGTTAACGAAGGTGAAATATTATCAAATCTCATTCTTAGTAATTTACAAGCATGCATTAAAAGCCTTATTCATTAAATGGCTAAGGGAATAAATCAAGTTTCATCAGAAATTATATTTCATTGGGAACTTATCCCAAAATGGAATATTCAGACACAATTCATTATCATTTCAACAAATATTTACTAGTATCTAATATGTTTCTTATAGATCAAGGTATTAAAGAAATTAATTCATATATACTATGATTCCTCCTAAATGTGTCCCTTAAAAATTATATAACATCTGGACATTAAGGAAATCAAGTCTAACATATATGACAGGTTTCCACAGCACGTACATCATTCAAACTTATCTTGTAGCATTCTAGAGAACTAAAAGGTTAGTTGAAGCATTAAATGTCTTAATCGTAACTTGCGAGAGTTGCAAGAGGTAGGGGAGTGAGAACTTGCTTGTTACCTCAATTTGTATCTTTTGTATAAGACACTACTACTTCATAACTTTTCTCTTTGAGAATCTACTGCTACTCTAACAAAAGTTTCATTGTTGCTTAAACGTGGGCACGCTCAAATTTCTTGCCAAAATTATAATCCTCAAATAGAGAAACTACAATGAGTAACATCATTAACTTGTTTCTCTATTAGAATCTATTGGTCTTCTAATGTCGACCACAAGCATGCTAAATTGTTAAAGATTTCTAAGATCAGTGGGAGCAGTAAATACCCTTAAAAGGACTTGTTGGAAGTGCAAGAGGTGGGGGAAGAGACCTATTAATTTTACTCTGATTACACCTCTTGCACACCATACTACACCAAGTCTTACACACTTAGAATTCTGAAAGTGATAACAACTTAAGCGAGAGTTATCCATAAAACTGAAACACTTAATAAACCTAATAATCAACTAAGGAGGCCATCTAGGTTTAAAAGCCTACTAACTTTGATGATTATGTATCCTCCTTGACTGAAGTTGATATGGATATTGGAAAGTTTACTGGTCCTGCCTCCTCTAATTAAGCCATTGGCATCAATCAATTTTCTAAATGGAATAAAAAATGTTATTAGCAAATTTGATTTTATGTGTCCGGAATAACGTTTGGGATTTGGTTGGATTACCTAACTCTAAATGGAAATGTTAGGACACTAAGAAGCATGATTGATTGCTAAAGGTTATACTTAGAAGAGAATAAGTTATCAAAGAATCATCTTACCTTTCTTACAAAAGGTTTCTTTGAGGATCATTGTTGTTCAAGTAGCTTATAATATTTTATAGCTTCATTAAATGAATATTAAAACAACTTTCCCTAAACAAAGACTTACATGTTCAAAATAACTTGAAAGTTCTAAACGGAAAGGTTAAGAACACTGAGTTTGTAAGTCAATAAAATCCATGTATGGGTTGAAGTAAACATCAAAATGTAATGAAATCTTGATGTAATTATTTTCATCAAGAAGCACGTGGATTAATGTACCTACCTTAAGATGAGTGGGAGAAACTAATATAAACTTGTCCTTATATATATATATATATATGACATTCTTTTGACAAGTATGTGTTACATGAGTCAAAGCATTGTTTACACATACTTTGATATCATGAATCTTGGAGATAGCTCTTACCTATCATATATATACATAGATAGACCCAACTGGACATTAATTTTTATCCCATAAGCTTTACTCTAAAGCGGGTTCTTACATGTGTAACAAACAATATTGCTCTCCTTCAAAGGATAAAATGATAAATGAGATTACTTCCTTATGGTTCATTAATTAGAAGTCTTACGAAGGTTTAAGTCTATACTCGTTTGGATATTGCTCACATTGATGAGCATTAGACCACTCTAGATTATTGTGAAGCATCTTACCATATCTTTAAGAAACGAGATAGACTATAAGAAGAACTGAGAACTCAAACCGATTGATTACTCTCACTTGATTTTGTAATATTCAAAAGAAACTAAAAGTCAATTTGGGGTAATTCTTATGTCTGCAGACAAATCTATATCATGGAGTAGTCATAAGAAACTGTTAACAACAACCTAAATTAAATTATAATGACATAATATGTTGTTAATTAACAACACAATTATCACTAAATGTTATTGAATGTTTATCAGTGGACTCATAAACTTATTAACTGCATACAAATACTATATTGAAGACTTACTGTGAAAAGTCAGCTACTTTAATTCCTCGAATAGTAACAGTCTGAGAGGTGCTACATTAAACTTCGATACGAAATTATTGTTCGTTTATGAACAAGAAGAGGGAAACTAAATTTTTGTATCAAATACATTTACATTCATGATATGCTTGCAGATCCGATAACTAAGGTCTACACCCAAAGTCTTTTTAGGAGCTCATAATAAAGACGGGTTTTACTAAAGGCTTTGTATAATAGCATATTGTACATATGAATGATTAGTTATTACTTTTCTCAATTATAAAAATTTTTGTGTCTATAAATACGTATGTGCACCTAATGACGTATAGACAAGAATGATACAAATTAATTTTAAAGGGCTTACCTCAGTCATTTTGGTCTTAAATTTACGTATGTGTTTGATTGAGGTTATAACATGATTAATGGGGGTCTTGAATTGACAATAACTCAATGATTGTATTTTTCAGTTACAGTTTCAAGTTAGAACATTGATGAATGTTTTAACTTGGCCAAACTTATTTATGCTTATCACAAATGATCACTCTGTCAAGTGGGAGAATGTTGGAAATAACCTGTTGATGTGGCCTTACATGTCATTTGAGTAAGATTACCAATATGACATAACTAGTCCCCGACAATTACTTGATGGTAGTAATTGTAAATATTGAATAGTTTAAGGGGGCAATTAAGATTTCCCTTTAGGTACCTTTTAATAAAAGAATGTATATAGTTTTTCATAACCTACTATCAAGCATGATCATTATATATTGATCATTGGTATTGATATAAATGTAAGAAAAACTCCTTTAAGAACACCATGATCAATTCTCTCTAATGTGATCCATCAACACAAGGTACCATAACTTGAAACGTGGATTCATCATTCTTATCTCAGATCTCTGTTCCAACAAGTAAGTTTTACTGATTTGATGTCTAATATCATATTCATGATTGAATAAACATGATTAGGTTCTATAATTTTGACTATGTGTATAATGTATGTTACTTGACTAAAACAATACACCTACTATCTGTATATATACATAAAGAGATGGGAAAGAGGGGGAGCTAACTAACACACCAAGTTTAACAAACTCTTAACTAACACAACATAGATGTATACTCTAATATGCCTTCTCAAGCCGAACGTGGTGCAGTGACATGAAGCTTGGACCAAAGAGTGTCATAACGAGCAAACGACAACCCTTTGGTCAAAAGATCCGCCAATTGAACATAAGTGAGCATAGACTGAACATGGAGAATCTGTGCTAACACTTATCACGAATAATATGCAAGTCAATATCTAAGTGTTTCGTGCATTGATGAAACACAAGGTTGACTGCAAGATAACTGGCACCAATGTTGTCACACCAAACAGTAGGTGAAAATCGTTAAGTAACATGAAGCTCCGGTAATTAAATAAAATATATCGAATCTAAGCAACCGTATGAGCTAAAAACGATATACGGCCTCTGTACTAGAACAAGCAACAATATGTTGTCCCTTGGAGCTCCAATTCAGGATATTAGGCCCAAGAAAGACAAAATATCCAATAGTCAACTAACGCTCATCACGGCATCCCGCCCAATCAACATTAGAATAAGAATGAAGATCAACACAATCGGATCGCCTAATACATAATCTATGAGAAACCGTCCCAGAGATACCTCAAAATGCAGTTCACTACAATCTAGTGAAGATCAGTAGGTGCCTGCATAAATTGTGACACCTTGCTAACCGCATAAGCAATCTCGGGTCGAGTCAAGACTAAGTACCACAAAGCACCAAGTATACTCCGATATAAATTGGAATCAACGAAAGTATGCCTGTATATGAGAAAGCTGGCATCAAGAGGAAACTAGTGTAGATAAAGGCCAACACCCAGCAAGGCCAGTTTGCTGTAATAAATCAAGTAGATAGCACATCTGAGATAGATATACAACATCATCAATGAAAGTAGCCTATATACCAAAAAAATAGGATAGAACTCCCAAATCCTTAAGCGCAAACAGTGAATGCAAGTGCTTAATCAATCTAGTAATAAACTTAGAAGAGCTCCCAGCAATAATAATAATAATGTCATCCACATAAACCAAGACATAACACATGATCAAATCTCGATTGTAGACGCTGAGAAAATCCTCCAAAAATAGGAGTTGTTGGTAGCTTGAAAAACCAAGCTCTGGGTGCCTGCTTCAGGCCATAAAGAGCCTTCTACATTAAACAAATATGATGAGGTCAGGAAGAGTCAACAAAGCCTAGAGATTGTGACATATACACAATCTCAAATAAATCACCATGAAGAAAGGCATTGTTGGTATCAACCTGCATGATGACCCATCCTCGGGAAAAAGCAAAAGAGAGAACAAGAGGAAAAGTTGTGGGTTTGACCACCGGGTTAAATGTCTCCGTAAAATCAACACCCTTAGTCTGTTGAAAGCCCTTGGCTACAAGTCGGGCTTTGTATGACTCACAGAACCATCAGGATTATGCTTAATTCTATAAAACCACTTACAAACAACAATGTTTGCATCAGTGGGAGCCGAAACCAGATGCCAAGTCTGGTTAGCATGTAAATCACCAAACTCAGAACGCATCGTATCCCTCCAAACAGACCATTGTTGAGCCTGTCTAAATGTAGAAGGCTCGATGGTGGGAGCAATTGAAGCATGAAAGAGAACATGATCAGGAAACTAGCGAGGCTGACGTGTATGATCATGAGAACAAGTGACATCGGATGTGTTGGAACAGGGGGAGGATGAGGAGGGGTGATGTAGTAAATGGAGAAGAATGATGAGAAAAAGTAGGAAAAAGGGATAAAGAAGAAGAAAGATGATGATGATGATGAGGAGGAGGAGGAGGAGGAAGAATTATCGAAGAAGTAGGAGGAACAAAGAATGGTGAATAGAAATAAAGGAAGAAGAAGCAAAAATGGAAGAATCGGGAATATATAAAATCATCTCTTGAAACCGAACATATTGAGATGTATAAGTACGAGAGGTATGAGGATCATATCATAGATAACCAAGATAATCCGGAGCTTAGCCAACAAAGATACATGGAGTAGATTTGGGTGAGAGTTTATCCACGCGAGTATCACCAATAAACGGATTACACAAACACCCAAAAGTGGAAAGAATAGAATAGTTGGTAACCGGTTGATAAGAAAAGTAGCAATGGCATATGTATCATACCAAACTTTCTTTGGTAACCGAGCATGAAACAATAAAGATCGAGCTACCTCAAAAAGATGGTGGTTTTTCTGCTCGGCAACCCCATTCTGTTGGGGTGTAGCATGAGATGCGATAAGCAATACCAAAATAAGAAAGATATCTAGCCATATGACCATGAATAAGCTCGGGAGCACCATCTCATTGAAGATATTTGATGGTGTAGGAGAAAAAGTTCTCAACAAAAGATCTAAAATAGCAAAAACAATCAACTACCTGAGAACGACCTGTCAAAGGATAAATCCATGTCAAAATAGACTAAAATCATCAATAAAGGTAATGATATATCTATAACCAGCTCGAGAAAGATCTGGTAGGACACCCCAAATATCACAGGATATAACATGTAAAGGTAAAGTAGAATGGAATGCAACTGATGTAAAAGACAATCTAGTCGATTTTGAAACACTACAAGTAGTACAATGTGTGTGGGCGGTTTTGTTTGTTAGATATAAAAAAGAACATCTAGACAAAACATCACCATACTTATGACCAACCCTAGAATGCCAAGTCTCACGAGAAACAAAAGTGAAGGCAGCAAGTGAATATAGCTAATGCGGACTACCATGTGTTTGGTGAAGGAGCTATCCATTAAGTGTCTGAATAGAAAGATCAAAACATGAGAAAACAATAGCTAGAGGATGATCAATCACTAACTGTGTGATCTATAAAAGGTTCTTGGTTAAGCTAGGAACCACAAGAACATGTCTGGAGTAAGAGTAGATCAGATAAATGAAGCAAGGCAGTTCCAATGTGAGAAATAGTAAGAGCATTACCATTGCCTACAACGACTCGTTCAAAGCCGGTGTAAGGAGCAGCATCAAATACGATAGAAGAGTTGACAGGCATATGTACAGTGGCGCTAGAGTTGGGTATCTATAAATCAACACGCTCGCACATACTAGAAAAAATCAGCCGATAATCCAAAATGTGGTGACCCAATAGATTATGTATGTGTAGGTACCCATAATAGATCCAAAACAATCACTGACATGGATCCAAAATAGATGACCCTTGAAAATTTGACATCGATCCGAAAAATCACTGATCTTGGGGAAGCCCAAAAGTAGATGCAAATTTAGGCCCAAAGATCCAGATTTGGTAACTTGTTCATCACGTGGTATGCTTACATCACAGGTATCAAGTGAAGCAAACCCTAAGTTCTTTCTACCGAAATTCAAATGTTCAGTATCATACTTAGGAACACACCATTGATTGCCATAAAATTATGTATTCCGTGATTTCTACATCAACCACCGCTCATAGAACTATTACAATCGGAGTCCGGGGAGTTCACTGGATCAAAAACTTCTCGGTAAAACTATTTTTCATTCTTTTGCCACATATCTGAAGTTAAATTTGTATTGTGTGCAAGATGAATTAACGATGATGACAAAGTCGATGTGATAAATGCCAATACATAACCATCAAATCTTTTCCAAACATCTCTCGCATCCGAGTTTACAGGAGGTGGTTCGATGTTATGATTCAAGATTTGAAGAAAACCAAGATCTTCAAAATTGTTAAGATTTGGTGTTTCCAATTGAGATAGTTGTTGTCTTCTAATGTGATTGGAGCAAACTGTGTAATATTAGATATAGTCATGGTGGAACAAAGATGAATTCAACCAGAATACAGACAAAGCAGTAAAAAAAATCAATCAGAACAGAGAGTATAGAACAGATCAAGAGGAATTAGAAGCAGATAGAAAGAATGAATTAGAAATGAATTCAAGTGATGGATGAAAGTTAGCAGCCGGATAATAGATTACTTTCGCCAGAAAAGGTCACCGGAGATCATGATGCTCTGATAGCATGAAAAACTCATGATAATCAAGTAAGAAGGTCATAATCTCAACAATGGTAAACTGTGTGTATAATGTGTGTTACTTGACTAAAACAATACACCTACTATTTGTATGTATACATAAAGAGATAAGAGAGGGGGAGAGCGAACTAACACACGAAGTCTAACAAATTCTCAACTAACTCAACTCCATAGTTGTATACTCTAATATGAGTTAACCAGAACACACCCCATCTAAAAACTATTAACCCATTTAAGTTTTAGTATTTAAAAAATCATATTTAGTGTTAGAAGGTGTTATTTGCAAGAGTGTTAGCATTGAAATTTTGTTCCAAAAAGTGAAATTAATTTTTCTTCTTAACTAGTTGTGAACTTTTCATTTACAACAAATCTATTCTATATGAACTCGCATGTTATCGCGGGTTAAAGTAGGAATTATTTTAACACAATTTTAAAAAAAAATTTAATTATGTGTTCTATGCGCTATATACTAACATCATCTTTTCAATCTAAATTTTCATATTTCAATATCCTTTTAAGTATGTTTTTTTTCTTAAACAAAAACACTTTCTTTTGTTTAAACCCCCTAGAGTGTTATGTAAATTTTTGTTTTGTTTTATATAAATTCTTTACATATTTCTTTTTGATTTCGTTAAAGACTTATTTTTCTAGATGATTCTTCCTCCCAAGTTTTTGTGACCTTATTTTATATAGAATATTTAAACAACATTTTCCATATTCGTTAGTATACTTTAACACACCTTTTATTATGTCTACCACACACAACACCAACACCACCACCATCATCTCTAGTATCCAACATCATCATAGTCACTACAATCATCATGAAATGTATATTTAACCCTTTGCAGCGTAAATCCAATTTTCAAACACAAACCCCCAATTTCTAGGTATTTAACCACTCTGCAAAGTTGTTGGTTCCATTCACAACCAAATTCAAAATTAGATCACAAACCCACTGTGAATGGGGGATCGACTCCTCCGATGAGCAACCGGACTGATCTAACTCAACTAATAGAGGCGGAATTCATTGTTAGTGAGGTTGAAAAACAAACAAGTGAGATCTACTGTTTAACTACTTTGAATATATTGATTGACTTGAAAAAGTACAATGCAAGTAAATAGTTCAGTAGGGCTTCGCCACACCAACTGGACTAACACTCACATAGCTCTAACACAACACTACTCTATTTATAGGTCGACATGACTCGCATAGGAGAGTGTGAAACAGAGTGTGTGACTCGTGCGAGTGGCCGCCTCGTACGAGTGACAGAGTGTCACTCATATGAGTTAAGTGACTCACTCGTACGAGCCAGCTACAAAACATATAATCTATACAATAACATATACAATCTGACGTTCTAAGCCCTATATACAAAATCAACATATCCTAGACGTAGGCAATAGACATTATGCACCAACAAACTCCCCTTTGGATGTTGCCGCAGTCTTGGATAGTCTTCAAAAAAATCTTCATAAGATCTGACGTTTATCAACCAAAGAAACGCTTCAGTGGCTTGCGACGCTCCTCAAAAGCTATTGCCGTTTGATTTGTTGGAGGAGGTCGGTTAACTGTATTGCCAAACCGAAAACGTCACAGCGACGCTATACGAGCTCGCTCTACAATCCTCTCTTCCTTCTTATCTTTCTTCCTTTGCTCTGTCTCCTCCAGTTTCCTCCACGAGGTGTTCCATGTCAATCCAGAATGTATATCGTTGGCGAAACAGACATTAACAATCTTCTGAAACTGGAGTGCTTGTTCTTTGTCTTTATCTTCGTAGCTGATTTTGCTGTAGAACAAACAATCTATATCTTTCTTCGAACAATTTACTAGCCACATCAGGTCTAGTACTCGAATGCCACGCCACACCCATATATACGTTTATGTGCTAGACGGATTCGGTAAGCTCCTCTGTTATCTTCCACGAATCATCATCAGGGTGCACACATATCACAGCTTCTCCCGTGTTAGAATCATAATGCCACCATTTGAAGATTTTGTGGAAGTCTTGCTACATCTGAATCATAGGGATATTCTTCATTACCTTTGGCCTCTTCACGACAAGCGTAAAATCTTTTTCTTTTGTAATCAGGTCGATCTTTGAAATACGCTTCGGGAAATGAGGCTTCCAGTGTGTAAATCCGTGCAAAGCTTCAAGCTTGATCAATTTACATAGCCGTTGGTCGTGAAACTTCATCTTCAGATTAATCATCTTCGTTTGCACGAGCTCTTTTATGTCCCAATACGGCAAGGATTTGATGTCTCTCAAGTATCTAAAATACTGGATACCAAACTCCCGTTTGATAGCGTAAACATTAAGTTCCTCGATCCATCCCCAGCTAATTATGTCCCTTAGAGAAATATCTGCATCACATGTAAAGAATGCTAGAGGACGTTTGAACTTTCGCTCGGCTAGTGAAACTTTGAACCACTTCTTCCTCATTTCTGCAATTTCAGCTCTATTCAACTGTTGAGGAATGGTACCGTGTTCAGCAGCTTCTTCAACTTTACGTTTCAGAACATTGGCATTTTCCGCTGCAAACAACTCACTAAAAGTTGGAGAGTCATCTGTACCCTGATCAGCAAGATTAGTAACATCGTCATCAGAATCATCCTCCATGACAACTTTATCATAATCATTCGCATCTTCAATGTGCTCAAAGACATAGTCAACTGGCTGGAAAGCACTAATATCATTCATCTCTTCTTCAAAATCAAACTCGAAATTTTCTTCGTCCAAGCCTAACGTTTTAGCAATCTCTTCCTTAGTATAGCTGTGGACATATTCATCCTCTTCAACATCGTGCTCAAGATATAATATATTCAGCTTTGGCACGATAGGAACGGTAGATGTATCAGTTACCGTAAAGATTCCTGCATGCTGAGCACCTTTAGATCCTTCTGATTTACCCTGATCTCTATCTTCACTTACCTGATTCGCAGAGTCATCCAAATAAGCAGAATAATCAATATCTTCATTTAAAACAGATTCTATTACGCGGACACCCATACCACCAACATCATCACCATCATCACTATCATGATCAGACTCATCAGAAAATAGATCATCAAAAGCATCTAAGTCTTCAACCTCTTTTTCAGCATCCTCATCAAACTCTTCAACTGCTGCCTCAATCTCTCTTTCTAACTTCCTCTTTTGCAGCCATTCATGATGTCTTGTTGAAAGATCTGTCGTGTCAATGTCTACATCTTTAGGCTTTCCTACTAGAACAAACTTATTCGTCATCGTATACACCACAATATCAGTAATAACTGGCACAGATTCAGCTTCTGGCTCATTTGAAACATTCACAGGATCCTCAACCAATTTAGCTTTACCCTTCCCTTGCACATCTGATAATTCTTTTGCAAGACGTTTGCGCTCAGCGACCCGCTCTCTCACTTCAGCTCTTTCTATTTCATTTATCTCAGCAGCAATATTAATACCCAGCTTCTTAGTCAGTATCTTCTTGAGTAAATTCATCCTTCTGTCGCTCCTGAGTCGTTCTTCTTCATATTCAACCATAAGATTTCGTAAACACTCATTTTCAGATACAATGCTGGCTAGCATAGCTTCAAGCTGCTGTTTGTCTTTGTTTAAAGCATTGAGCTGTTCCTGTAACTCTGCAATCTTGACGGTGTTTAACATGACCTGCTTTTGTAACTCTTCAACGCGTGGTTCATTAAACATGTCAGTAGTAAAGTCTTCACCCCAGGTATGTCACCAAAGTCGAAATCAAAATCAAAATGAGGTTGTGACTGTGAGGGTTGAAGCATCGGTTGCGGAGTCGGTTGCGGTGCTTGATGCTATGGGGGAGATGGTGCTGTCTGAGGTGTTTGTTGATGAGCTGGTGATGGTGGTGATGGTGGTGTTGGCTCAACAAGTACCTCTTCTTCAGTTTGCTTTTGCACTTTCTCTTTTAATTTGTCTTTAGGAGAATCGGTGCTTCTCTCTGCTGATCGTTTGAGACATCGAGATTTCTTCTTGGTAGGCTTGCGCACAGGAGTATCATAATCAGAACCCAAAGGTATATAAGTTGAACGTCCTCTCCTGTCGCTTTACGCTTTTTCTCTTCAGATTTTCTCTTCTTATCGGCTAAGCGTTCTTTTTCTATCTCTTTAGCCCTATCCCTTTCTCCAGCTCTTCTCTCCTCAGCATTAGTGCTAGAAGACGACGCTTCTTTAGCCACTTTTTCACGACCAAATGCTTGCCTCTCTATATCAGCAGCAATATCTTCAATATTCTCCTCAATCTCTGGTTCATCTATCAGTCTAGAACTTTTAGCTATTTTCTTTTTCTACTGAGGAGTATAAGAAGAAGATGCAGACATTGGTTTCCTCTTTGCTCCCTTTTCCCCATCTTTAATAAACCAAGTACTTCATTTTTCAATAAAACCATCAAGCGCTGTCAGCTCTTTATTCTCATCACCACTATCTTCCTTTCTCCACTTTCCTGGTGTTGGAGTGACATAATCTTTGTCAATGATTGCGCCAAACACAGGCTTCGCGTTAGGAAATGTCTTAAGATGCAAATTCATCTTCTTCATAGTAGAGACATCCATGTGTTCCAACTTCAGCACATCATCTTTCTCTTTCTTTAGATTTGGATGCAAATAATCTAATAACACCTGGATGAAATGTGGGAACTGCAGAAATTTCTCTCTTTGAATATTTTGGACCATCTGAGTGAAAATTACCTTTGAAAAGTGGTATGGAAGATTAAGAACAAGCGCGGTGATCATGCACATCTGGTAGTCAACCAAATCATCAAAACCTCCTTTTCGGTGACTCAGTGCATGTATAAGCAATGTGCGATATATTGAAAAGGTGCACTTAAGTTACCCTTCTTGAACGGAGCAGCATTCACAAACCCGGCGTAACCCATGCGATTGAAACATCCCTTCACCATATATTCCGAAAAACCCGTCGGATCATCTTCATGGTCTTTAAAATCTAACACCTTCCTGATCAACTCTTCTGTGATTTTAACCTGAATATCTTCATTTCCAATCTTCACAGCTGAGACAATCGCATTCTCTTCAGAATCAAACTCTACTGCATTCCAAAAGTACTCTATATGTGATCTATAAGCAACATGGCAATCCGTTAGAGCTTCCATAATAGGAGTTCTGCCCAAAAACTCTAACGCTTCCTAGTAGGCAGCAATCTCTGGAATAGACTCATCAAGAAGACAGCATACGTTGTGGAACAGAGAAAAGAAGATTTCTTGACCTGTACAAATAGACATTTCAAACCTTTAGAAAATTTTTTAAAAATTCAACTTTGAGAATCACTCGTACGACCTGTTCATTCATACGAGTCAACACTTAGACAATTTTAAAGTTTGGATCAAATCTACACTCGTACGAGTCACTATTTCGTACGAGTGACCAAATACTTAGAACCTTTTTAAAGATTTTGACCAAACTGCTTCGTACGGATGATGCCTCGTACGAGTCATCAACATTTAACAATTTTATCTTTTAACGTTTAAAGATCCTTTGAAAACATTCGCTAGTACGAGTGAACATTCGTATGAGTTGTAACCGTATCAAATAACACCAAGTTAACCGAACTTAAAACATGTTGTTTTTAACAAATTATAGGTTGATTTATAGGTTATTGGGGCCGATTTTAACGTTTTTAAGTTCAATTTTATGTTTCACCGGTCCAATTTCCCTAAGACTACATTTTACGTCCGTTTGGTCTAAATCCGGCATTATAACAGCTAAGAACAAGCATTAGTACCTTTCCCATTGTAAGAGGTGTGCGAATCGACCTCCCCAATGTATTGGTATGTAGAATATGTTAAGATATATGAAGTATAGAACTGGTTCACACAAAGTTCTCTCTCAATCGCACAGTGACATTAGGCTGACTCGTGCGAATGAAGGAGCCTTTTATACTAATTCAGTATATCTCGTACAAATCATTAGCTTGTGCGAATGAGTACAAATGTCACTCGTACGAGTCAATTCTGGTACTTGTTAAACTTTTTGATTTTATATGAAATTTTATCTGTTTAAAACCAACTCAGTTCACCAAGTCCAAGTTAATGACCCTGGTTATCTGATTTGCCTACCAAGTCCAAGTTAATGATCTTGGTTGACCATTGTTTGACCAAAACAGATTTATTTTTATTTTTAAAAATGTAATGTTTCAAGTTAATGAACTTGTTGACGTTTAGGTAATTTCTTCTTTTCTAGATTAGCGCCCAACCGGTGGTCTTCAGTTTTCCTTCAGCAAGGTGTCGCCATGACTTGAACTATCAGTGTTTTCATCATCGATAGACTAAAACTAAACTAAAATGCTAAGAAAACTGAAAAATCTTTTTGGGTTTTAGGATTTTTCCATGAAGAAATAACAAGTAAAGATGTATATACATACATATATTTTTGTGAGTTTTTTGTTAAGAGGATCATATCAAGTATTTAAACAAATCACCAGTACCGTTTATCTTGGTAGCAACTGTAAGTTTTTGACCAGATTTACTTAGATGATCTGGCAAGTCAACAAGATTCTAGACTCCTAGCTTCTGGAATTGAAGCAATTCCTCCTGCATTGCCTCCACCCAACTTTCTTCTTTTAACGCGTCTCTCCAGTTCCTAGGTTCAAACTGTGAAACAAAACAACTGTAAGAAATTCAGGTTTGTAATGGAGCAATACGGGTATAAAAACAGCTTAGATCCTTATTGATCTGATTGCGAGTTTGCACTCCTATTTGTAAGCTGCCTATGATATTCTCTGATTGATGATATGAAAGTGTTCTTGGCATCACTTCACTTGGAACATCCACTTGAGTCTGCAAGTTCGTGATCACTTCATCAACAACCGGAGCAGAAGATGTAGCTTCATTCCTGACGTTTGATTGCTCAGCCTGGGAATTCAGAAAATTCTTGATATGCTCAGATCCTTCATCAGAACTAGATCCTCCATCATCGAAAGTTGGTTCTCGATCGGAGTCGGCATTGTGCGGTTGATGGGCAGATGATTCAGCAGTGCTCATGAATGGTACAGAGACAGAGTCTTGAAGAGTAGTGCTCGGACCTACATCAGAAGTGTTAGACACATGAAGTAACGGGGAAATCACTAACGGTCTGGTAACTTGCTCTTGATTAGAGATTTGATGCTGTTGAAAGAGCATAACAAGTTCTTCTTCAGATGGCACGTCTGGTAGGTCGAAAGAATTCCACAAACCATCGTCATTGAACAGCCATGGATCCCCAGGTTTCTGCGTAGGCGTAGTATAAGTTTGACAATCAACATGTTGTGCAAGAATAACCTGGTTCAGACTCGGCAAGAAGACACGTTTTTGTGGAGTAGCATAACCAACGAAAAATCCTTCCAAGGATTTGGCTCCAAATTTACCATCCGGGTCCAAAACTGTATACGGTGATCCAAATGGCTCCAGAAACGCAAGGTTAGGCTTCCACTGATTTAGTAACTCGAAACAAGTCTTGTTTTGTGGCTTGACTGTTAACACATGATTAAGGGTGTAACACATTGAAGTGACTGCTTCGCTCTAGAAACTAATTGGCAATTTCGAATCGGCGAGCATGGTTTTAGTAGTCTCGATCAGTGTGTGATTCTTTCGTTCAGCTACTCCATTTTGTTGTGGAGTATAAGGAGCACTGAATTCATGAAGAATCCCCCTTTTGTTGCAGAACTCGAGCATCCATTTGTTCTTAAACTCTGTACCATTGACACTGCAGATTCTCTTGATTGGCAAGTGATAAAGGTTTTCAAGCTTCCTGAAGAGAATCATTAGACTTTCAAACGTTTCATCTTTGCTCTCTAGAAAGAAAACCCATGAGAATCTTGAGAAATCATCTGTAACGACAAGGCAATATAGATCTCAAGAAATGCTTTTGACGTTTACTGGTCCGAATAGATCCATATGAAGCCTCTCTAGTGGTAGCTTGATAGAATTCAGTAGCTTTTTGGGTGTGATTTCTTGTGTTGTTTCCCCTTTTTACAGCTCAGACAATCATCAGATAATTGAAAATTTTTCAGATTAACACCCTCCACTAGGTCTTTGTGCACAAGATAATTCATCTTTCTCAGATGAATGTGCCCCATCTTCCTATGCCATAAAATGGACTCCTTCTCGGTAGCTTGAGAAACAAAGCACTGAACCTTCTTCGATGTTGTTGATGCGATACTTATATCAAGGACATAAAGATCATTCTCTCTTGGAGCACGCATAAGAATCCATTCCTCAGGAATCTTGAATCCCGAAGACTAAGCATTCTTTGTCATTGAAGTGAGTTGTGAAATACTCATAAGAATCCATTCTTTGTCGTTTAAGATTAAGCATTCTTTGTCGGCGAAATACTCAGCAGATTGTTCTCTAGCTCCGCAATATAGTTCACTTTGTTAAACGAAACTACTCCATTCGTGAGAATACCCTCTCCGACAATTCTTCCACCTTGCGTTCTGACAAAACCTACGTACCCTCCTCGGATCGCTTTGACGTCATGTAACAACGCGAGCATCCCTGTCATGTGTCTGGAAGCTCCACTATCCATAATCCATTTAGACCTAATCGATCACGGGAGCCCCTACACACATGAGGAAGAAACTATTTAAACAAAGAAACCCAAGCCTGTTTGGTCTTCGGTGGGTTTGGAATCTCAAATTTTGGACCTACTTTGTTTTTTACGTTCTTTTTAGGCTCGGTTTTGTGTGAAACAGAAGGTTTCAGTTCTACCTTGGATGGTTGGAGTTTTGCAACCCATGTTCAGGTGTTCAAATTAGCCCTTTTCGCATAGAATTTTGAATCCATTTGACGATATTTAGTTGATGTTTCACCAATTTCAAATTTAGAATTTCGCTGAATCGTTGGTTTAACATTTTTATAGGATTCGTTGTTTCTTTTCAAAATTTGCTTAGGTGCAACCATAGGTGCCTTTTGTTTCTCATCCTTGGTAAGCCTGTTAGAGTTAGAAATAGATTTTGGATATTTTTTAGAGCAATATCGTGCAATATGCCCAACCTTTTTACATTTATAACACGTCCTGCTGTCTTTTCGGACAGAGGAATCCAAAACTTGTTTTCTACTCTCTTTTTCTTTCTTAAAATGGTCATTGGATTGTGTTCCAATGATTTCCTTTTCTTTTTCTGTCGTTGTCCCAAAAACAAAATTGATTTTTTTTTATAAAATTTAGCTTTTATCAGATGTTTCAACATAAGATTCAGACTTGTCAGATTCACCTTTTAAAACATTTTCGACCACTGTTTTAACCACCTCAGAATCACATTCACTTTCAGATTTTGTGTAAGTTACGTCGATGTTCGTAGGCAGCTTATTTGACTTTTAGGTTTTCAGTTTTAAATTGAGCGCCTTTTCCACCCCTGATGACTTTTTACAAGCATAACTATTCCACATGGGTGGTGGAACACGGTCGTAACTTGCACTCTTGTTATCATCCTTTTTAGATTCTTCTTTGTTTTTGATTTTTGGTAAGATGTGATCAATGACGTATGAGCTTGTGGAATAACTGATTAACAATTTGTTAACACGTTCAGTTTCTATTCTTACCTTCTCAAGCTCACTTTTTAGCTCAGTGATAGTGTTTAAATGAATATTAATGGCCATTTGTTTGTCCATTACTGTCGCTTTGAGGATCGGAAGTGTTCCGTCATTTTCTCTGAGAGCCTTTTCATATTGTTTAATAGTTTGCCTCAATTTGTCATAAGCTTCTTTTGTGGCTTTATAGTCACATGACAAATTATCTATTTAACTTTTGAGCTCATTATATCGTGTGTCTTTTACAACACATTCACTGCATGGCTCAGCACATTTCAAACATGGTTTTTCTACCACAGACTCATATTTAGACTCATTTACCTCATTTATATTTGCCATACATGCTTTGCTGGTCTCATCAATCAACTTCTCCATCTTTTCGTCAACTCTCTGTTTAATATCAGGCATCTTCTGTTCTTCACAAGATGATCGATGGCTTGGTCCAAAGTATCCTACAAAAGTTTTCAAGATATCGTTAGGCGGGAGATGTTTAAAAACACTGTTTAAAAGTTCCTCCTCTTCTAATGATGTGTGATAGTAATAATCATCTTCTGGAGCCTCATCAAAAGATGCCTCTGATTCTTCTTCAGGATCTTTGGTTATTTCAGCAACCAATGCCAAACTCTCATTCTTGGAAATGTATTTGTTCCAGTTAAAGCCCTCATCTTCTTGAGTTACTACAAGCGCTTTATCTTTGGATTCTAGCTGTCTATCTTCGATCTGCACCATTCGAGTTCTTGGTTGAGGATGGTGGTAGATAGCTTTCTTGTAGTAGTCGTCAGCAAATGGGTTCTGATTACCCTGAACTTCTTTGTTTGGACATTCATGTTTAAAATGTCCCTTCTCCTGACACTTGAAACAAGTAACTTTGGACTTGTCGAATCCAAGTTTTCCATCAAATCCACCCAAGTTCTCTTTCTCGGTGATTTCCATGAAGCGTTGTGCGCGTCTAACAATAGATGCCATACACCATTTGATGTCGATCAGCTCCATCTCAACCGGATCAATCTGATCATAGTCCTCCCTGGTCATTTCAGAATTTCCAATCTTTCCTACTATAAGACTGTCATAAGATTCAAGAACCGATGCTAATAGTGACATACGCTGCTTTGCGGTCTTCTCATTAAAGTTTTGTACATTCTGGAAATCAACAGTGATATTGCACTGTAGTACCCTCTGAGTAGGATTTGATTGACTGGTCTGGTTGATCTAGGGATTGCTTGATCCATATGATGACTGTGGGCTTTGAGACGTGTTTGGATTGACTGTAGCAAATGATTGAAAATAACTGTTTTGATTTGATGGTGAACTCGGTGTGCTGTAAGCGCTAGACTATTCTTGAAATAAAGATTAACATCTTATTGCACTAGGGCGTTTTTGTTCTTCGTCATTTTCTGCATTTCAAGTTCATGTCCCTCCAATCTCTCAATGAATCATAGTAATGAGAAATTACCATATTCAGTTGCATTCTTCAAATTGGTCAAATAGGTAGACCATTCGCCTTATGGTAAAGAATCGGTGAGTTTATCAACTAGTTCTTCGTTTGTCTTAATGATTACCATTCGCTTCATTTGCACGACCAGATGACAATATCTTTCAATCAGTTGTTTTACGTCTCTCCTTTGATTAAAGTAGAGATGTCAAATCTTTACTCAACAATGCCCTTTTCCCTTTACGTAATTGGGCGCTACCGTGGAATTTCAATCGAAGAGCATTCCATAATGATT
Organism: Scalesia atractyloides; assembly: GCA_947069175.1. Lineage (NCBI taxonomy): Eukaryota > Viridiplantae > Streptophyta > Magnoliopsida > Asterales > Asteraceae > Scalesia > Scalesia atractyloides. The sequence goes on along the minus strand of CAMTDV010000029.1, from coordinate 53,603,484 downwards.
GTGCATCATCATCATGTTTCAATAGCGCTAGTATGTCTTCCTTGATGGATTGTTGTAAAATGTTCATCATTTTCTTCTCATTGATAAACTTATCTCTTTCAAAAATCCGAAAGTTGAGCCAATGTCTTTTCGAGACCATTTTCTCCAACAGGAGATAGATACTTTTCTTCGATAGCAAACCAACAGGTAAAATGATTCGCCTGAACCCAATTCATGAAATGTTGACTCCAACTATCGAAGTCTTCGAGGTTCATCAACTTTGGCGGTTTCGTCATCGTACCAATTTCGTTCTTGAGGTTAATGTTTTATGCTGCAGTAGTCATGACCGCTGATGTAGCAAATGCGTTATAGAACTCTTCTGCCATTTTTCTACAAAGATTTAGAAACACACTTTCCAAAAAAACTGATTAGAATAATAAATTTTCATCGTGTGGTGAACAAAAATAGTTCATGTGACCAAGATTAGTTCGTACGACTCAGAAATTCGTACGAATGAGATGGTTCGTACGTAGAAAATATTCGTGCGAACAAGTTGTTCATACGGATGAAAAGGTTGGCTCGTACGAGTGAGCTGCTCGTACGAGTAAGTACCTCGTGCGAATAACTGTTTTTAACTTGTAAATTTTAAGATCTTCTTTTTACTCATTTGTACGGATGACTTTAAATTGTATGGAGAGTTGTTCGTGCGAGTGGTCTCTCTACCCGTACGAAACAACTTTGATCACCAAACGGATGAATTTTACCAAATTTGACATGATTAAGTTCGATTTTTTATCTGAAATTGTCAAGGATTGATTAGAATTGATTTTAACGTGATATCCTAGAATCCTAGTCAATTTTGTCCATGAATTCGTCCAATTCCGAGATCAGTATGGGAAAGTGTAAAAGTAGAAAGCTTTAATGGTAAATCTGAATCTGAAACTGTTGGTAGTCTGCAGAAACTTGATGTTTGTCAGCATATCAGACCTCAAGGCTCCGATACCAGCTGTGGTCCCATGGGCGGCGGTTCTAGACGGAAGTTTGGGATAGTACAGATTCAGCAGAACGATATTGACAGTGAGTAGGAACAGAATTAGCGGAAGCTTTTTATTTCATTCATTCATACCGAAAGAGTATACATCTTGACTGGCTGGCGGAGTTCCTGGAGAGAATTCGCCAACGTTTTCCCCTAAGGGAACTTCCAAAACTTACAAACAATGAACACACAACACCTATGTATAGACATGACAACTCGTGCGAACCGAGCATGTTGTCACTCGTACGAAGGGTCATTCGTACGAGTGAGATGTTATCACTCGTACGAGCAACAAAGTCACACGTACGAAGCACATTGTCACTCATACATGGCACATGTCACTCGTACGAGCCAATACTCGTTCGCACTTGGGTCGTGTTCGTACCTAATCTATACAAAATTCAATACACACTCTATCTAGCCTATTCGCACAGTGACGGCCATAAAGTGCATCAGCAATTTCCCCCTTTGACGTCACTGTCGAAGCTTGAACTTGAACTTAAAATCTGAGAGTTGTGTTTGAATATTCTGCAACTTCAATTGGGTATCTGTTGACCTTGTAATTCACCCCTGATTGAAGATCCGTGTTTGCATTATCTATGTTAAGCAACATTCCCCATGAAATAATTTTCTCCAGAAATTGATCTTCAGGTAGTTGTTTGCACGGTTCATGACCTCCTATGATTTTCCTGATCTACAAATTTTCTCGAATAATCACCAACTTGAAATTAAACAATGCAACTTCTCCACTTCGACGTTAACTACATCCGCGTTCAGTTTAGAGCAATCCCCTGATGCTCGATCCTCCGATCTTCAAAACCCAACCGGCAATGGATAGAAAATTTGAAATACCACACCGAAAAACTTCAAACCAATAAAATATCCGCAAAAATCTTCTTAATCAGCAAATCATCATCGGAAACATACTATCTGGTAATACATCGAATCTGAGAATCATTATTTGGCAACCAAAATCACATTCTTCCTTTTTAGTCACAATAACAGATGTATAGCTATCTCCGCTGGAATGGGGCACTGAAACTTCAAGACATCCTTGTTCCCTGGCGGTTACCGAAAAACAATTCATTTGCAATGCAGAGTTAATGATAGGCAGTCGTATGTACTTCTGATTCCACATCGGGGATCAAGTACTTAGCCCTTGAGCATTAATCTAAATCATGATCTGAAAATTCTGAACATTCTTCGATAACACATTCCAAATGTATAGTCTATTTCGTGAATAGACTTAAACGTTATCTCATGTCTAATAAATCTTTGATCCTCTGTGTTTCCCAAATAATTTGCAGTCTGAACCACCCGGATACTGTTGCAGCGTCACGAATTTCAAAAATGCCGGAATTTTAACATATACGTGAAAATTTTTATTCCCCCTCATTTTTGCAAATTCTGATGTCTTGAATTCTTATGGGAATGAAGATTATGGCACGACTGCAGCATATGGTGCTCAAATTTTGTGGAATTTCCCAAAATTGCAGTTTTGATCAAATGCTAACTAAACGTTACGGTCCATTAATAGTCACTACACCATATGATCAACGTTTTGCATAGGAATCAGTGACTACCCCAAAATCTTCATCCCTATGTGATCGTATCATCAAATCTATACTTTGAAGCTCTAGACGGTGTCCCCGAACAGCTCGAATTAGATGTTAAAATCTCGAAAAAAATTGTAATCACCAATTTTTTTATGGACACTTGTCTCGTCATTACGATCAAAAAATACCTTTTTTGTCACACTTCGTACGAGTTGCGCTTCGTACGATTGATGCTTCGTACAAGCGAGAGTCTTACTCGTACGGATGAAACTGATTACATTTTTCGATCCAGAATATTCATTTCTTTGAATTTCAACATGGTTTTTCTACAGATCTGGTCGAAATCAGTTTCTAACAATCCTATAGTTTCAATTTTACAATATGTCTGTGGATTGTCCAATTATTTGATATTTTAACGTCTAAAACCCCTCATACGTCCAAAATTCATGAGCGTAGGTGATTCATCAACTGTTAGATTGAATGAATCGGTCCGTAGCTCTGATACCACTTGTGAATGGGGGATCAACTCCTCCGATGAGCAACCGGACTGATCTAACGCAACTAACAGAGGCGGAATTTATTTTAGTGAGGTTGACAAACGAACAAGTGAGATCTATTGTTTGACTGCTTTGAAAATATTGATTGACATGAAAAAGTACAACGCAAGTAACAGTTCAGCATGGCTTCGCCACACCAGCTGGACTAACACTCACATAGCTCTGACACAACACTCCTCTATTTGTAGGTCGACATGACTCGCACAGGAGAGTGTGAAACAGAGTTTGTGACTCGTGCGAGTGGCTGCCTCGTACGAGTGACAGAGTGTCACTCGTACGAGTCAAGTGACTCACTCGAACGAGCCAGCTACAAAACATATAATCTATACAATAACATATACAATCTGACGTTCTAAGCCCTATATACAAAATCAACATATCCTAGACGTAGGCAATAGACATTATGCACCAACACCCACTTCCCAAAATTCAATAAATAGTTTAAATTAAATAGAAAATCCATTTTGAATTAGGGCTAAAAACATCCAAAAAGAACATAAACAAACTAAACCCACCAATAAAAAAATGATTTTTAAGGTTCTAAATTGTTAAGGTTATCATAATAACGAAAATAATACATTATGTTATAACAAATAAATAACAACATAACATATGTTAAAACTTGAATGAAACCAAAATATAATGAATAATTACAAAGTAAATAAATCACTTCCCAAATTATGTTTCTTCACTGTGCAACCGACAATATTGTAGGACCGGTTTGACGTGAAGAATTCTTAATTGAACTTGAAGTAAACACGTGAGAAATCCAATTAAGATAATGAACAAAAGGATTTCATATTATCTCTTTGATTAAAATCCGGCAGCAATTCGTTACACTTTGAATCCTTTCCTAAAAGCTCCCAAAACACGTATCTAAAAGTTCTAAGTCCTATGAACATGAGCCTTATATTTATAGGTCTAGAGTCATGCATACAACTCATGTGTGAGGACGTCTCATACGCACGTAAGACTCCTGCATGCGTATTTGTCCATTTTACATTTCATACTCAAACTTAACATTTAAACAAACGAACTGCTACCTATACCTATAGACGCATACAAAGACACATGCATTAGACATAAGTACACTAACAGACTCCCCCTTGCATATTGCAAAATTTTTGTCTTTGTTGGTCTTCACTCGTTCATTCCATAAACCCGTTTTTGATACTCTTTCTTGTTATCATCAAAACTTCGCTTTGGTGTTTGATCGGTTATTGGCGGTTTCATGAACTGGTACCTTGAGATAGATGGTTCTTTCCTTTTCTAGGCCATCTTCTCTTTTATCTATATCTCTTTCTTCTCGTCTTTATCTTCCAACTTCCCCTGGTTACTCTCCCACATCCTTCCCGATTGTATCTCGTAAGCAAAACATGATTTGACCACATTCTGAAATTGTATGTCTTGTTCTCTATCTTGTGGCGCATAATAGATTTTGTTGAAGAATAATACTCCTATATCTTTCTCAAACATATTAACCAGCCACATTGGATTATAGACACAAATAGTTCTCCAACTCTTTTCTCCTTCACACAAAACAATCACTGCCTCGCCTATCTTTTCGTCGTAATACCACCACTTAAGGTATTTATAAATATCATGCTCCTTTTCGTGGAACGGTATCACCTTCAACCCATGCAGCTTCTTATACTTTAGTGTCACAACATATTACCCGGTTTCTGGATCTATTTCCATCTTTGACACAATGCACTTTGGTTACTAAGGCTTCTAGTATTTGAATCATGTAGGAGCTTCTCTCTTGATAAATCTCAACACATGTCGATTATATCTACACAGCTCTTTCACATCTCACCATGGTAAACTTTTAATATCGTTGATGAATCTGAAGTATTGAACTCCATATTCTCTTCATATATCAATCCTTCTCATCTTTAGAATCCAGCTCCAACTTATAGTATCACCTATTGAAGGATCATTATGTTGCTTGAAAAATGACAATGGTCTTATAAATTTTCTTTCGTTCTTCATATCTTTAAACAACTTTACACGATCCAAAATGTATCAACTTCTTTAATCACTAGCATATCACCTTTTCTTTCTTCAACTTTCCTTTGCAAGATATCATCAACTTCTTTAGCAAACATTTCATTAGGCGTAGGAAATTGTTCTTTGATATTGTTGGCATAACGAACTTCAGTATCACCAAAATCATCTTCAATCTCCGCTCTATCATAATCGTCAACATCTATAATTGGTTCAAATACATAGGCCTCTTGTTTATCATCATTCTCAGCATTATTTAGATCTTTCTCAAAATTAAACTCGATGTCATCTTCAGAAATACCACAAAACTTCGCTAGTTCTTCCCTTGTGTAGTTGTGTACAAAATCTCCTTCTTTTATTACATAATCTTCATCAAGAAATTGTTCAGCAATTAGACTAGCGGGAACAGACGTGAATGGTACTGCGTCTATGATGATTCCTGTAGTATCACTTGAGTAAATCACAATAGCTTGCTCTTTAACATTCTTTTGTTCTCCAAACTCCCCCTGACCCTTTGTACTTTCATTAGTCTTGGTCATCTGTCCTAGCTAATCTTCAACGTTACTAGAATCACTAACATTCTTTGCTGACACACCAGCATCACCACCCTAATCATCATCATCATCAATTTCATCATCATCTAAATCATCACCAGAATCACCAAATTCTAGCTTTTTCTCATCATCTTTATCAGAACTATATAAAGCTTTAACCAACTCTTTTTCTTGTGTAGTCAATATAGGATCAAACACTTCAGTTGTAGCTGGCTCAAAATAATCAATAATCTTTTTGCCTTTTTCTTTAGCTTTAGTAGCTTCTCTCTCAACTTCAGCTTCATTTCGGGCTTGAAGATCTTCAATTTAACTTCATCATCAAATTTAATACCCAACTTTTGTTCTAATACTTTGAAATAATCTCTTAGTTTCAAAAGCATGCTAGCATGAACCCCTCTACATTCAATATTTTCATTTTTTTTGTTGATGTTCTTCATTCTCTTTCCTCAATCTTTGATTTTCTTTGGCCAAACTATCAACTTTGACATTTTAGAATTCAACCTGTTTCAGTAACTCCAAGATCTTCTCGTTGTTTGGCTCATTAAAGAAGTCATAACCCATATCTGGCAAATCATCTAGATGTGGGGTAGAAAATAGTTGAGATGATGAAGGCCCTGCTTGATCTAGCCTTGCAGCTGGTTTGGGTGTTGATTGTGATGGCACTGATGTGGGTGTCTTGATATGGACACGTTCAGTGGTTCACATATCAACCATTTCCTCAACCACTGTTGTTTCTATCTTCACACCTTCCATTTCAACAGGTTCATTGGAAGTAAGATCTTCATCTTGAACATTCTCTGCAGCTAGTTCATACATTGGTTCATCAGGTTCATCTACCAGTTTTCTCACGGCTTCCATTCTCGCCTTCTTAGCTGTTGGAGACCCCGTTTTATTCTTCAGAGTAGTCTTAGCTGAACTCTTATTTCATCCTCCAGTCTTTTGTACAACCTTGGGTTTCTCAGCCTCTTGTAAAAAAGATTCGTCTTTATCATCATCAGTCTATTTCGCTTTCCTTGTGTTTCAAATCTAGCTCTTGGATCATAAGTACTAGTTTGAACAGGAAATTCTTTGTCAGAATCAGTTCTTTCATCATTAGACTTCTCTTTATCACTAACCTAAAATGATGGATTTCGCACATTATTGTTAGGATATAGATATCACTGGAACTTAAACGTCAAGACAAACGGTCCTTTCAACTTGACTGTTCACGGCTCCCGTCTACGGTGTGGTCGGGGGTTGTGACAGAAGTGGTATCAGAACAATTGGGTTAAGCAAATAGGAGTTGTAGAAAATACCTAAGCTTAAACAAAAGAGTTAGGAAGTTAATATTAACTCCTATCTAGACTCAAACTTAAGGAAGATGATAACATAAACTTCAAGATAAGCTAATTACTTGCGTAGATATAGTGTGATGGCTGTTGGTATGCGGTGAGGATGATAATTAGAACATTGTAAGTGTGTTAAATAAGTAGTAACACTTTGGCCACTGTTGTTTCTTGTTTATTAGTATTACTCGGTTCTGGAATATGGTTCGCCATGTGAATACTAATTTCCTTGCTCCTTGATGAAAGCCTTAATAAAAGATGCACCTTTAAAATCATGATTTGAGAAAATTATATTTATGGGAAAAACAATGACAATTACCTCCCGGTAAGACTAGGTATGGTGTGGTAGACTCTCCAGCTTGTCCGGGTAAGATGGGGTATATGTTATGTTAAAAAGTTACAGAATTCCCTAAGCAGTACCATGACCTGATGTCTAACCTGTTTTTCGAAATATGAACATGTTAAATAAAATGACCTTATGAATGGTATGTATATTACAGTATATGAAACATATGATTGTATAGATATGTCTAGCTATATATAAGAAATTTCAAAAGCCATATGTATATCTTCGTCAGAATCAGTTCTTTCATCATTAGACTTCTCTTTATCACTAACTTAATTGATGGATTTCGCACATTATTGTTAGGATATAGATATCACTAGAACTTAAACGTCAAGACAAACGGTCCTTTCAACTTGACTGTTCAGGGCTCCCGTCTAGGGTGTGTCGGGGGTTGTGACAGAAGTGGTATCAAACAATTGGGTTAAGCAAATAGGTGTTGTAAAAAATACCTAAGCTTAAACAAAAGAGTTAGGAATTAATATTAACTCGTATCTAGACTTAAACTAAAGGAAGATGATAACATAAACTTCAAGATAAGCTAATTACTTGGTAGATATAGTGTGATGGCTGTTGGTATGCGGTGAGGATGATAATTAGAACATTGTAAGTGTGTTAAATAAGTAGTAACACTTTGGCCACTGTTGTTTCTTGTTTATTAGTATTACTCGGTTCTGGAATATGGTTCGCCATGTGAATACTAATTTCCTTGCTCCTTGATGAAAGCCTTAATAAAAGATGCACCTTTAAAATCATGATTTGAGAAAATATATTTATGGGAAAAACAATGACAATTACCTCCCGGTAAGACTAGGTATGGTGTGGTAGACTCTCCAGCTTGTTCGGGTAAGATGGGGTATATGTTATGTTAAAAAGTTACAGAATTCCCTAAGCAGTACCATGACCTGATGTCTAACCTGTTTTTTGAAATATGAACTGTTAAATAAAATGACCTTATGAATGGTATGTATATTAGAGTATATGAAACATATGATTGTATAGATATGTCTATCTATATATAAGAAATTCAAAAGCCATATGTATATCTTCGTCAGAATCAGTTCTTTCATCATTAGACTTCTCTTTATCACTAACCTAAAATGATGGATTTCGCACATTATTGTTAGGATACAGATATCACTGGAACTTAAACGTCAAGACAAACGGTCCTTTCAACTTGACTGTTCACGACACCCGTCTACGGTGTGGTCGGGGTTGTGACAGAAGTGGTATCAGAACAATTGGGTTAAGCAAATAGGTGTTGTAGAAAATACCTAAGCTTAAACAAAAGAGTTAGGAAGTTAATATTAACTCCTATCTAGACTCAAACTTAAGGAAGATGATAACATAAACTTCAAGATAAGCTAATTACTTGCTAGATATAGTGTGATGGCTGTTGGTATGCGGTGAGGATGATAATTAGAACATTGTAAGTGTGTTAAATAAGTAGTAACACTTTGGCCACTGTTGTTTCTTGTTTATTAGTATTACTCGGTTCTGGAATATGGTTCGCCATGTGAATACTAATTTCCTTGCTCCTTGATGAAAGCCTTAATAAAAGATGCACCTTTAAAATCATGATTTGAGAAAATTATATTTATGGGAAAAACAATGACAATTACCTCCCGGTAAGACTAGGTATGGTGTGGTAGACTCTCCAGCTTGTCCGGGTAAGATGGGGTATATGTTATGTTAAAAAGTTACAGAATTCCCTAAGCAGTACCATGACCTGATGTCTAACCTGTTTTTCGAAATATGAACATGTTAAATAAAATGACCTTATGAATGGTATGTATATTACAGTATATGAAACATATGATTGTATAGATATGTCTAGCTATATATAAGAAATTTCAAAAGCCATATGTATATCTTCGTCAGAATCAGTTCTTTCATCATTAGACTTCTCTTTATCACTAACTTAATTGATGGATTTCGCACATTATTGTTAGGATATAGATATCACTAGAACTTAAACGTCAAGACAAACGGTCCTTTCAACTTGACTGTTCAGGGCTCCCGTCTAGGGTGTGGTCGGGGGTTGTGACAGAAGTGGTATCATAACAATTGGGTTAAGCAAATAGGTGTTGTAAAAAATACCTAAGCTTAAACAAAAGAGTTAGGAAATTAATATTAACTCGTATCTAGACTTAAACTAAAGGAAGATGATAACATAAACTTCAAGATAAGCTAATTACTTGTGTAGATATAGTGTGATGGCTGTTGGTATGCGGTGAGGATGATAATTAGAACATTGTAAGTGTGTTAAATAAGTAGTAACACTTTGGCCACTGTTGTTTCTTGTTTATTAGTATTACTCGGTTCTGGAATATGGTTCGCCATGTGAATACTAATTTCCTTGCTCCTTGATGAAAGCCTTAATAAAAGATGCACCTTTAAAATCATGATTTGAGAAAATTATATTTATGGGAAAAACAATGACAATTACCTCCCGGTAAGACTAGGTATGGTGTGGTAGACTCTCCAGCTTGTTCGGGTAAGATGGGGTATATGTTATGTTAAAAAGTTACAGAATTCCCTAAGCAGTACCATGACCTGATGTCTAACCTGTTTTTTGAAATATGAACTTGTTAAATACAATGACCTTATGAATGGTATGTATATTAGAGTATATGAAACATATGATTGTATAGATATGTCTATCTATATATAAGAAATTCAAAAGCCATATGTATATCTTCGTCAGAATCAGTTCTTTCATCATTAGACTTCTCTTTATCACTAACCTAAAATGATGGATTTCGCACATTATTGTTAGGATACAGATATCACTGGAACTTAAACGTCAAGACAAACGGTCCTTTCAACTTGACTGATCACGACACCCGTCTACGGTGTGGTCGGGGGTTGTGACAGAAGTGGTATCAGAACAATTGGGTTAAGCAAATAGGTGTTGTAGAAAATACCTAAGCTTAAACGAAAGAGTTAGGAAGTTAATATTAACTCCTATCTAGACTCAAACTTAAGGAAGATGATAACATAAACTTCAAGATAAGCTAATTACTTGCATAGATATAGTGTGATGATTGTTGGTATGCGGTGAGGATGATAATTAGAACATTGTAAGTGTGTTAAATAAGTAGTAACACTTTGGCCACTGTTGTTTCTTGTTTATTAGTATTACTCGGTTCTGGAATATGGTTCGCCATGTGAATACTAATTTTCCTTGCTCCTTGATGAAAGCCTTAATAAAAGATGCACCTTTAAAATCATGATTTGAGAAAATTATATTTATGGGAAAAACAATGACAATTACCTCCCGGTAAGACTAGGTATGGTGTGGTAGACTCTCCAGCTTGTCCGGGTAAGATGGGGTATATGTTATGTTAAAAAGTTACAGAATTCCCTAAGCAGTACCATGACCTGATGTCTAACCTGTTTTTCGAAATATGAACATGTTAAATAAAATGACCTTATGAATGGTATGTATATTACAGTATATGAAACATATGATTGTATAGATATGTCTAGCTATATATAAGAAATTTCAAAAGCCATATGTATATCTTCGTCAGAATCAGTTCTTTCATCATTAGACTTCTCTTTATCACTAACTTAATTGATGGATTTCGCACATTATTGTTAGGATATAGATATCACTAGAACTTAAACGTCAAGACAAACGGTCCTTTCAACTTGACTGTTCAGGGCTCCCGTCTAGGGTGTGGTCGGGGGTTGTGACAGAAGTGGTATCATAACAATTGGGTTAAGCAAATAGGTGTTGTAAAAAATACCTAAGCTTAAACAAAAGAGTTAGGAAATTAATATTAACTCGTATCTAGACTTAAACTAAAGGAAGATGATAACATAAACTTCAAGATAAGCTAATTACTTGTAGATATAGTGTGATGGCTGTTGGTATGCGGTGAGGATGATAATTAGAACATTGTAAGTGTGTTAAATAAGTAGTAACACTTTGGCCACTGTTGTTTCTTGTTTATTAGTATTACTCGGTTCTGGAATATGGTTCGCCATGTGAATACTAATTTCCTTGCTCCTTGATGAAAGCCTTAATAAAAGATGCACCTTTAAAATCATGATTTGAGAAAATTATATTTATGGGAAAAACAATGACAATTACCTCCCGGTAAGACTAGGTATGGTGTGGTAGACTCTCCAGCTTGTTCGGGTAAGATGGGGTATATGTTATGTTAAAAGTTACAGAATTCCCTAAGCAGTACCATGACCTGATGTCTAACCTGTTTTTTGAAATATGAACTTGTTAAATACAATGACCTTATGAATGGTACGTATATTAGAGTATATGAAACATATGATTGTATAGATATGTCTATCTATATATAAGAAATTCAAAAGCCATATGTATATCTTCGTCAGAATCAGTTCTTTCATCATTAGACTTCTCTTTATCACTAACCTAAAATGATGGATTTCGCACATTATTGTTAGGATACAGATATCACTGGAACTTAAACGTCAAGACAAACGGTCCTTTCAACTTGACTGTTCACGACACCCGTCTACGGTGTGGTCGGGGGTTGTGACAGAAGTGGTATCAGAACAATTGGGTTAAGCAAATAGGTGTTGTAGAAAATACCTAAGCTTAAACGAAAGAGTTAGGAAGTTAATATTAACTCCTATCTAGACTCAAACTTAAAGGAAGATGATAACATAAACTTCAAGATAAGCTAATTACTTGCATAGATATAGTGTGATGATTGTTGGTATGCGGTGAGGATGATAATTAGAACATTGTAAGTGTGTTAAATAAGTAGTAACACTTTGGCCACTGTTGTTTCTTGTTTATTAGTATTACTCGGTTCTGGAATATGGTTCGCCATGTGAATACTAATTTCCTTGCTCCTTGATGAAAGCCTTAATAAAAGATGCACCTTTAAAATCATGATTTGAGAAAATTATATTTATGGGAAAAACAATGACAATTACCTCCCGGTAAGACTAGGTATGGTGTGGTAGACTCTCCAGCTTGTCCGGGTAAGATGGGGTATATGTTATGTTAAAAAGTTACAGAATTCCCTAAGCAGTACCATGACCTGATGTCTAACCTGTTTTTCGAAATATGAACATGTTAAATAAAATGACCTTATGAATGGTATGTATATTACAGTATATGAAACATATGATTGTATAGATATGTCTAGCTATATATAAGAAATTTCAAAAGCCATATGTATATCTTCGTCAGAATCAGTTCTTTCATCATTAGACTTCTCTTTATCACTAACTTAATTGATGGATTTCGCACATTATTGTTAGGATATAGATATCACTAGAACTTAAACGTCAAGACAAACGGTCCTTTCAACTTGACTGTTCAGGGCTCCCGTCTAGGGTGTGGTCGGGGGTTGTGACAGAAGTGGTATCATAACAATTGGGTTAAGCAAATAGGTGTTGTAAAAAATACCTAAGCTTAAACAAAAGAGTTAGGAAATTAATATTAACTCCTATCTAGACTCAAACTTAAGGAAGATGATAACATAAACTTCAAGATAAGCTAATTACTTGGCATAGATATAGTGTGATGATTGTTGGTATGCGGTGAGGATGATAATTAGAACATTGTAAGTGTGTTAAATAAGTAGTAACACTTTGGCCACTGTTGTTTCTTGTTTATTAGTATTACTCGGTTCTGGAATATGGTTCGCCATGTGAATACTAATTTCCTTGCTCCTTGATGAAAGCCTTAATAAAAGATGCACCTTTAAAATCATGATTTGAGAAAATTATATTTATGGGAAAAACAATGACAATTACCTCCCGGTAAGACTAGGTATGGTGTGGTAGACTCTCCAGCTTGTCGGGTAAGATGGGGTATATGTTATGTTAAAAAGTTACAGAATTCCCTAAGCAGTACCATGACCTGATGTCTAACCTGTTTTTTCGAAATATGAACATGTTAAATAAAATGACCTTATGAATGGTATGTATATTACAGTATATGAAACATATGATTGTATAGATATGTCTAGCTATATATAAGAAATTTCAAAAGCCATATGTATATCTTCGTCAGAATCAGTTCTTTCATCATTAGACTTCTCTTTATCACTAACTTAATTGATGGATTTCGCACATTATTGTTAGGATATAGATATCACTGAACTTAAACGTCAAGACAAACGGTCCTTTCAACTTGACTGTTCACGAGCTCCCGTCTACGGTGTGGTCGGGGGTTGTGACAGAAGTGGTATCATAACAATTGGGTTAAGCAAATAGGTGTTGTAAAAATACCTAAGCTTAAACGAAAGAGTTAGGAAATTAATATTAACTCCTATCTAGACTCAAACTTAAGGAAGATGATAACATAAACTTCAAGATAAGCTAATTACTTGCTTAGATATAGTGTGATGATTGTTGGTATGCGGTGAGGATGATAATTAGAACATTGTAAGTGTGTTAAATAAGTAGTAACACTTTGGCCACTGTTGTTTCATGTTTATTAGTATTACTCGGTTCTGGAATATGGTTCGCCATGTGAATACTAATTTCCTTGCTCCTTGATGAAAGCCTTAATAAAAGATGCACCTTTAAAATCATGATTTGAGAAAATTATATTTATGGGAAAAACAATGACAATTACCTCCCGGTAAGACTAGGTATGGTGTGGTAGACTCTCCAGCTTGTTCGGGTAAGATGGGGTATATGTTATGTTAAAAAGTTACAGAATTCCCTAAGCAGTACCATGACCTGATGTCTAACCTGTTTTTTGAAATATGAACATGTTAAATAAAATGACCTTATGAATGGTATGTATATTACAGTATATGAAACATATGATTGTATAGATATGTCTAGCTATATATAAGAAATTTCAAAAGCCATATGTATATCTTCGTCAGAATCAGTTCTTTCATCATTAGACTTCTCTTTATCACTAACTTAATTGATGGATTTCGCACATTATTGTTAGGATAAGATATCACTAGAACTTAAACGTCAAGACAAACGGTCCTTTCAACTTGACTGTTCAGGCTCCCGTCTAGGGTGTGGTCGGGGGTTGTGACAGAAGTGGTATCATAACAATTGGGTTAAGCAAATAGGTGTTGTAAAAAATACCTAAGCTTAAACAAAAGAGTTAGGAAATTAATATTAACTCCTATCTAGACTCAAACTTAAGGAAGATGATAACATAAACTTCAAGATAAGCTAATTACTTGCATAGATATAGTGTGATGATTGTTGGTATGCGGTGAGGATGATAATTAGAACATTGTAAGTGTGTTAAATAAGTAGTAACACTTTGGCCACTGTTGTTTCTTGTTTATTAGTATTACTCGGTTCTGGAATATGGTTCGCCATGTGAATACTAATTTCCTTGCTCCTTGATGAAAGCCTTAATAAAAGATGCACCTTTAAAATCATGATTTGAGAAATTATATTTATGGGAAAAACAATGACAATTACCTCCCGGTAAGACTAGGTATGGTGTGGTAGACTCTCCAGCTTGTTCGGGTAAGATGGGGTATATGTTATGTTAAAAAGTTACAGAATTCCCTAAGCAGTACCATGACCTGATGTCTAACCTGTTTTTCGAAATATGAACTGTTAAATAAAATGACCTTATGAATGGTATGTATATTACAGTATATGAAACATATGATTGTATAGATATGTCTATCTATATATAAGAAATTTCAAAAGCCATATGTATATCTTCGTCAGAATCAGTTCTTTCATCATTAGACTTCTCTTTATCACTAACTAAATGATGGATTTCGCACATTATTGTTAGGATAAGATATCACTGGAACTTAAACGTCAAGACAAACGGTCCTTTCAACTTGACTGTTCACGGGCTCCCGTCTAGGGTGTGGTCGGGGGTTGTGACAGAAGTGGTATCATAACAATTGGGTTAAGCAAATAGGTGTTGTAAAAATACCTAAGCTTAAACGAAAAGAGTTAGGAAGTTAATATTAATCTCTATCTAGACTCAAACTTAAGGAAGATGATAACATAAACTTCAAGATAAGCTAATTACTTGATAGATATAGTGTGATGATTGTTGGTATGCGGTGAGGATGATAATTAGAACATTGTAAGTGTGTTAAATAAGTAGTAACACTTTGGCCACTGTTGTTTCTGTTTATTAGTATTACTCGGTTCTGGAATATGGTTCGCCATGTGAATACTAATTTCCTTGCTCCTTGATGAAAGCCTTAATAAAAGATGCACCTTTAAAATCATGATTTGAGAAAATTATATTTATGGGAAAAACAATGACAATTACCTCCCGGTAAGACTAGGTATGGTGTGGTAGACTCTCCAGCTTGTTCGGGTAAGATGGGGTATATGTTATGTTAAAAAGTTACAGAATTCCCTAAGCAGTACCATGACCTGATGTCTAACCTGTTTTTCGAAATATGAACTGTTAAATAAATGACCTTATGAATGGTAGTATATTAGAGTATATGAAACATATGATTGTATAGATATGTCTATCTATATATAAGAAATTCAAAAGCCATATGTATATCTTCGTCAGAATCAGTTCTTTCATCATTAGACTTCTCTTTATCACTAACCTAAAATGATGGATTTCGCACATTATTGTTAGGATATAGATATCACTGGAACTTAAACGTCAAGACAAACGGTCCTTTCAACTTGACTGTTCACGGCTCCCGTCTACGGTGTGGTCGGGGGTTGTGACAGAAGTGGTATCAGCCCAATTGGGTTAAGCAAATAGGTGTTGTAGAAAATACCTAAGCTTAAACGAAAGAGTTAGGAAGTTAATATTAACTCCTATCTAGACTCAAACTTAAGGACGATGATAACATAAACTTCAA
The DNA here is from genome assembly GCA_947069175.1 of Scalesia atractyloides. Classification (NCBI taxonomy): domain Eukaryota; kingdom Viridiplantae; phylum Streptophyta; class Magnoliopsida; order Asterales; family Asteraceae; genus Scalesia; species Scalesia atractyloides. Next base: position 53,587,338 of record CAMTDV010000029.1, on the reverse strand, counting down.
GATAAGCTAATTACTTGCGTAGATATAGTGTGATGGCTGTTGGTATGCGGTGAGGATGATAATTAGAACATTGTAAGTGTGTTAAATAAGTAGTAACACTTTGGCCACTGTTGTTTCTTGTTTATTAGTATTACTCGGTTCTGGAATATGGTTCGCCATGTGAAAACTAATTTCCTTGCTCCTTGATGAAAGCCTTAATAAAAGATGCACCTTTAAAATCATGATTTGAGAAAATTATATTTATGGGAAAAACAATGACAATTACCTCCCGGTAAGACTCGGTATGGTGTGGTAGACTCTCCAGCTTGTCAGGGTAAGATGGGGTATATGTTATGTTAAAAAATTACAGAATTCCCTAAGCAGTACCATGACCTGATGTCTAACCTGTTTTTCGAAATATGAACCTGTTAAATACAATGAACTTATGAGTGGTATGTATATTACAGTATATGAAACGTATGATTGTATAGATATGTCTATCTATATATAAGAAATTCAAAAGCCATATGTATATCTTCGTCAGAATCAGTTCTTTAATCATTAGACTTCTCTTTATCACTAACCTAAAACGATGGATTTCGCACATTATTGTTAGGATATAGATATCACTGGAACTTAAACATCAAGACAAACGGTCCTTTCTACTTGACTGTTCACGACTCCTGTCTAGGGTGTGGTCGGGGGTTGTGACAGAAGTGGTATCAGAACCATTGGCTTAAGCAAATAGGTGTTGTAGAAAATACCTAAGCTTAAACGAAAGAGTTAGGAAGTTAATATTAACTCCTATCTAGACTCAAACTTAAGGAAGATGATAACATAAACTTCAAGATAAGCTAATTACTTGCATAGATATAGTGTGATGGCTGTTGGTATGCGGTGAGGATGATAATTAGAACATTGTAAGTGTGTTAAATAAGTAGTAACACTTTGGCCACTGTTGTTTCTTGTTTATTAGTATTACTCGGTTCTGGAATATGGTTCGCCATGTGAAAACTAATTTCCTTGCTCCTTGATGAAAGCCTTAATAAAAGATGCACCTTTAAAATCATGATTTGAGAAAATTATATTTATGGGAAAAACAATGACAATTACCTCCCGGTAAGACTCGGTATGGTGTGGTAGACTCTCCAGCTTGTCAGGGTAAGATGGGGTATATGTTATGTTAAAAAATTACAGAATTCCCTAAGCAGTACCATGACCTGATGTCTAACCTGTTTTTCGAAATATGAACCTGTTAAATACAATGAACTTATGAGTGGTATGTATATTACAGTATATGAAACGTATGATTGTATAGATATGTCTATCTATATATAAGAAAATTCAAAAGCCATATGTATATCTTCGTCAGAATCAGTTCTTTAATCATTAGACTTCTCTTTATCACTAACCTAAAACGATGGATTTCGCACATTATTGTTAGGATATAGATATCACTGGAACTTAAACATCAAGACAAACGGTCCTTTCTACTTGACTGTTCACGACTCCTGTCTAGGGTGTGGTCGGGGGTTGTGACAGAAGTGGTATCAGAACCATTGGCTTAAGCAAATAGGTGTTGTAGAAAATACCTAAGCTTAAACGAAAGAGTTAGGAAGTTAATATTAACTCCTATCTAGACTCAAACTTAAGGAAGATGATAACATAAACTTCAAGATAAGCTAATTACTTGCATAGATATAGTGTGATGGGTGTTGATATGCGGTGAAGATGATAATTAAAACATTGTAAGTGTGTTAAATAAGTAGTAATACTTGGACAATGTTGCTTCTTGTGTTTTAGTACTACTCGATTCTGGTATATGATCCGTCATGTGAATACTGATTTCCTTGCTCCTTGATGAAAGCCTTAATGAAAGATGCACCTTTAAAATAATGATTTGAGAAAATTGTATTTATGGGAAATACAATGACAATTGCCTCTCCTGCAAGACTTGGTATGGTGTGCTAGACTCTCTAGCTTGTCCAGGTAAGATGAGGTAGCCTCTCCGAGGAGACCGGGTTAGATGAGGTATATGTTATGTTAAAAAGTTACAGAATTCCCTAAGTAGTACCATGCCTGATGTCCAACATGTTTTTCGAAATATGAACATGTTAAATACGTTGTCCTTATGAATTGTACGTATATTACATGTAGGATCGTTTTGTCCAATAGCAAAGTTCCTAATTTGAGTATCTAGTCCATACGCGCGGAATTCATATGAATTAGTGACAATTAACAAGATTATTTCATCAATTAACTGATTTCATTTAATGTTTAACAGTTACAAATGACAAGGAAATCCGACAGTGCTTCGCCATCCCAGTCGCAAAAGTTCTACATACTAACACCTCACACTAGCTATATATAGACATGCTACCTTCGTGCGAGGGTAGTTTATCTTCGCACGAAGGTAATTTACCTTCTTGTGAAGGTAGACTTGTGAGAGAGATCGACTCTCCTTTATGAGCACCAGACCGACTTGACTAAACTAACAGAGGCGGAATTCATTGCTAGAGAGTTTGACAAATTAACAAACAAGTATGCTGCTTAAACGTCGTTACTTCGTATATTAATAAATGTGGAAAGTTACAGACGAGTAAACAAACTGATAGGGCTTCACCTCGGTCACACACCAACAGCACAACACTCAAGCTCCACTATATATAGGCCAACATGGCTCGCACAAGGAGTGAGGTTGTTGACTCATGCGAATGGTGCCATGTAAGAGTCACAAGGTGTCAATCGTACGAGCCACTATAGCTCACTCGTACGAGCCATCTAGTATACATAAATATATGACAAATATAGGCCCTATAAACATGAGCGACATATTCTAGACGTAGGCAATAGACGTTGTGCACCAACAAACTCCCCCTTGGATGTTGCTGTAGTCTTGGATAGTCTTCAAACATTTCTTCAAAATTCTTCAAAAACTTTTAACATTTAGCATCCAAAGAAATATTTCCGTGGCCTAAGACGCTCCTAAGATGATATCGGCGTTTAATCTGTAGGAGGCCAATTGTAAGTGTTGCCAAAACGAAAACTTCGTAGCGATGCAATCCTTGATCTCTCGGCAATGCTTGCTACGTTCTTCTCCTTTTTCCGTTGCTCCTTTTCTTCAAGCTTTCTACAAGAAGTGTTCCATGTTTTTCCTGAATGTATATCATTAGCAAAACAAACATTAACAGTCTTCTGGAATTGCAACGCCTGCTCTTTATCTCTCTCTTCGTAACTGATCTTATTGAATAGACATTCAATATCTTTCTCAGAGCAGTTTACTAGCCACATCGGGTCTAGTACTTGAATACCACGCCATAAACCATAGAATTTCTTGTGCGCAATGACGGATTCAGATAATTCTTCTATGATTTTCCAAGAATCTTCATCTGGTTGGACATAAATTACTACTTCGCCTGTGCTCGTGTCGTAGTGAAACCATTTGAATATCTTGTGTAAATCTTGTTCCATTTTGATCAAAGGCATATTCTTAATCACTCGTGGCCTTTTTACAATCAACGTAATATCCTTCTCCTGAGTTACTGGATCAATCTTGGTAATTCTTTTAGGGATATGCGGCTTCCAGCGATTAAAACCACCCGTAGCTTCGAACATTATCAATTTCCACAGCCGGTGATCATGAAATTTCATCTTCAGATTGATCATCTTTGCCTACACAGGCTCTTTGATATCCCAGAATGGCATGGTCTATAAGTCGCTTAAGTATCTAAAGTACTGGAGTCCATATCCCTTTTTATAGCATATACGTACAATTCTTCGATCCATCCCCAACTAATAATGTCCCCTAGTGAAACATCAACATCGCGAGTAAAGAATGCTAGGGAACGTTTGAATTTACGCTCTTCGGGTAACTCTTTAAACCATAGTTTTCGCATCTCAGCAATCTCATCTTTTGATAAACGTTTAGGCACACTTCCTTGCTTCACAGCTTCTTCCACCTTTTGTTTTAACAAATCGTCGTTTGTAGCTGAAAACATTTCATTAAAGGTTGGGAAGTCATTCGTACCCTCATCGGCATAGTTTGCAATATCATCATCATTGGAATCATCCTCCACGACAACCTTATCATAGTCATTGGCTTCAGAGATATGTTCGAAGTAATAATCTTTTGGCTGAAAAGCGCTGATGTCGTTAAGCTCATCTTCGAAGTCAAAATTAAACGATTCTTCATCCACACCTAACTTTTTGCAACCTCTACCTTCGTATAATTGTGGACGTATTCTCCCTCTTCCACATCGTGTTCCAAGTAAAAAATCTTTGGTTTAGGAACAATAGGAACAGTCGACATAGCAGTCACTATGAAAATTCCTGCCTGTTGAGAATCCTTGGAAGCATCATACGACTCCCCCTGAACTTGGTCAGAATCAAGTTGGTTTGCCGAGTCATCCAAGTACACAGAATAATTGATATCATCATTAATTCCAGAATCTATTACAAGAATACCCGATCCACCCTGGTCATTATCATCATCCTTCCTACCACTATCAGGTTTTGTCTTAGATGCATCACTAGCTTCGTCTATATCCTCATCATCTTCTTCTAAATCTTCGTCAAATGAATCAATCTCCTCATCAATATCCTTTAACATCTTCCTTTTCTTCAAGAACTCCCGATGCTTCTCAGAAAGATTTGACATATCGATTTCCACATCTTTCGGTTGCCCTATCAACACAAAGTTCATCATCGGCGCATACACAACCAAATCCGTAGATACTGGCGCAGATTCAGCTTCTGGCGCAGATTTTTCTTTCAAAGGATCCTCTCCAACCTTTTCCTTTCCTTTACCTTGAGCATCTGATAACTCTTTGGCAATTCGTTCATGTTCATCCACCCTTTTCTCTCACTTCCTCCTTCTCGATCTCATATATCTCCACTACAAGATTAATGCCCAGCTTTTTGATAAGAATCTTCTGAAATAAGCGCATCTGTCTATGATTTTTTAAGCGTTCTTCATCATATTCCATTATACGCTTTTGGAGCCTTTCGTTTTCCGACACAAAACTCGCTAACATAACCTCAAGACTCTTTGGATCTTCTTCCAGATTCTTTATGTGTTCTTGTAGTTCGGCGATCTTTACATTGTTCAACATGACTTGATTTTCTAATTCTGTCAGCCTTGAGTCAATGAACATATCAGCTGTAAACTCTTCCCCCTTGGGTTTGAAAATTGGGAAGGAGATTGAGTTGGATTAGGTTGAGGAGTAGGTTGTGGAGGTGGTTGTGGTAATTGTTGTGGGGGTGGTTGTGGTGATGGTTGTGGAGGTGGTGATAGAGGTGGTTGTGGAGTTGGCTTAAAACTTGATGCTTCAACAGCTTTCTTCTTCAGATTGTGCTTCAAATGATCTATTAGAGAATCTGTTTTTCTGGATGCTGGCCTCTTTAAATGCTTTGTTGTTGGCCTCTTAGCTGGCTTGACAACATGAGTATCACTATTAGACTCTGATGGTACGTAAGTTGTATTGTCCTCTCCTATTTCTTTTCTATTTCGTTCTTCAGCCTTTCGACGTTCCTCTACCAACCATTCCAATTCTTCATCTTTTTCTCTTTCTCTTTCCCTAGCAATCCTATCCTCAGAATCAGGACTCGAGGAGGACGGCTCTTCATCTCCACGAGCTTCACCACCAAATGCTCGGTGCTCTATGTCTGCAGCAACTGTTTCAATGTTCTCTTCAGCCTGAATAGGTTCTTCAACCTGTATATCTTCAGTTTCCGGTTCATCAATTAGACTTGTACCAACAGAAGCACGCTTTCTTTGTTGAGGGGCAGAAGAGGAGGATGTGGCAGCTTGTTTTCTCTTTGTACCCTTGCTCCCCTTTTTGTCTTCTTTTGTAAACCAAGAGCTTCTCTTTGAAAGAAAACCATCTAACGCTTCAAGTTCATCATTCTCATCTCCACTGTCATCTTTTCTCCATTTCCCCTTTGGCGGTGCCACATGATCTTTGTCAATGATTGCCCAAAAAACCAGCTTAGCATTCGGGAAAGCTTTCAAATGTAGATTTATATTTTTAGTGTCGAAACATCCATATGCTCGAGTTTCAGAATATCTTCTTTCTTTTTCTTCAAGTTCTGGTGAAGATGATCCAGCAGCATTTGAATGAACCTCGGTACCAAAGAAAATTTTCTCTTTGTATATTTTGTACCATCTGCATAAAGATAAGCTTGGAGAAGTTGTAAGGCAGATTGAGGATTAGCGATGCTATCATACACATTTGGTAATCCACCATATCGTCAAAACCTCCTTTTTGGTGACTCAGAGCATGAATGACACAGTGAGCAATATATCTGAAGGGTGCCCTCAGATTTCCCTTCTTGAATGGTGCTACGTTAATGTACCCTTCATATCCCATCCTGTAGAAGCACCACTTGACCATGTATTCATGATAACCAGTTAGGTCTTCCACTCAATCCTTGAACTCTAACACTCTCCGGATCAAATCTTTAGTAATTTTAACTTGTTGTTGATCCTCACCGCAGAAAAATAGCGTTTTCTTCTTCGTTGTATTCAGCGGCATCCCAGAAGTTTTCAACGTGCGATCTATAGGCCGTGTGTTTGTCGGTTAAGGCCTTCGTAATTGGCAGACGACTGAAAAAATCTAGCACTTCTCTGTAAGCAGCGACCTCCGGAATATTCTCGTCTAATAAGCAGCATATATTGTGGAACAGAGAAAACAAAGACTTCTTGACCTGTGCACACAAAAAAATTCCAACACTTAGAAAAATTGTCAAACTTTTTCAAAACTTCAACACTCGTACGAGTCATCATTCGTACGAGTCAGAATGACATTAAGGCAATAGTTCAAGTTTGAATAGACTCTACCGTGTGAGTGATTCCTTGTACGGGTCAATGAATTGATTCACATAAAGGTCTTACTCGTACGAGTGATGAGAATGATTTGACTTAAAAAGCTTACTCGTATGAGCGATTATTCGTACGAGACATGAGTCGCACAAAATAACACCTTTTCAAACCGAACTTAAAACGTGTAAATTTAAACAAACCGAATGAAGATTTAGAAGCTAAAAGGGCCGATTTGTACGATTTTGTATTCAATTTTACATTTTTTGCGGTTCAATTAGCCTAAATCTACATTTTATGTCCTTATGGTCTAATTTTGGCATTTTAACGGCTCAAATCTTGAATTAGTACCATTCCCATCGAAATAGGTGCAAATCAACCTCTGCGAAGATTCAAAGATACGAAATTTGGTCTAGAAGTGTGAAGGAAGAACTGGATCACACATAGAGTTTCGTTAGTCGCACAGAATCACATATGTGACTCGTGCGAGTGAATGTCCCTTTTATATGCACCAAGTCACTCTTACGAGTTATCATTCGTACGAATGAGGCTTTTTCTCACTCGTACTAGTCAGATAGTCACTCGTACAAGCCAGTTTTCTTGACATTGTTTCTTTTTGATCTTTTATGAATTTATCTATTTTATCAACCCACTCAGCTGACCGAGTCCAAGTTAATGACCCCGGTTAACCAATTTGCCTACCAAGTCCAAGTTAATGACCTTGGTTGACCGTTGTTTGACCAAAAAATATGTTTTTTCATAAATTTAAAGTTTCAAGTTAATGAACTTTGTAGCGTTTCAGAACTCTCTTTTTTTAAGATTAGCTCCCAGCCTGTGATCTTCAGCTTACCTTCAGCAACTGTCGCTTTGACTTGGACACACGGTATTTCCACCATCAGTAGACGAAAAATTAAGATAGAAATCAATATTTTTTGTGTTTTTCAAAGTTCTTCTAAAAATAAACTGAAATCTTTTTGGGTTTTTCTTGAAAAGAGAAAATAAAATAAATAAAGACTTATTTAAAGACATATTTTTGTGAGTTTGTGTCAGAGGATCACATTAGTTATTTAGACAAATCACCAATACCGTTGATCTTGGTAAAACTTTAAGGTCCTAAACAGATTTACTTAGATTGCCAATATACTTTATCCATTTAAACTTCTACACATTTCTCAAATGTTTCAAGATATGTTAAGTAATTTTAAGGAACATGAAGTAATTGTGTTTCCCATCTCAGAATACACTCCCGCATCAAGATTCCCAAAATTTCATCTCACAAGTGAATATATCTAACTAATATCTGTATAATGGGGTGAATTGCGAGGCCTTGAGAGCTCAAGTTAGCACTTCCGTATAGAGAAAGATATGAAGGCTCGACTTTAGGTTGTGTTCCGTTTAGGAATCTTTTTGTTCTTTAGATGTCGTATCTTTTTTTGACATATACTCATTTTTTATGCAGCTTTTGGGGGTGAATAATTCACAAAGTGTTATACAAGTTCTAGGTCAATGCTGATGCAAAATCAGAAGAACTCGGATAATACCCCATATATCAACTAAATATAAAGACCTAGTATCACAGAATCTAGCATTCTCTCAAACGAAATTTCAGAGTACTAAGTCTGTATATATATCCAAGAGATGTTGACCCACAAGTTACTCAGTTTTTCTTTTAAGTTTTCTCTTGAAAAACAATTTACTGAACGTGTGAAGCCTACTGGCACATCATTAGTAAGACCTATTTAATTACATGTTTAAAACATTCCATTTCCTTAGCATACTGTGACAGTCCACTGATGAAATATGATTACCTCTTTTTCAGAAAACCCTTTTTGTTCATTTAATGTTTTTGTATTTTTCACAACATTTTTCCCCTAAATTCAAAAACATATTTTTGGATTTTTGTTTTTAAGAAAGCAAGAAAAGTATTTACATAAAAACAAGTGGCATACCGATGAGAATCGCGTTAAGTCCTTGTTAGCCTTGAATTTAACCTCATTATCATCCCCTGATGTCAGATTTCTTAAACCATTTAATTTCAAAAGATTTTTTAATATTGATCTATCAAACGCTTTGGTGTAAAAATCTACTTTTTGGTCACCAGTGTGGATTTTCTCAATTCGAACCAACTTTTTGTCGTAACAATCACGAATAAAGGGGTGTCGAATTTCAGTGTGTTTAGTGCGTGAGTGTTGAACCGGGGTTTCAGTGATATCAATGGCTTCCTTGTTATCTACATATATGGGCGTGTCAAGAAATGCAGTCCAAAGTCTCTCATCTGCTGTTGTATCCAGAGTATCTGGGAACAACAGTTGGATGCTGAAACGTATTTAGCTTCACACATAGAGAGAGCGACCATGGTCTGTTTCTTGCACTGCCACGTTACCAAACAAGTTCCGAAGAACTGGCAACCAGCCATTGTAGATTGGCATTGAGCTTGCAGTAACCGAAATCAGAATCTGAATAACCCACGAGATTGAAGTCGTCATGTCATGGATACCACAAGCCGGTGCTTGGGCAACCTTTCAAGTAGCGCATGATCCTTTTAACAGCTACCAAGTGTGAATCTCTTGGATTTGACTGATAACGGGCATGCAGGCATGTAGGATACATGATATCAGGTCTTGAAGCTGTGAGATACATCAAGGATCCGATCATGGAGCGATATAATGTTTCATCGACTGTGACTCCATGAATGTCTAGACAAATGTTGTAGTTGGTGGCTAATGGAGTTGATGCTGGCTTAGTTCCTGTCATGTCAAATTTCTCTAACACATCATGATCATACTTTGTTTGGTGAATAAAGATGCCATCAGGTAGTTGTTCGACCTGAAGTCCTAAGAAAAACATCATCTCCCCCATAGCACTCATTTCAAACTTTCTTTTCATGACTTCTTCAAAGTCCTTACACAGCTTCTCATTTGTCGATCCAAAGATAACATCGTCCACATATATTTGTACGATGCTCAGATGTCCATCCACTTCCTTGGTAAAGAGGGTATTGTCTACTATTCCTTTGGATAAGTCGTTTCCCAGCAGATGTTTGGAGAGCGTCTCGTACCAGGCTCTCGGGGCCTGGTGTAGTCCGTATAATGCCTTGTTTAACAGATAGACCTTATCCTTGTGTATCGGATCGACCAACCCCGGTGGTTAGCCGGCATACACCTCCTCGTTTACCTTGCGTAAAGGAATGCAGACTTCACATCCAACTACACCTTGAACCTTTCTACGATGCAAAGGCCAAGAAAATGTGGATAGCTTCAAGACGTGCGACAGGGGCGTAGACTTCGTTGTAGTCTATCCTTTCTTGCGTATGGAAGCCTTGGACTACGAGCCAAGCTTTGTTGTGAACCACGATACCTCTATCGTCTCTTTTGCACTTGAAGACCCAACAAGTATAAATCTTCTTATGATTGTCAGGTAGGTCAACAAGCTTCCAGACTCCAAGTTTCTGGAATTGCAACAATTTTTCTTGCATTGCATCCACCTAACTTTCTTCCTTCATAGCATCTTTCAAGGATCCTGGTTCCACCTATGAAACAAAACAACTGTAAGAAAATCTGGTTTGTAGTGGAGCAACTTTTGTATAAAAGCAACTAAGATCCTTATTGATCTGATTTCGAGTTTTCACTCTAGTTTGTAAGTCGCCAATGATGTTTTCTGACGGATAGTAAGATAGTGTCTTTGGCATCACTCGCTTGGAACATCTATTTGACTTTGCAGATTTGTGACAACTTCATCAGCATCCTGTTCTGAGGATGTAGCTTCATTTCTGTTATTGGATTATTCAGCTTGATTGTTTAGAAAGCTTTGAATTTGTTCTGATCCTTCATCGAAACTAGTTCCTCCATCGTCAAAAGTAGGTTCTCGATCAGAGTCAGCATCAACTGGTTGATGGGAAGATGGTTAGGCAACATTCAAGTTTGGTACATTTACTGATTCTTGCTGAGTGTTGCTCGGACCTGCTTCAGAAGAGTTTGAGATAGGTAGTGATGAGGAAATCACCAACGGTCTTGAAACTTGTTCCTGATCGGAGATTTGATGCTGTTGATATAACATGACAAGTTCTTCTTCTGAAGGTACTTCTGGAAGGTCGAATGAATTCCACAACCCGTCATAATTGAGATCCATATGAAGCCTTTCTAGTGGAAGCTTGATGGAGTTAGGCAGCTTTCTCGGTGTGATTTCTTATGCTGCTTCCCCTTTTTGCAGCTAAGATAATCATCTGATAAGTGAAAATTCTTGAGATTAACACCCTCCACTAGGTCGTTATGCACCAAATAGTTCATCTTTCTTGGATGAATGTGCCCCATCTTACGATGCCATAGAATTGACTCTTTCTCAGTAGCTTTAGATACAAAGCATTGAACCTTCTTTGAAGTAGCGGATGTGACGCTCATGTCTAAGACATAAAGATCATTTTCTCGTGGAGCACGCATGAGGATCCACTCCTCGGGAATTTTGAATCTGCCTTAAGAATTAAGTATTCCTTGTCGTTGAAGTGGGTAGTGAATTTCTTGTCACATATTTGCGAGATGCTAAGTAAGTTGTTCTCAAGCTCAGCGATATAGTTCACTTTGTCGAATGACACCACTCCGTTAGTGAGAATACCTTCACCCACGATCCTACCTCCTTGTGTTCCAGCAAACCCAACATATCCTCCCCGTATGGCTTTTACGTCGTATAACAACGCAAGTATCCTTGTCATGTGTCGGGAAGCTCCACTATCCTGAATCCACTTTGAAATGATTGACCTCGGGAGCCCGTGCACACATGTGAAAGAAATTACTTAAACAGAGAAACCCAAGCCTTTTTGGTCTTGGGCGGGTTTGGGATAACACATTTGGGTACGACATTTTTCTTAACCTCTTTCTTTACCGCCACCCATTGTTCAACCTCTGATCCTTTCTCTGTTTCAGGTTAGTTGAAACAGCTGTGGTGTTTATAGGAACAAAAGATTATTTGTACTTAACAACCCAGGTTTGTGCGCTTGAAAAAGCTTTCTTTGAGTAAAACTTAGGGCTCTTTTGTTCATTTTTCTTTGATGATTCACCAATCTCAAAGTTTGAAAATTTTGCAATGATTGGTTTCATATTTAAGTTTGACTCAGCATTTCGTTTCAAAATTTTCTTTGACACAAACTCTGGACCTTTCTTTTTAACATCTTTAGTGCATCTTCTAACTTCATGAGCAGGTTTCGTTTTGTTTGGTTTACATTGACGTGCAATGTGCCCAACTTTGTTACATTTGTAACATGTCTTACTGTCATTTCTAACGAAGGCTTTCAAAACTTGTTCACGGAGCTTTCTTTCTTGCTCAAACTCCTTGTTTGATTGTTTCCCAGTGATTTCCTTTTCATTAACAATGTTAGTTCAGTAAACAAAGTCAATTTTCTTGGTAACACTTTTCTTTTGAAATTTGTTGGTTCTCTTCTTTTCAAACCCTAACCTAGCCCTTTATACTCAGGATAGGTTCTACCACTCGGATGTTTGTTTCTGTGAGACCCTTTTGGTTTTGAGTAAAGAGTTGCATCTTGCTTATCAAGATCAGATGTGTTAACTTCAGCCAGCTTAAAAAGCTTGTCAACTCGGTCTAAGTTTACATTTTGGAGTGGAAATTCCTCATCAGAGTATAGTGTATCTAATCCTTTAAGTTTGTAGACGACTATATTAGAATCATTATTTAAACCATTCTCTAATGCTGAGATGAAGCTCTCGTGAAAACTTTTCTCACTTCCAGAGTGTGAACTTGACTCAGACTTTTCACTGCTTGACTCTGCACTTTCATAAACTTTGTTGTCAGACTCATTTTTTAAAACATTTTTGACCACTTTGGTTACCACATCAGATTTGCAATCTTTTTCTATTTTGGTATAAGTTACATCGATGTTCTCAGGTAGCTCATTACCATTTTTAGTAAACAATTTTAAGTTTAGAGCCTTTTCCACCCCCATCTGGCTTTTTCTTTGCATAGCTATTCCACGTGGGTGGTGGAACACGATCATAACCTTTACCTTGGTCATTAACAACTTTCTTATCTTGTTTAACCTCGATTTTCGGAAGAATGTGATCAATGACATATGAACTGGTAGAATAACTGATTAACAATTTGTTAACCCGTTCTGTTTCAATTTTCATTTTCTCCAGTTCACCTTTCAGCTCATCAATCATATTTATATGCATGTTTATGGCCATTTGTTTCTCCATAACGGTTGCTTTGAGCATTTAAAGTGCATTGTCATCTTCTTTGTTCGCTTTCTCATATTGTCGAATGGTTTTGCTTAATTTGTCATATGCTTCTTTTGTTGTGACATAATCATATGACAAATGATTAGCATGTATTTTGAGTTCATTATATTTTTCGTCCTTTTCAACACACTCTTTGCATGGCAAGTTGCATTTAAGCAAGGAGTTTCTAATTCGAAATTATGAGTTTCCTCATTCTTTTTCACAATTTCACTTACCGACTTATTTACCAATTCAACACCTTCTACCTGGGCCTCAGTAACTACCTCGTTCAAATTTGCCATTAAAGCCTTGTCAGCAATATCAGTAAGAGCTTCCATGGTCATCTACGTGGTTACATCAATCAATTCAACAACTTATGACTTTTGTTCTTCCTCACATGTTGGTTGATGGCTTGTATTGAAATATCCTGCAAAAGTTTTAAGAATAGCAGTAGGCAAATGATGTTTAAAATCACTGTTTAGAAGTTCTTCCTCATATGAAGTTCCATAAAATTCTTCGGGTGCCTCATCAAAGGATGCCTTTGCATATTCGTCAGCATGCTCAGGTTCTTCAATAATTTAGCTACTAATGCCAGACTTCCACTCTTTGTGATGTACTTATTCCAGTTGAAATCTTCATCTTCTTGAGTGACGACGAGTGCTTTGTCTTTTGAGTTTGATGGGCCACCTTCAATATGCACCATTCTAGTTTGGGGTTGAGGATGATGATAAATGGTCTTTTTGTAATAATCATCTGCAAAAGGGTTCTGATTGCCCTTGACCTCTCTATTTGGACATTCTCTTTTGAAATGCCCATTCTGTAGGCCTTTGAAGCATGTAACCTTGGACTTATCAAATCCTAGTTTCCCGTCAAGTCCTCCCAAATTATCTCTTCTAGTAATTTCCATAAAGCGTTGAGTTGTTTAGACAATGGAAGCCATACACCACTTGATATTGATCAATTCCATTTCAACCGGATCAATCTGATCGTAATCTTCTTTTGTCATCTATGGATTCCCAATTCTTCCAGCTACTAAACTTTCATATGATTCAAGTACCAAGGGAAGTAGGGTCATGTGTTGCTTTGCGGTATTTTCATCAAAGTCTTGAGCACTCTGAGGTTTACTGCGATATTGCATTGTAGGATTCGTTGATTTGGATTAGATTGATTGTGATGGCTGTTATGTGGATTGCTTGAACTTTGAGATGATTGTGGTCCTTGAGGGTATTTGGATTGAAGAAGCAAAAGATTGAAATCCACTGGTTTGGCTTGACTGTGGACTTGGTGTGTTGATGGCACTGAAAGCCGTTTGAATTTTGGGACTCTGTATGTTTGAGCGGGACTACCCACGTAGTATAGATTCACATCTTGTTGTATCTGGGCGCCTTTGCTTTTTGCCATCTTCTGCATCTCCAACTCATGCCCTTCTAATCTTTCGATGAATCTAGGTAATGAGAAATTACCAAACTCAATGTAGTTCTTTAGAATAGTCAAGTAAGTAGACCATTCTCCTTCAGGTAGAGAATCTGTAAGCTTACCGACCAATTCTACGTTTGTTTTCACAATTCTTATACACTTCATTTGCACCACCAGGTGACAGTACCTTTCAATCAACTGTTTCACTTTCTCTCCCTTGATAAGAGTAAAAATATCGAATTCTTTACTCAGTAGCGCTCTCTTTCCCTTTCGCAGTTGCGAACTTCCTTGGAATTTTAAGCGTAAAGCATTCCATAAAGACTGAGCAACGTCATCGTGCTGTAATAGCGCCAAGATATCTTTTTGATGGCTTGCTGCAAGATATTCATCATCTTGTTCTCATTAATGAACTTTTCTCTTTCGAGCTCTGAGAGTTGAGCTAGCATTTTCTCAAGGCCAGTTTCTCCGATCGGAGCTTGATATTTAGACTCAGTAGCAAACTACCAAGTGAAGTGGTTAGCTTGAACCCACTTCATGAACCTTTCGCTCTAGCTATCATAGTCTTCTAGATTCATAAGCTTTGGAGGCTTCGTCATTGTTCCCATTTCTTTATCAAGATTCATATTTTGCGTTGTTGTAGTGGTAACAGCTGAAGCAGCAAACGCATTGAAAAACTCTTCTTCCATTATATCTTCAGTTTTTCAGAAACACAAACTTTTGACAACGCTTATTAGATATAATTTGACAAGAACACGAAAGTTAACAAAAACTCATCAGAATGTCCTTCGTGCGAGTGAGCCAATACTCGTGCGAGTCAGATGCCTTGTGCGAGCAAGGCTTCGTGTGAGAGAGAGAGAGAGAGTTACTCGTGCGAGTGACTTTTCATGCGAATGACTTACTAGTACGAATGACTGTTTTAGAACTTAAAAACTTTTAAGAAAACTTGTTTTCTTGTGAGTGACAGGTCGTACGAGTGGCTATTCGTACGAGTTGTGCTTCTGCTCGTACGAGTAGCTCGGGTCAACAAACAGATGTTTTCTTCAATTTTCGTCATGATTTTGTTCGATTTTAGATCTGTAAGTTTCAGGGATTTGTTAATGTTGATTTTGACATGTTATACTAAAATCCATGTCCAATTCGTCAATGAAATCCTCTAGATCTGAAGTATGTATGAAGAAAGAGTAGATATAGAAAATCTTCAATGGTTGAATCTAGATTTTCAACTGGTAAAACTTGTTGTTTGTCTGCTGAAACTTGTTGTTTGTCCTCAAATCATGCCTCAAGGCTCTGATACCACTTGTGAGAGGGGATCGGCTCTCCACCGTGAGCACCGGACCGACTTCACTCAACTAGCAGAGGTGGAATTCATAGCTATAGTGTTTGACAAACGAACAAACAAGTAAGCTGCTTAAACGTCGTTACTTCTTATATTAATAAACGTGGAAAGTTACAGACGAGTAAACAAACTGACAGGGCTTTGCCTCAGTCACACACCAACATCTACAGACACAACACTCAAGCTCCGCTATATATAGGATAACATGGCTCGCACAAGGAGTGAGGTTGTTGACTTATGTGAGTGGTGCCTTGTACGAGTGACAAGGTGTCACTCGTACGAGCCACTATAGCTCACTCGTATGAGCTATCTAATATAGATAAATATATGACAAATATAAGCCCTATTTACATGCGACATATCCTAGACGTAGGCAATAGACATTGTGCACCAACAAGACTTCACCTTCATGCGAAGTTAAATACAAACAACGTAAATCTAACTTTTTTGCCCTATTACAAAATACAGACACAACCCTAAGACGTAGGCAATAGACATTATGCACCAACAAACTCCCTCTTGGATGTTGTCGTAGTCTTTGTATGCCTTCAAAATCTTCAAATATTTGACTTTATCTCCCAAAGAAATTCTTGTGCGGCTTCCTACGGTCTTCAGACAATATTGGCATTTGATCAGTCGCAGGAGCCACTTCATTAACTGAAATCTTCGTAATTGAGTTCTTTAGACTTTTCTTCGATCTTCTCCAATCTTCGCTCCTCTTTCATAAACTCTTCTTTCTCTAACTCTCTCCCTGTTGATTCCCACATTTTTCCTGAATTAATATCATGCGCATAGCAAACATTAACCACGCCTTGGTATTGCATCGCTTACGTTTTCTCTTTCATATCATAACAGATCTTGTTGAAGAACAAGCATTGAAATCCTCTTTTGAACAGTTAACTAGCCACGTCGGGTCTAGTATACGAATACTGCTCCACAATCCCCATATCCTCTTTCATTTGATCATCTTTAGATTCAAATCTTTAGTAATATCCCAGGTGTCATCCCTTTCAAAACTGTAACATCTGCACTTATTTCAGAATCCACACGCCACCACTGAAAGACTTCATGGAAATCCTGTTCGATCTTCATCAACGGCATGTTTTTATCACACGTGGCCTTTTCATCACATGCGTGACATCTTTCTCTTTAGTAACTTTGTTAATCTTTATCTTTTTCTTCGAAATCAACGGTTTCCATTTTTTAAAACCATGAGCTACTTCGTATTTGATTAACTTCCATAATCTTTGATCATGAAACTTCATTTGGAAGTTAATACTCTTGTCTGTACAAGCTCTTCGATATCCTAGTATGGAAACATCTGCAAATCATTCAAATATCTGAAGTATTGAACACGATATTCCTTTTTGATCGCATAAACGTTCAATTCCGGAAGCCAACCCCAGCTTAGAATATCACCCAAAGATTTATCTTTGTCACGTGTGAAGAATGCTAACAGTCGTCTGAATTTCCTTTCTTTTGGTAGCTCTTTAAACCATATCTTTTTAGCCTCAACAATTTCTTCTTTGGATAGACGTTTCGAAGTACTTCCCTTTGCAACTGTCTCTTCAACCTTCTTTTTAACAAATCATTATTTGTTGTACTGAATAACTCTTCAAAAGTTGGAAAGTTATCAGTCACTTCACCAGAATACTTAATCACTTCATCATCATCCAATCCATCTTCAATAATCACCCTATCATACGTATCCTCATCTGGTATAAGCTTTTAACATAATTATTTGGCTCGAAAGTACTGATGTTGTTTATTTCTTCTTTGAAGTCAAACTCGAACGATTCTTTGTCAACTCCCAGAATAATAGCAATTTCTTCCTTTGTATAATTATGCACAAACTCGCTTTCCTCAACATTATGTTCCAAATACAAAATTTGGGGCTTATAACAATCAGGAACAGCTGTAAATGGAGTAGCTGTGAGGAAACCTGATTGTTCTTCATCGTGAGTTTGCTCATCTGCTCCCCCTGGTGCTGTGTATCATCTTCTTGGTTAGCATAATCATTCAGATAAGCATCGTAATCAAAAAATTCATTAATCTTTGTTGTTTCAACGATCAACCTTGTTCCACCTTGCGTATTATCGTCATCGTCGCCTTTGTCATCATCATCTTTATTATCTTTTGTACCGACATCTTTATCTTGTTCATCATCCTCCTCGTCGTCATCAAATTCATCTAACTCTGCATCTATCTCAGCATACAATCTCCTTCGTTCTGCAATCTTTTCAATCTAGGATTTTCATAAACATCCACCGGTCTTCCAACAAGTACCAAATTAACCGATTCAGCATCAACATCTATGTCAACTTATTCCTCATTCTCAACACAGGCAGTAGTAATTTCTGGCGCAGACTCGGCTTCTGGCGCAAATTGTTCTATCACGGGAACTTCATCAATCTTCTCTTTCCCCTTGCCTAAAGCTTTAGCATCTTCCTCTGCCTTCTTAGCTTGTTCAGCTGCTTTTTTGTCTTGCTTCTTCAACTTCTAAACGATCAAATTCAGCATCAAAGTCCATCCCAAACATGCTAGCCAATATCTTCTGAAATAGATCAAATCTTCGATTACTCTGACCACGTTCATCCTCAAAATCATTTACCAGCCGTCTCAACCTATCATTATCGGTCACCAGGCTTTCGATCACAGCTTTCATATATTCTCGATCATTTTTAAGAAATTTCACTCTACCTTCCAATACTTCTTTATTATCTTCCAAGGCTTTGATCTTGCTTTTCAATTCTGCTATTTTGGAGTCTTTGAACATGTCTGCATCGAAATTTTCATCAAGCCCTTCTGTAAATGGAATCTCCCCAAAATATATAGGAAATCTATCTGGCAATGATTGTCTCGGAGCTGATTTAGGTGTTGGTTTTTTGGGTGTTGTTTGAGTTTGTGGAGGTGTTTGATGTTGTGAAGATATTGGTTGCGGTAGTGGCGATGGTGGTTGTTGTGGTGAGGAAATGTGAATAGGTTATGCATGTGGTTGTACTTTCAACCTCTACTATCTTTCTCTAGTATTTCCTTCTAGCTTTCTTTACTGCGGGAGACATAATAGTCTTTTTCTATGTATCAGTCTTACTCTTGACTCTCCGTGCCTTCTTAGTTTGCCTTTCAGCTTCAGAATAATTATCAGACGAAATATACACTCCATCGTCATCTCCAACCACTTTCTTCTTCTTGATCTGAGCCAACCTTTCAGCTTTTTCAACTATGTCAAATCTATCCTCAGAATTTTCATCATTATCACCACCAGCACCTTCCTTTTCTCTATTTGAGGTAGCAGAAAATTCCTCATCCTCAACATTCACTTCAGCTCCAACATGTTGCTCAATATTTTGCTCAATCTCTACTTCCTCATCAATAGTTTCGTCTCTGAGGATTGTTTCTCTCTTTCTTTTATGAACTTTGGCTTTTGGAGTACTCTTTTCTTAGCATCTTCTTTCTCGTACCACACACCTCTCTTACGCTCATAACCATCCATCTGAGCAGCCTCATCATCAGAAGCACTGCCTTCGTTTCTCCATTTATCCTTTGGAGGTGCTTTGTATCACTTGTCTTTAAATCTTCCAAAGAACTTTCTGGCCACCGGCTCTGTAGTCTGCTTTAGATACTGATTTAATCTTACCAAGATAACCCTGTCATATCATCCAAAGACAACACATCATTCTTGTTTTTGGCTAAGTTGGGAAATTAGTTATCCAACATCATCTGGCAAATCTAGGGTTTGCAATAACTTTTGTTTGTCTATGTTCAACTTCATCTACTCGAATATCATCTTGGTGAAGTTGTAGGGCTTGTTCAGTGCAAGTGCAATGATCATGCACATTTGATAATCAAATATAGCATCACCTCCCCCTTGCCTGTGGCTTAATGTAGATATCACAGAATGTACGAAAGACTTGTAAGGCCTTCTGAGATAAGCTTTATTGAACTGAGTGTTGACATGCCCCTTATAGCCCATTCTATAGAACATCCTTTGCACATACGTTTTGTATACATCATTGGATCTTCATCTTTATCTTTAAAATCTGACACTCTGCGAATCAGGACTTTAGTAATGTACACTTCTTTATCTTCATTACCAATATGTACAAAAGATCGTATAGGTTTAGTCTCTAGTACAAACTTTGCGTGCTCCCAGAACCTTTCTATGTGTGAGTGATAGGCCTTGTGAGGGTCTGTAAGCGCTTTAACAATCGGTAACTCTCTCATAAACTTCAATATTGACTTGAAATGAGCAATTTCTAGAATACTCTCATCACGAACACAACAGACATTGTGTTTCTTGTCAAAGTTTGATTTCTTTTCTTGCACAAACACAAACACGAAAACACTTAGGTTTTTTTGTAAATACCTTTTACCTTCGTGCGAAGGTAACTAGTGCGAAGTGGACCTTTACCTTCATGCAAAGGTAAATGACCAAGATACATATTTTGCACTTTATCTTCCTGCGAAGGTAACCTTAAACACACTTTATAATTTTTCCTCGATTTTCGTGAAATTGATGTTACTAAAACAACCTAAAAGTGCCGATTAAACCAATGGTATGTTCAATTTTAAATTTGGCCCATTAGATTGTCCTAGATCTGCGTTTTTGTGTTTATTTTACCAAAAACTTCAATTTAAGGTTCAATTCGAGTTCAATTCAGTCCAAACTACCTTACGCATTGTTTGTGGTGTGCCAATCGACCACTACAAGCTAAGAAATTTTGGCAGCACTTCGATAAAAGTTTGCAATTTTATCTTCGCTCAGAGCAGTAAACAGTGACAAGTGAGCTATCTTCATGCGTAGATAGTTTATATAGTTGACTATCTTCGTACGAGGATAATTTTCTTCTAGCACTTGTAGGATCGTTTTGTCCTATAACAAAGGTCCTAATTTCAGTATCTAGTCCATACGCGCGGAATTCATATGAATTAGTGACAATTAACAACGTTATTTCATCAATTAACTGATTTCATTTAATGTTTAATAGTTACAAATGACCAGGGAATCCGACAGAGCTTAACAACTCACACTAGCTATATATAGACATGCTACCTCCGTGCGAGGGTAGTTTATCTTCGCACGAAGGTAATTTACCTTTGTGTGAAGGTATACTTCACCTTCGTGCGAAGTTAAACACAACCAACGTAAATCTAACATTTTCGCCCTATGACAAAATACATACACAACCCTAAGACGCAGGCAATAGACATTATACACCAACATTACAGTATATGACAAATATGATTGTATAGATATGTATATCTATATATAAGAAAATCCAAACACCATAATGATTGGGAATTTAGGATAAATCACGAGCATCTGTGTTAATGATAATATTAGAATTTGTTACCATGAACCTTTCATCTATAATTCCTATATAGAATATTATTCCATTTGATCATCCGTCTTGTAACTCGTGTGACAAGGATGTAATTAAGAACGACGGGAACCCTGATGTAACCCCCGCGAAAATTTCGAGCCTTCATAAACTTTTTCTTTCATATTTTGTTAACCGATATTTGAACATAATAATTTTAACATAACGAATATTCCGAGATAAAGATATAAGTTACACATACCTTAATTACCCTTCATATAGCTTAAGTAACAAGTTCGACGGGTTAAAAATGTCAACAAGTGATAATACAAGTCCAGGGGTCTAAACTGTCAAAAATACAAAATCCAATTTCGGTCAGTCCCTTACGGACCACAAGCTCTAAGGCTTACAGTTAGCAAGGGGTTAGAAATGGTTCTACGCGCTATAGGTCCTTACGGACCGCAAGGCCTAAACCCTTACAGTCTGTAAGGCATCCCTAGTGTGTAGAATGTTCTTACAAACAACCTTGTTCTCCAAGTCACCTATACACAACTTTGCCACTTTAATTCTGGTCTTGACACTTTTCTAGACACTAAACAGCATTCACGACACCTCATTTTACACTAGGCCTCATTTATTTCATCCAAGAACACTATAAATAGCCATGATCTTTCACAATTTTCTTCACACCGTGATCAATTTTCTCTAAAACTCTCTTGGAGCTAGCTTCAGTAACTGAGGCCTCCTTCTCTGAGTTCTTATCCTTCTTCCAAATAGTAGTAAGTGTTAGTCCATTTCATTTTATGTAGTTAGTTATGAGCCAAAGTCAAGCAAATTGACTTTTTCTTTGACTTTCGATTCTAACCATCGATTCTAACCATTTCGGTCAAGTCAAAGTTCAAAATGAACTTTGCTACGTGATCGTAATAATAAAGGTGTATCCCTCACGAGACGTTTAGTAGGTGAAATGACGAGCCAAACTTTTATTAAAAAAAAGTAAAAAAAAATGTAAAAATACGCATTTTACGTCGAATGAGTTTTTAAATATTAAAACTTAAAGTTTTGACACCAAATCAATTTACATAACATTATTAGACGTGTCGTAACATGTCTAACTCGTCATTTCTAGTTAAGACCTCAATTCCTAGTAGAAAATCAAGTAATTTGACTTTATTTTGACTTTCGAATATGAACCGTTTGGTCAACCTTAAGACCCAATCAAGCCCAATTATATGACAATAGTAACATAGGGAATAACCCTCTAAGTTATACCTTATGGTCATTCCATTTGGTGAGTTGAATGTTAAACACCTATTATACTTTAAAAATGTCGAAAATACCCTTCTTTCAAATAAAATGGTTTTAAAGCTATATGATCCATAATCTTGCATACAACAAAAGTAAACTTGTTTTGACAAAACAAACTCATCATAAGACCCATCCGACCATCCGGACCCGTGTTTGAGCATACGGCTTGTAAACTAGCCGTAACGGGTCAAAACACTTCGAAACTCTTTCCAATCAAAATGTTAGGTTTAAAAAAACATGCTACATGATATCCCTTGCTCATATGGTTATAAACCACATTCTATTCACTCTTCCGTCAAATCCATAGTATGCGCAACTAATCAATTTCGACGAATACTCCTTGTTTTAATAGATTCTGTGTTGTTACTTTAACCAAGCATAACTTGGATAAAACTTAACCAACCAAAGTAAACTCTTATATTTTGATTAAGTTCATGGAAATACCTTTTCAATGAGGTATTATACATCGACAAACACCTCTATTTGGACCCTCAAATGTCTAAAACCAAACCGAAGGTCAAAACTCGGCAGTTTGTAAAGATCAATAGTTTTGAACACTTTCTAGGTTTCAAACAGAAAAACTTTCTAAATAAAAGTTCTAGGGTAGACTTTGAACTAGTAAACTGGAAATGTTCTTAATTTTTTCGACAATGTTTGCTATTTTTAAAGTATTTTATAAAAACAACACGAAAGGCTGCCAAAACTCTTATCTTCTAAAAACATCTAAATTTCTTTAAATATTATGATGTTTCCATAACTCACATTCATCCACAACCAATATCACAACAAACCCATTCACAAACCAATCCTTATTTCTAGGAAAACATTTGAGTTTTGGGAGCACGTATAGGAACATCATCTAAGCAACTAGTAAGTACATAGTCCCATTTTATATGTTTTTCAAATGTTTTGGGGTGATTCATATGTGCCTATTACTATTTTAACAATATATATGGTTTATATATACAAATAATTTTCAATTTGTATGAAACTTGGTGGTACGTTAAACTCAACAATGATACATTCATTAACTTAGGCCAGAGCCGACCGATAGTATGTTATGGTACCATAGAACTGACAATCCCGTTACCAAATTTCCCCAGGCATGTGGGGAAGTTTGGGGAATGACATAAATTGTAAAACACAATTGATGAACCTTTTGGTGGTTTGTCTGACGAGTCCACACAGGCTTAAATGTATTCGCGTGCAAACCATGCTAGTTCATACAAAACATAGATAATTAGTTTATACAAAAACAAAGTCGATTGGTTTTCACAAAACAAGGATGATTGGTTTATACAAAACAAATTCGATTGATTTTCACAAAACAAGGATGATTGGTTTACACAAAAAAAAGACAATTGGTTTATATAAAAACAAAGTCGACATGTTTATACAAAACAAGGACGAGGTTTACACAAAACAAGGATGATTGGTTTATTCAAGATCACAAATGGTTTTCAATTAAAGACATATAAACCATACGAAATATTATTTTAACAAACTGGTTACTTAGACGAAATTTTCACAAGGAACGATTTTGTCAAGATTCATAGCTGCAAAAGTTTATCATAATTATACCAACTTGTGTAGTTGGTTAAACTTTTTTCAATACAAATTTGTAGCCATGAATTTGATCACAAAACCTATGTTACTCACCAAATTTATTGTTGACATTATTTTATATGTTTCAGGTGCAAATATGTGTGATGATTTTCAAGTATGCTTGATATGCGCTAAATGCAACATATAAATTATATCAAATATGGTATAAAATCAACCTTTTTTAGTACTAATGTTGGAAAAAGTGTGTTTCTTTGTATACTTCTGATTTTTAGGATTCAAAGAGCTTAAATGTATAAAAAGAACAAATTAACGACAAAAACCAACATAAGTACAGAAGAAGGAAAGATGACACACTACACCAACCCTCCGAGCTTCACCCCAAGACCAAAAACAACAAATTAGAAGTCAAGCACGGGACCGTGCCTAGTCGGCATGGGGTCATGCCCCTCAAGATTCAAGAAGAGAAAATGACAAACAAAAGCAGAAAAGAGACACGGAGTCGTGTCCCCTGGACACAGGCCATGGTCAACTTCCAGATATGCAAATCTTGGATAGTACAAGTACAATGGCCCATGGCCGTGCCGTTGACACAAGGGGCCATGTAGCATCTGATCTGACAAGCTCATTAAATGAAGATAGAGAAGGAGGAAGACATGGGGTGTGAAGCTACTGTTTCTAGCTACAAATATGGGTGCTTGGTTTCATTCCAACTCATCCCTTGGCAAACTACTTCTCTCACACCTACCACCACTCACCACCATAATACCACCATCATCCACCACATTCATCCACCATCCATCCTTAGTGTGTGTGTGTAGTAGTCTCAGGATCCAAGATAGATTGTAAGAGTTTTTGCCAAACAAAGACCATGCTTGGCTAATCTCTTACATCACTTGGTGAAGACAAGTTATTTGGGTATTACTTTTGATTACCAAGCTTTGGTTAACTTCTTAATTGGGTATGTATTAATGACTTTAATAACTAGTTTTTTTATATTGAAAGTGAACTTTATTCTATCATCTCTTCATGTTTTGTTGATTCACCCATTCGTGTCTTTACGTCTATATAAAGCGCGTTAATTACCTGGAAGGGAATTAGAAGGGTGGTATGAGTAAATTTCTTGCCTCGTTCAATGTATAGATCCTACGAGGACTTGATTAAAGCTTATTGGACTTCCTTTGAGGCAGATAACATCAAATTAGGAGAAGTAAGAATGAATTGAATCCCTTATAAATAAACTATTATTACAACTTTAAAGCGGCCTTGCGGGACTGTATCTCTGCTGACTCAGACCAATACGGCCGAGAGTAGTGTTGTCTCCAAAAGAGGGACATGCCACATTTTTCATTAATAACTTACTTAATTATCTTTCAATATTCCTGTCTTGCGATACTATATCCCTGCTGGCTCAGACCAATATAGCTAAGGGTAGCATTGCCTCCAAAAGAGGGACATGCCACTATAACCAAGATAACCTCTTAAAAAAACCCAAAGCACGAAAATCATCAAAGGATACATAAATGACAAGTCGAAACCAAGTGATTCTATCTTGTCTATTTGTTTCTTTTAGTACTTAATTTATTTCTTTAGTTTACTTATTAAACAAATCTTTTCTCAAAATTTGATTAGATTAGACGTCGACGATATTTCGATATTAAAAGCTCTTGTGTCCTTGGACGACCTCGGTATCTTACCATCACTATACTACGCCAACTGTGAGAGCATGATCGGTGCACCGAAGAACACAAGATTTGCGATTAGCTCTGTTTAACGTGCGGAATCCATTTAACCGAACCGTAATCGTATACACGAGATGTAAATACAATCGTTTCACGTTTATTACGTATCAATCGATAACCGGACAGAGTTTCAATGCCTACGAATACAAAACACCTAATCTAGATCTTGAAGTTGAACTTGTGTGAACGTGTTGTTCTTGTGCGTAGGTAAAATGATATACATAGGGTATTCAAGTCCGTATGAATGTAAATTGTCTATCTCCGTACGTATGTATTCTTCAACAGTTGACCATGCATTTCAACTAGGTCTTCATTCTTTGAAGATGATGATGTCATGATGATATAAGACTATGATATCATCTGGTATGATGACATCATGTTTAATCATAATCGCCCTCTTCGTATCGTGTCGTACCAAATTCTAACTTGTTCTAAACAATCCTAACACAACCTAGTGAAACCTCTATCTGGTATAATACAGAATCAAGACACTTGACATTTCACGTACAATTAGGTTTCTATCTATGGCCACACGAATAGTGCACTAACAATCTCCCCCTTGGACATAGTTATAAATCTGTGATGTTTAGTCTTACACTGCCTTGATAACATCTTCAAGTTAAACTGCAGTCTCCCCCTTGAATGATGCTCCGAATCTCTAAGATTTGACGTGTAACAACAGTCACACGTATCCACACACAAATAGTTTCTCAACAGTCTCGTTGGTCCTACGCACACTCAACATTATCAGGTTACCATGGAAGATTTTGAAAGAAAATCTTTTTGAATTTTTGAATATTGAATGCAAAAATGTAAACATACTGAAATGAAATATTTACAGTTTATATTTTTTGAGAAAACGTGCTAGAGGATTATCAGTTTTACTAAGACATATCAGTTGCATCGTTGATCTAGATGAAACACTTAGTTTAAACAATTCATATGGATTGTCGGTATTGTTATCCACTTAAAATCAATCTAAAAACTTTGGTAATGCTTACCGATACGTTAAGGTATATTAATTTGCACCAAGTTCTTATGGACCCCACAATCTCAGCATATCCCCTCATCATGTAATACACTGACTCAAATAATGCCTTTAAACTTTCATCAACTGTCATTTGTATAAAAATAACGCATAATGTTTAAACATTAACAATCAGGCCGATCTTTCGATACAAAGAGAGAGTCCAATGTTTAAACAAAATAAGAAATAAAAACAAGTTGATTGTTTAAATCTTAACCACCAGTTCGACATTCTCATATACGCAGGGGTGATTCAAGATTTAAACGAAACACCGAGTAAAATAAAGCAGAAACGTTTAGGCACTAACATCCAGTTCGATACTTTCATAGATACAAAGGATGTCCAATGTTTAAACAAAATAAAGAAATAAAACAAGTTTAAATCCTTTGAAAATGAAATACACAATTAGAGTGACTTTTTTCAGAAAGTTGTGAAAGTTCACAAACTGCCTGGTTTTTATGCTTTTTAGCATTTAGCGATTACCGAGTATGTACATAATCACGAAGGACAAAACTAAGTACTATGCTTTCAACCATGTTTCCCTCTAGAACTAGGCTTTTTTCTATTTAAGTTTGTATCGTTTTTGCAAAACTACTAGTCTAGTTGAGTCTATCGACACATCTTTAGCGAGATTGTTTAACCATTTTAATCATTATATATCTTTAGCATGCACTGATAGTCCACTGGTGTACTATCATCTCCTCTTTTCGCATAAGTAATCTCATTTTTCATTTTTCAATATTTTTGACATTTTGAGATTTTTTCTATTGTTTTTGGCTTTTTGATAATTTGTATCTATCTAATATAATTTTGAAATGATGTTTTTCAATTTTACAGAAATTCTTGATTTTGACAATTTGAAAAATTTTTCTCCCCCTAAAATTGAAAACATCTTTTCGAAATCGAAAATAAAAATCTCCCATTTTAACTGTTTAACGAATTTTTATGAATGTGAACACGAGAATACTATTTTGTTTGTGTGGAACATCAAACCTGTCTGTCTGCATGAACAACCACTTCTTCTGAAATGATGCTTGCTTGAAGCTTGGTTATCCTGCACATTCAAACAAACTTCAATTAGTTTTGAATTGGAACCCAATCCACTCTGGATTTGGATTTACCAAATTCATCAACATCTGAAGTGAACAACCAATTACAATCTCTTTTATATTCAAACAGTTTATAAATATTTTATCAAACATTTAACTTTCTTTGTTTTTTAACTGTTTAATTAGCGAATTTTTTCTCCACTATTCTTTTTTTGTCCTCAGATTTGTATCTTATGAATTCGTTTTACTTGAATGATCACTCTTTGTAGAGTAAAATGATTCTTCAGAACTATTATCAGAATACACGGTCGTATCTGAGGACAAAATCTTTTCTAAATACTCTCTAACTTTCTTTTTCTTCTTTCTCAATTTGTCTTTCTGCCTTTTAGATAATTTTGCTTTCTGTTCTTGGGCTTTTCTCCTGCTTTTTCTTTTTCAGATTTTTAATCCATCGATTTTCTCTTTGGTCTCATTGAGAACAATCTATTACAATATGACCTTTGATTTGGCAATTATAACATCTTCTCGTATCAAATCTCTACTTTAAACAATTTACAGCAATGTGTCCACTTATTCTACAATTGAAACAAACATGTTATCGCACCAATCTTCTCTATTAATCCATACACCCAAATCATAACATTGATTTGATGTGTAGTAGTTATCTTTCCTATTCCTTATGTAAACTGATTTGACTTTGAAGCACTGTGATCAAACCTTCACCACTTATTATCAATTTTTTGTGAGTTTCGATTTTGATATTTTTGTGAATTTTTATAATGATTGGATTTTTGATCTGATGATCTTTTATTATTATTTTGAAAATTTTTAGAATATTTAACATTTTTTTTGTTTTTCATCCCCATTTTGCCTAGAAGGCTTTTGTATTGAACACTCACCCCTCAGCAAATGGCGGAACAATTTCTTGAAAATTTTCTTTTAGTTTTAAAAATATTTCTTTTTTATCATTTTTATTATCATCAGTATTATTATCACAATCTTCAATTATGACATTGTCATAATTTGTGACATTGTCACTTATTTGAGTTTCAACTGAGAGAGTTTATTTTTGATATTATCATATACAACCGTTTTTTATTTTCCTTTTCCCGACAGTTTATACCCAATACCACGATTACAAAATTCATACTCGTCCTCACCAGTCTCTTCATTTTTCTTGATCCGTTTTGGAATCATATGATCTAGCATTAAGGACGAGGCAACAAAACCTTTCAATTTATTTTCCAAAATCTCAACTTTTTTATTAGCATTTTCAACATCTTTTTAAAGTTGAGTTATTTTTTTTCAAAATGTGAATTGATTTTTTTTGTTTTTCGAAAATATTTTCATTTTAAACTAACTTTTATTTTCTATAATCTTTATTTGATTTTTAAAATCTTTTTCATTTACTTTTAAATTTTTGTTTTCTAATGTCAAACTCTCCAAATTACTCAGGAGTTTGGCATTTTCTGCCTAATAACCTTTTAATTTTTCATCACAATTTGGGCAGACGGGTTCAGAACATTAAGCCTTAGTTATAGATGTGATTGACTCTTTGACTTCAATATTCTTCACCATTATTTTTTCTCTTTTCATCCTCTTCTTCCATTTTACTATCGGTTCATGTCATTTTACGCTTCTAAGAAACTCATATACACTAACTTCTGACAAACCAGAACGTTTCTTCAATATGAACACAAAATCATCCACTCTGAGGGTAACAAATCTGCAAATTTTACTATCTTCTCAGTATCCGAAATCTCGATGCCATACTCGTTCATCTCATATACTAAATCTTGGCACTGTTCCGTCATCTTTATAACTTATGTATTTTGCGAAACGTGAAATTTTCAAACTTATTTTTTAACCTCTGCCTTTCATTTGAATAACTCTACATTTTACATTTTTTAGTCTCTTGAACCCGACTAGTCAAATTCAAATATTTTGAAGATTAAAACTCGGTTCAAAAAACACTTGTACCCAAAATTCGTAAGTCAAGGTCCGAACTGTACTCAAATGATTTGATCCACTTAACTAAACTTGGTTCAACTTGTAATCCAAAATTTAGCCCAAAATTACTCTTTAATCCAAGCCCATTAAAAATCGCAGCCCAATGAGCTTTAATCAAATGTGAACCAAATTAACTTGATTAATTTTGGCCCAAATGAACAACCTCTCGGCCAAAATTTATATTGACCCAAATCAATTAGTATCTTCCAATTTGTTGATAACTAGAGTATGACCTCCCCCGTTGCGGGCGGGGGCGTAAAATCGTGCTAAGCATGTTAATAACATCCTATTCTAATTGTTATATACTTGTGGGTTATCATGCGTGTTGTGGCATTCTTTTAGTGTCTTATATGCTTTATAAATCGTGGCATTTTCACATTGTTACCTAGGGATGAGATAAAATCAGTTAGTCCAACCGAACTAGCGTAAACCCACCCAAACTAGTCCAACCAAACTAGCGTAAACCCACCCAAACTAATAAGTGTTTTATCTTTTTAACCAATAATCATGATTAAGTTATACGACGCTTTATAACCAAACCGGACCGTGAAGCTGAACCGCACCAAATTTATTTGAATGATTGTTTCTAAATTAGAGTACAATTCATAATTTTGTGATTAATAAAAAATGGTTATCTTATTAAAATTAAACAACTAAAGAACTAATATATATATATATATATATATATATATATATATATATATATATATATATATATATATATATATATATAAAGGTAAGAATAATAATAGTAAATTGGTTAAATTAGTGTAGTAAAATACGATTTAGGATTTATCATTATTTTTTCTTTTTGATTGTTTCTCAAGTCCACAATCCAACACCTACCTCCACTTCTTTCTCTATTCACTCACAATCACAATCACAATCAAACCTAAAATATTTCTTAGTTTCCCATAATGTGGATTGTTCAAAACTTCAAATTGTACTCATCCTCTTCTTCCCAAAAGATGATATGTACACATACAGTGACATAGTGGTACATGTGCTAACTTTTACACCGATACAAAAATTTAAAGAAGCTTTATATATGGAAGCTTTTTTTACAAATTATAATTTCTTCACGCTCATTAGTATTGGTTGTCAAAATGTATAACTCAAATATCTTCTAGATGCTCGGATGTCACAAATCTGAACATGCAGGGGGGAAACGACTCGCCGGATATTGATGTAAACATTGTCAAAACCATAGCCGCCATCGTCAGAGGCAGAGGCTAGGTGGTCAAACACCCTCAACGATCTCATTGCAACCATATAATCCATTGATGGTACTAGCTGTCAACTTCGGTACTTTTTTGAAGCAAACCAGTGGTCTATTACACCGTCTAACCTCGTCACCGCCGCTTGGTGTGCAAACTACAACCACCAGTTTCTTCCAAGCTTTTAAATTTTCCCCTTCCTTCAGATAGGGAACAGAACTGATCAATGAGCCTGGACGGTGGTGTTGCCGCCGTGGCGCCGCAACGGAAGCACTATGGCCGACCCTTCCCTTTCACTCTCTCTCATCTCTAACTCTTTCTCTCACGAACGATCTCTTTCTATTCCTCATGTTTTCAATCTCTCTTCCTTTAATTTGAACAAAGGTAGTTGAAGATCATAAAACTGTCCAATTCATGGAAATAAGCAAGCGGTGCCGTGGTGAGGGTAAATAAAGGCTTGTGGAAATCTCGTAAATAAATTCCAGAAACTGTCCAATTCCTATATTGTTCACAAGAACCTACACTAATTGTTATTATATATAATATTCAAATGTCGTATGAATTTTTTTAAATTCGTTGACTTTTCAACTTTAAAACATCACTTTATTTTCAAATCATTAAATGTTTGTTTCGTTGTTGTTTTTTATTAATATTTTCAAATTATTTCACAATTCCTTTTCTTTTATATGTTGCGAATTAAAGAGAACATTTTAGAATTGATTGAATACCGGTTTCCAATGATATTACTCCATAACATGAAGTGTCAATCAATCTATTCAAACCTTTTTAAATCTCAAGGTGTTGTTTCCCGAGAAGTAACCTTACGATGATGAGTTTTGTTTTTTTATTATTATCAAAACCCCGATATATTTTTAACAACAAAACAAAGTGCCGTATATCAGTCTTTATCTTAACACCACACTGTTGCTGTATATATCAATCTCACCACTTCTGCAAACTTTTCATTTTGTGACACTACATCTATCGCTAATTCATTTTCTTAATCTCTACAAACTAAAACTCAAACCCTATTTCTTTAAACCTAGTCGTCACTTATAATTCTCTTCTTATCATCTTAAACAACAAGTCACACTCTACAACAATCTCTTCACAAAACAGCCTCTTTTACCTAAGATTTTCTATTAGTAATCTCTAACACCAACTCCTCTTCCTCTACGTTTAGTTAATCAAACACACAGAATTTCTATCCAGCCAATAACTCTTGTCTATTGCTCTCAGATCTGAACTACATAGGTCCTTATAAAATATCAGATTCGGCTTTCGTCTTAACCTGCAGATCTGAAACTCACTAATCGAATGCATAAAGTATACAATTAAACCATTCCAGCAACTTTGATTCAGATCTGACTCAGTTTTACTTGTGAAATACGATTGATGTTGACAGTGAATCAATATGCTTGTATTCTAGTCAATTTAAATCAAGAAAACATTCTGTAATTCACTGAAATATGTCCAAAAACTTCAAAGTTTGATCCAAGACACACCAAAACAGTCCGAATTAAACAAACGACACACTGAAACAGTTGAAGATTCATAGATTATCAATCAATTTTGTCCGAAATACACGAACGACACATCGAAAGACACTGAAACTCGACTGATTCAACACACGATTACACGCAGAGCTTCCGTAGCTCTGACACCACATCTGGGAGCAGGATCGGTTCACCGCAGAACACAAGATCTGCGATTAGCGGAATCCGTTAAACCGAACCGTAATCTATACACGAAATGTAAATACAATCGTTTCACGTTTTTAACGTATCAATCGATAACCGGACAGAGTTTAGAAGCCTACGAATACAAAACACCTAATCTAGATCTTGAAGTTGAGCTTGTGCGACGTGTTGTTCTTGTGCGTAGGTAGAATGATACATATAGGGAATTCAAGTCTGTACGAACGTAAATTGTCTATCTTCGTACGTATGTATTCTTCAACAGTTGACCATGCATTTCAACTTGGTCTTCATTCTTTGAAGATGATGATTCCATGATGATATAAGACTATGATGTCATCATCTTGTATGATGACATCATGCTTGATCATAACCGCTCTCTTTGTATCGTGTCGTACCGAATTCTAACCTGTTCTAAACAATCCTAACACAACCTAGCGAAACCTTTGTCCGGTATAACACAGACTCAAGACACTTGATATTTCACGTACAATTAGATTTCTATCTATAGCCACACGAATAGTGTACTAACACCATCGAGGGGTGCACTTGCCCTAGCGTGATGTAGAGAGTGATAGTGTTATATCGTGTTTTTATAAATCTAAAGCTTGATAAACGAGTACCAAAAAAATATCTAAAAATCATACACGCTCCACTCACGTCAATGCTACACGTAGAAATGGACTTGGGCCTTAGTTTCCTTTAATTTAAAAACAATTATTTGTAAACTTTGTGTTGAAAAACTATATAATATAATGAAACTTTAGTACCATGTGTTATGAGTAATTAATAGCGTGACTCCCAACATTTCCGCCGCGGGTTGTTATACGCGGTTGAGGTGTTACACCTTTGAGGTGGGACGCCATCAAAAGTATAAGAATTTCCAATACGTTACCTTAGATTATTGACACTAGTAGGAAACCTGTAACTAAAAGTTGTGCTAGGCACAAAACGTATAACTAAAACTTACACTAATGAAAGTAATTCTACTTTCCTTAAGGACACTTGAGTAGATGAGAGTAACCACAGCTAGATGCACCTAAAGAGACTTTATTCACCTATAATCCTACTAAAGTTACCAGTAATAAAGAAGCTGCTATAACAATACATGGGCGGCAAAGGACTAAAGTTGTCCTAACCATTAGTATATATGTTAAGAAGTATGAAGTAATGTATGCTTCAAAAATTAAGGCATTAAGATGGTAAGAACTGATCTTCCAAGCACGAGATCATGGCATATGCCATGGAATGTTAATACATATATTTGGGCAAAGGAGCTGAACATGAGGCAAAAACGATGGA
This sequence comes from Scalesia atractyloides, assembly GCA_947069175.1. Classification (NCBI taxonomy): domain Eukaryota; kingdom Viridiplantae; phylum Streptophyta; class Magnoliopsida; order Asterales; family Asteraceae; genus Scalesia; species Scalesia atractyloides. The sequence continues at coordinate 53,553,330 of CAMTDV010000029.1, read as the reverse complement.
TGGAATCTCTAAGTGACTACAATTGTGAAATTCAATATCATAAAGGTAAAGCTAATATAGTAGCTGAGGCTTTAAACTGTAAGCATCATGAACAGCTAAAACGAGCACGTACTAGTAGGTTAAATTTGCAAATGGATTTAATAGAGAAGTTGAAAAGTACCCAAAGAGGGCAATTACTAATAGATAGGAATGAAAAAGAATCTAGCAAGTTTCGAAATATTTAACTTGTTTGCAAGTTAAAACTGAGCAATAGAAACCTTTAGGTTTACTTCAACGATTAGAAATGCTAGTATGGAAATAGGATAACAAATAGATGTTGTTACCAAATTACCCAAAACAAGAACAGGTAATACACAATCTGGGTGATTGTGGATCGACTAACTAAGTCAGGAAATTTCCTACCAATGAAGGAAGCTTTTAGCTAAGCTGTATCTGGACGAAATAGTCTCGCTACATAGAGTCCCGAATCCATTGTATCTGATCGAGATAGTCATTTCACTTCTCATTTCTGGGAAAGTTTTCAAAAATCCATGGAAACTCGACTGAATCTGAGTACAGCTTATTGTGAGCAAGATGAAAGAACAATACAAAACAGGTAGACATGCTAAGTGCATGTGTGATAGATATTGGTGAAAGTGGGACAATCACTTGCCACTCATAAGAATTCTCCAATAAACAAATAGTTATCATACCAATACTAATACTAATGTTACCCTACTTGAAGTACTTTATGGATGATAGTACCATCTAGTATGTTTGGTAGAAATAGGAGAAAAGCAAATATCAAGCCATGAGATTGGCAAACTGTTAGAATTTCAAAATCGAAGAAAGAATACTACTAAAAGTCTCTTCGTAAAAAGGAATAGTCCGATTCGACAAGAAAGGAAAATCAAGTCTAAGGTTTGTTGGACTATTCGAAATCATTAAATATATTGGATCAGTAGCTTATCAGCTAAAGTAGCTAAAGAAATGGTTGGTATACATGATGTATTTCATGTATACAACTAAAGGAAATGCTTAGCTGATAAATCTTTGTTGGTACATCTTCAAGATATAGAGGTAAGTGAAGAATTGAAGTTTGTGGAGAAACTCCTATAGAACAAAGAGAGAAATATTAAAAACTTCAAGCATAAGAGATTAGTTATGGTCAACATGAAGTGAGATTTCAAATCATGGACCCAAATATACTTACTAATTGGAATCCAAAATAAGATGGAAATACCGATACTTGTTTTAGTAAATCTCGAGGATGTGACACCCAACTATTTTGAGTCTGTACTGTACTAGTGTGACACGTATTATGAATAAATAAAGGATATATATTATTTAATTTGGTTTTCATAATTGTATTTGATGTATTGGTAAATTCAAACTTTGATAGAAATTATGTTGGCAATAATAAGATAAAACACTTATCGCGTAACGAACAAAATGCGAAACGAACGTCGGTGACTACCCGAATAATGTTAAAATCCTAAAAATATTCCATTATGATTAAAATGCTATTTTTAATCATATACGTGAGGAAAAATTAACTAAAACACTTAAAAACTCTATTTTGCGAGTTTAAGCGCATATTGCACATACCGCATTTATATTACAAAATACAGACAACGCAGCCAGTCGAGGCAAATGAAATATTGTTCAAAAATATTATGGTGAGTTTAAATATTATAGAATGATAAAAATAATTTTAAACGCCTTAAAACGCGAGATAAAATACCCGGTAGTCAGATAAATACATGTTGTTGGCCTGATATAATATATAGATAATATATACATATATATATATATATGTATATATATATATATATGTATATATATACACATATATGTATATATATGAAGAGTGTGAGAGTGGAATGTAGTTGGTGGCCCCATGGGGTGCCCACCTTTTTGTTTTCTCCTTCCATGTTGCCAAGTGTTAAGCTACCATACATTTGCAATCATTAAAAACTCCAACACTCCATCTAATAACAATTTTCAAGATTAAAACCCATTCATCTCTTCCATTCTCTCTCTCTCTCTCTCTCAAAACCATACATACAGATACATACATCCATATTCAAATTTTTAAACTCCATCTTGAAGAATCAAGTTCATTTCAAGCTAGTTCCAAGTTGTTTTGAAGATCCAAGGAAGCTTTCAAGGTGATTCCAAGGAAGTACAAGTTTCATATCATCAAAACTTTATCAAAACCCATCAATAATCTTGAAGGTATAAACTTACTTTAAAAATTTTGTTCTTGATTCTTGGTGATGAAGATGATGATGGAAGGTTTCTCATAAACTTGGAGTCCTTCACAAACTTGAAAACTAATAACAGATGGGTTTTAAACAAAATAAAAATGAAAGCTCATGTCTGTGTATATATGGCCGAAATGTATGTATATGTGTCACACCCTCAATTTTCACTTGCGGAGTTTTAACCGCGAGGCATGTGAAAAAACCAGAATCTGAGACACTAGTACGTCGAACGACTCTATATGAATTGATAATATGTTTTCCAAAATTATTTGTTTAACCATTCATTGTAGATTTTATATTGTCTTAGTTAGTTTCCAATGTTTAGCGGAAGCAAGTTTTTATGGTTGAGCGGAAGCATAAAAATAAGTAGAGAAACGGGCGCCAACACAAACGCCAAAACAAATGAAAAACCCAAAACAATGTTTGTAAATGAGACTCGATAAAAGGTGTCTTGATCAATGCAAGTGAGTGCACCTAGAGCTCCTAGCGTCCTGAGAAACATGTAAAGAAACAAGTGTCAACATTATGAAGAGTGAGTTCACAGGTTTTCATAAATTCGTTTGTTCGGTTATAAGTTTGTTTCCCCCGTTATCCCTAACCTGGGATAACGGTTTAGTTCCATTATTCCCAACCCGGAATAATACTGATAGTTCCATTATTCCTTACCCGGAATAATAATGATGTCCCATTATTCCTAACCTGGAATAATAACGTTGTTGGTTCCATTATCCCTAACCCGGGATAATATCGTTGATTCGTAATTAAGTTCAATGTTAATATATATAGGTAGCTAGCCTAAAGTTATGTCACGTAAGTGTTCGCGATCGAAGCTGACTGTTGTGCCTCCGTGTTGCCAGGCCTATCACTGACCATGGCGAAGTTAGGCCAAATTATTCACCCGTTGACCATACCCGGTCGGCTAGCGCGACTAGCTCGGATGGGGCTTGTCGGGCCCAGTAGTACTACTTATAATTTCCCCGCTATTTAAACCCAATACTAACGATCCGAGAGATTGTCGAGGACTTGTGTGATATAGCTGCTTAGTGACCATAACGTACATTAACATTAACTTAGTTACCGAATAGTTAAGTGACGTTAATTTCGTATAACGTAAAGAGATAGAGTTGTAGAGTGTATACATGTTTCGCCCCCTGATGTTTAAACCCGGATAAAATTAGGGGCCGTGAACTCACCTTTAGTTGCTCGGTTAGTGTAAGACAGAAGTTGCAAATGATGGGACCGCTAATTGCGTCCTAACAAGTCAATTGATTTAGAGTTAGTGTGTGATCACACTGATACAAGTCTTACACATACTAACACACAATGCGGTTCATACAATGACAATTCCTAAAACTCAAATCATGCATGCAAGTATCATCATGCCAATATAGTGATCAAAACAACTTATCATGAACACAATCAATTCATACAACACTTTGGTACATACATTCGCAAGTTATCAAGTTTCAGCTTATATACTCATAATTAGGCTGTTTTCAAGGATTTTTATAAAATAGTTACAACGTTCCAAAAATTCCAATTATTTTACAGAAGGTGACAACTATACTGTAGAATTTTATATAAAATTTTCAAGTCCTAACACTTTACCAATTATTCATAAATATTAATATACTAGGCTGCAGTCAGATTCGTCGCTTTCTGACTGCAGTCCACGGAAGAATTCATATATACATCACCGTTCGTCCAATTAACAAAATTCCAGTGGGAGTTTCCCGGAAATTTCCATATCTAGTTGCTGTACAAATTTCATGATTCGACTCCCTACAGATTATTAGATCCGACTTGATAAACAACTAACAAATTTTCAGGATTTTCACAATTTTAGTTACTGAACTTAATTGACCACTTAAAAATATCAAACGACTTCAGAAAAATATGAATCCAGTGCCATTAGAATCGTTTTTCAAAACTCTACGTTTTAGACTTCAGAAAATCCGTTTTTGATAAATAATAACCAAGTTACAGCCAGTTGAAGTTGGCTGTAAACACCATTCAGCATCCTGATTCAGCACTTTATCACAATCTAACTCGCTTAAACCATCGATACATTGAACATATGCGATCAAGAGCAGAATTTCCAATCATATACTATCATATTTATCATGCCCATGCAAACCCTAATCATAACCTATAGTTTTTATCAACAAAACGCAGCCTAATGTTTCTAGATTCCGCTAATCATCTTAACCACAAACATCATAAATAAATCGGCTAACATAACACTACATTCAAACATATAAATCCGAATATGATCTTGCAAACAATGATAAATCCTAACCTTTAATAACAAGATCAATGAGCCGAGACTTGGACAAGAGCCGAGAACTAGATGGGACTGATTCGGATGTTGGCGAGACTTGCGACCGAGAAGGAGAATGGTGAGGGGAGGGCTGCCGCGATTCAAGAGGAAGTGTAGCAAGGCTGTTTGCGATCGTGAAGGTGAATGAGGGGCTGCCGTCGGCTGTTTTCTCAACTAGGGTTTTTGTGTTTTGTTTTTGTGAAGCAAGCTCATGCATGTGTATGTATATATAGCGCAAGGGATGAAAGGAAAGGGAAGGGTTTACGGTTTGGGTTGCTCGCGGCCGCAAGGGACTCGGGTGGGTTGGTTTGGGTCTAGCACTTGGTCCTCAAGTTTGGTTAACTCCTTGAGTCGTAAGGCAATGAGGCCGGCTCGTGTCGCGGTTCGGTTTAATTCGTCTATATATTTACTATATATATTTCATAACTAAAACAAATCACGAAATCGAACATCACATAATAATTCACCAACTTATAAACGTTTAATACACATAGCACGTAATTCATTTGACAAGTTCACGAATTTATCGTAATTATTTCGAGCGTGCAATTTAAGTCTCCGAATCAATTTAATGTAGGAACGAATAACCGTGAAGTAGTGCGTTTAAGATATCTGAAAAACCGGGATGTCACATTATCCCCATGTTGAAAGAATTTTCGTCCCGAAAATTGAGTAAACGTGGTTTAGAGTAAACGCGGTTTAGAATGCAGCGTACATGTTTAGAGTGCCACGCACAAAGATTTAGTTCGTTAACAATGGTACGCGAAATTACAAGAGATTCCCAAGTGCCATGCACAAAGATTCCCAAGTGCCATGCACAAGGATTTAGTTAACAATGGTACGCGAAATTATGAGAAATTCCCAGGTTGTCACATCATCCCCATGTTGAAAGAATTTTCGTCCCGAAAATTTAGTTGCTGGTATCGTTAGTTTGCTGCTCAGTTGCAAAGAGGTGTGGGTATTTGCTTTTCATTTGGTCCTCTCTTTCCCACGTGAACTCCGGTCCACGCTTAGAGTCCCAACGAACCTTAACGATCGGAATCTTATTGTGCCTTCGAGTCTTGATCTCACGATCCATGATCTCGATAGGTTGTTCCACAAAGTGCAGTTGTTCATCCACTTGGATCTCATCCAATGGAATGACTAGGGTTTCATCTGATAGATACTTCTTCAGATTTGACACGTGAAAAACGTTGTGAACTCCACTGAGTTCGGTAGGAAGGTCTAATTGATAAGCTACGGGTCCAATACGTTTCAAGATCACAAACGGACCTACGTACCGTGGGTTTAGTTTGCCTCGTTTTCCAAAGCGGATTACACCCTTCCAGGGTGACACCTTCAGTAGGACGCGGTCGCCTACTTGAAATTCGAGCGGTTTGCGTCGTTGATCAGCGTAGCTTTTCTGTCGATCTCGTGCCGCCGCATGCGGTTTCTGATTTGTACAATCTTTTCAGTAGCCTCAAGTATCAACTCAGGGCCTGTGAGTTGACTGTCCCCGACTTCTGCCCAACAGACCGGTGATCTACATTTACGACCGTATAATGCCTCAAACGGTGCTGCCGATATACTCGTATGGTAACTGTTGTTATACGAGAATTCCACTAAAGGCAGGTGGATTTCCCAACTATTCCCGAAGTCTACTACGCATGCCCTAAGCATGTCTTCTAAGGTCTGTATGGTCCTTTCGCTTTGACCATCAGTCTGAGGGTGATAAGCTGTGCTCATATATAAGCGTGTGCCCAATGCTTTCTGAAGTGACTGCCAAAAGTTGGACGTGAAGCGAGCATCTCTGTCTGAGATGATGGACGTTGGCACTCCGTGCCGAGAAACTACTTCCTTAATGTAGATGCGAGTCAACTTCTCCATCTTATCTGTTTCTTTAATAGCTAGGAAGTGTGCGGACTTAGTTAAACGATCCACAATCACCCAGATGGTATCGCAACCACCCAAAGTTCGCGGGAGTTTAGTGATGAAATCCATCGAGATCTGATCCCATTTCCACACTGGGATCTCAGGTTGTTGGAGTAGCCCCGATGGCTTTTGATACTCTACCTTGACTTTTGCACAAGTCAAACACTTACTCACGTAGGTGGCTATATCAGCTTTCATGTTGGGCCACCAATACGCAGCTTTAAGGTCTTGATACATCTTATCCGAACCAGGATAGACAGAGTATCGGGATTTGTGAGCTTCGTCCATGACTAGCTCTCTGAGGTTTCCGTAGAGAGGTACCCATATGCGATTCATGAAATACCGGGCTCCATTGGGTTTTACTTCCCAATCGCGTTCCATTTTTCCCACCGATTCGGCCTTGATGTTTTCTTCCTTAACTGCTTCTAACTGTGCGTCGCGTATCTGTTCGGGTAACCCCGAATGAATAGTGAGCTGTAATGCTCGTACCCGACGAGGTTTCAAGTGTTCCTTCCTACTGAGGGCATCAGCTACCACGTTAGCTTTACCCGGGTGATACCGAATGGCACATTCATAATCGTTCAAGAGTTCGACCCAGCGACGCTGTCGCATGTTCAACTCCTTCTGATCAAAGATGTGTTGGAGGCTCTTGTGGTCTGTAAAGATTGTGCACTTCGTTCCATAGAGGTAGTGTCTCCAAATCTTAAGTGCAAACACTACTGCTCCCAATTCCAGGTCATGCGTTGTGTAGTTTTTCTCGTGAACCTTCAATTGTCGGAACGCATACGCGATGACCTTATCGCGTTGCATGAGTACGCATCCCAACCCCTGAATGGAAGCATCACAATATACTACAAAGTCATTTGTCCCTTCCGGCAAGGACAGAATGGGTGCACTGCAAAGTTTCTGTTTCAGCAATTGAAATGCCGCTTCCTGCTTGTCACCCCAAGCATACTTGATGCCTTTCTGGGTGAGGGTAGTAAGCGGTTGCGTGATCTTTGAAAATCCCTCGATGAAACGTCTGTAGTAACCAGCCAAACCCAAAAATTGGCGGATCTCCGTCGGTGTCCTGGGTGCTTCCCAGTTTTTGATAGCTTCAATCTTGGCAGGGTCGACGTGGATACCCTTTTCATTTACGATATGCCCGAGGAACTTAACTTCCCGAATCCAGAAGTCACACTTTGAAAGCTTGGCATATAGTTTCTCCTGTTGAAGTAATCCCAGCAGTAATCGTAGATGTTCAGCATGTTCTTCTTCTCCTTTAGAGTAGATGAGTATGTCATCGATGAACACAATGACAAACTTGTCGAGGTATGGTTTACACACACAGTTCATGAGGTCCATGAACACCGCGGGTGCGTTGGTGAGACCGACGGGCATGACCAAGAACTCATAATGGCCATACCGAGTACGAAATGCCGTCTTAGCGATATCCTCCTCCCTGACGCGTAGCTGGTGGTAACCGGACCGTAGATCAATCTTGGAGTAGTAGCTTGACCCTTGAAGTTGATCGAAGAGATCGTCGATGGGAGGTAACGGGTATCGGTTCTTGACAGTAACCTTGTTGAGTTCCCTATAGTCGATGCACATGCGGAAGGTCCCGTCCTTCTTCTTGACAAAAAGGACTGGAGCTCCCATGGCGAAGCGCTTGGTCGGATAAATCCTTTTTCTAACAGCTCCTGAAGTTGGGTAGACAGCTCCTGCAGCTCGGCTGGAGCTAGGCGGTATGGGGCCTTGGCGATAGGAGTTGCATGGTTCGCCAATTCAATTTCAAACTCCAATTGTCGATGGGGCCAGGTAACTCCTCTGGGAATACATCGGAAAAATCACGGACGACGGGGATGTCTTCTATACGTTTCTCGTCCTTAGGCTGTTCGGTAACCAGTGCGAGTAAAGCGAAAGAGTTCTTCCTCCGAAGATACTTCTGCGCTTGCATGTAAGAGATGATGTTTGTGACGGCGCCTGCCTTCTCGCCTTGCACCGTCAAGATTTCGTCGTTAGTGAGCGGAATACGGATAGATTTTTCGAAACAGAGAACTTCAGCTCGGACGTCGGATGGCCAGTCCATTCCGACTACCACGTCAAAACTACCCAGGGTAGTTGTCATCAGATCAATGGTAAAGGTGTGACCCGCGAGTTTGAGTTGACAGCCGGATACTATATGGGTCACGTCTACAGATTTACCATCGGCTAGTTCTATGATATAAGGGGTCTCTAAGGGTTTAGGCATGAGATTTAGGTTCTTCCTAAAAGACTCAGATATAAAACTCCTATCCGCACCCGTATCAAAAAGCACAGTAGCAAAATGTTCATTAAGGGGAAACTTACCGGTGACCACGTTCGAGTCGTTTATGGCCTCTCCGCGGCCCAACGTAAATGCGCGACCTTTGGCACCTCCTGTGCCACCATTTCCACTATTGTTGTTGTTATTGTTGTTGTGGTTGTTCCCACCATTGTTGTTGTTGTTACGCAGCTGTGGGCAGTCTCTTTTGAAGTGGGCAGTGCTACCACACTGATAGCATCCCGGGTTAACACCCTGTTGCTGGCCCTGGGGTTGATTTTGGTTTTGTCGGGACATGATTTCCCCGCGACAATCCTTTGTCGCATGTCCCACTTTGCCACATCGTTGGCAGCGATTCCCGGCACAAGGACCGTGATGATGAAGATTACAGCGATTGCACTGCGGCTTTCGACCTACATAGCCGCTTGCGTTCTGGTTGTTGTTGGCGGGCTGATTTTGGTGACCCCGGTGGCTGTTGTAATTATTGAACCGTTTCTGGTTCCCCTGTTGTGGCTGGGATGACGAAGACTGTCAAACAGACGAGTCTTCAAACTTTCTTTTATTATCAGGGGCAACTTCAGTTGTACCCCGAGCTGGCAACTTCTTTTGTTCCACCGCCTTATCGGTGAGTTTGTGCGCCAACCTGATTGCTTGATGTTCAGTTGTAGGGTTGCTAGCCATTACCATACCCTGAATCTCCGGGACCAGACCCCCAAGGTAGAACTCGAGTCGTTTCTCCACAGTGTTGGCCAGATCGGGACATAGAAATACCAAATCGTGATGTTTTGCTGTGTATGCTTCGATTTCAGATCCCACCATCTTGTGGTTCCATAATGTTTGCTCCAACTGTTGAACTCTGTCTCGCGGACAGTACTCTTCTTTGATTAGGGCCTTAAACTCGGCCCAGGCCATTGCATTTGCAGCAATAAGTCCACGTGTTTGGACTTGCGCATTCCACCAAGTTAGTGCCCCATCTTCCAGTGTTGAGGCTGCATACTTGACCTTGTTGGCCTCTAGACAGTTGCACATTTCAAATACTGATTCAGATTTTTCGATCCAGCGCACCAATCCTATGGGTCCTTCTGCCCCCGTGAATTTACTTGGCTTCGCGTCGAGGAACATCTTGTAGGGGTTAAGACCCCCTCCTGCTGACAGAGGACAGGTAGTCAGCGAGGAATTCTACTAGCCCAACTATTATATTTTCCCATGAAAATTTAATAATGGTTACCTGCCGGTTGGTTCTGAACACCCGCTAGAGCTGCGTTCACGTGCCCTTGGATCATTGCAGCTAATTCTTCGGGCGTCATGTTAAGGTTCCCGCGACGTCCAGTTGCCATTTGGATCTTCGTAAGACAACATAAACACACACCGATAAGTCTATATATCCAATATAGTTATCCTATTCCGTACTTAAATAATTCTTCAAGTTATGTCAACTCAAATAAATTAAATAGTCAAAAGAAATACTTGATTAAATAAAGTTTCAACGTCTTACAAAGTGCCAACTAAACATATGAGTTTACTATAAAGTCTCAAGTTTAAACACAAGTGGAAAAATAAATAGACTGAAAGAAAGTAAATAAAATAAGCGAGACGTGTCAGTATTCTACGTCTCCATCCCCCAAATCACTATCGTTGCCGTCATCCTGCGCGGCATTTCCAGCTTCTACAGCTGGGTCCTCCTCCGGATCCTCCTCTGGATCCTCCTCTGGGTCCTCTTCTGGATCCTCTTCTGGATCCTCTTCCGGATCCTCTTCCGGATCCTCTTCTGGATCCTTTTCCGGATCCTCCTCTACCGGCACTGGAGGGGCCGGTGCTGGGGCAGGTACTGGTGCAGGTGCCTGATTTTGTTCCAGTTCTTGAATTCTCTAGCTAGACTCAAGAACTCTGTCTTCTAGCCAGTCAGCCCTTAGCTACTCAGCACGAAGATATCTAGCTAAGGTGTTACGAGCTATCTTACTCGTATGTTGCTCTTCCTCGAGCGATCCAGTTGTACCTGTCAGTTGTCGTATCATCCATCCTTGTGCTAGGATGGTTTCATGCATTCTTTCTATTTGTTCTTGTTGTTTCCGTATCATATCTCTAAGTAGGTCGTTTCCTACTTCTACAGGTCGACCGGCACAGCGATGGTTGGGAGTGATGACGACTCCTCCCCTAGAGCGAGCCTTTTTCTCGCAGCTGAGCGTGTCTCAACGCCATAAGATGGTAAGGGTTCCACCATAGGTGCCTTTCCTGGCGCCCTTGGTTTCGTAAGTTTGTCGGATGATGATCATGACATTGCCTGTTAGGTTGTGTAGTTAGTTACGAGTTGCATTCATTTCTTACTATGCATTCATATTTTACATAACACAGTTGTGGTACATCACATAACAAGATATAACAGTCCAGTGCCAAACTACGTCTAGTGTCGTGTAATCAGCTATAGTTTAGGTCTACTTTTAATGCAAACCTGGTTCTCTATAGCTAGTGGCTCTGATACCAATATGTCACACCCTCAATTTCCACTTGCGGAGTTTTACCGCGAGGCGTGTGAACAAACCAGAATCTGAGACACTAGTACGTCGAACGACTCTATATGAATTGATAATACGTTTTCCAAAATCATTTGTTTAACCATTCATTGTAGATTTTATATTGTCTTAGTTAGTTTCCAATGTTTAGCGGAAGCATTAGTTTTTATGGTTGAGCGGAAGCATAAAAATAAGTAGAGAAACGGGCGCCAACACAAACGCCAAAATAAATGAAAAACCCAAAACAATGTTTGTAAATGAGACTCGATAAAAGGTGTCTTGATCAATGCAAGTGAGTGCACCTAGAGCTCCTAGCGTCCTGAGAAACATGTAAAGAAACAAGTGTCAACATTAAAGAAGAGTGAGTTCACAGGTTTTCATAAATTCGTTTGTTCGGTTATAAGTTTGTTTCCCCCGTTATCCCTAACCCGGGATAACGGTTTAGTTCCATTATTCCCAACCCGGAATAATACTGATAGTTCCATTATTCCTTACCCGGAATAATAATGATGTCCCATTATTCCTAACCTGGAATAATAACGTTGTTGGTTCCATTATCCCTAACCCGGGATAATATCGTTGATTCGTAATTAAGTTCAATGTTAATATATATAGGTAGCTAGCCTAAAGTTATGTCACGTAAGTGTTCGCGATCGAAGCTGACTGTTGTGCCTCCGTGTTGCCAGGCCTATCACTGACCATGGCGAAGTTAGGCCAAATTATTCACCCGTTGACCATACCCGGTCGGCTAGCGCGACTAGCTCGGATGGGGCTTGTCGGGCCCAGTAGTACTACTTATAATTTCCCCGCTATTTAAACCCAATACTAACGATCCGAGAGATTGTCGAGGACTTGTGTGATATAGCTGCTTAGTGACCATAACGTACATTAACATTAACTTAGTTACCTAATAGTTAAGTGACGTTAATTTCGTATAACGTAAAGAGATAGAGTTGTAGAGTGTATACATGTTTCGCCCCCTGATGTTTAAACCCGGATAAAATTAGGGGCCGTGAACTCACCTTTAGTTGCTCGGTTAGTGTAAGACAGAAGTTGCAAATGATGGGACCGCTAATTGCGTCCTAACAAGTCAATTGATTTAGAGTTAGTGTGCGATCACACTGATACAAGTCTTACACATACTAACACACAATGCGGTTCATACAATGACAATTCCTAAAACTGAAATCATGCATGCAAGTATCATCATGCCAATATAGTGATCAAAACAACTTATCATGAACACAATCAATTCATACAACACTTTGGTACATACATTCGCAAGTTATCAAGTTTCAGCTTATATACTCATAATTAGGCTGTTTTCAAGGATTTTTATAAAATAGTTCCAACGTTCCAAAAATTCCAATTATTTTACAGAAGGTGACAACTATACTGTAGAATTTTATATAAATTTTTCAAGTCCTAACACTTTACCAATTATTCATAAATATTAATATACTAGGCTGCAGTCAGATTCGTTGCTTTCTGACTGCATTCCACGGAAGAATTCATTTAAAAATCACCGATCGTCCAATTAACAAAATTCCAGTGGGAGTTTCCCGGAAATTTCCATATCTAGTTGCTGTACAAATTTCATGATTCGACTCCCTACAGATTATTAGATCCGACTTGATAAACAACTAACAAATTTTCAGGATTTTCACAGCTTTAGTTACTGAACTTAATTGACCACTTAAAAATATCAAACGACTTCAGAAAAATATGAATCCAGTGCCATTAGAATCGTTTTTCAAAACTCTACGTTTTAGACTTCAGAAAATCCGTTTTTTGATAAATAATAACCAAGTTACAGCCAGTTGAAGTTGGCTGTAAACACCATTCAGCATCCTGATTCAGCACTTTATCACAATCTAACTCGCTTAAACCATCGATACATTGAACATATGTTATCAAGAGCAGAATTCCAATCATATACTATCATATTTATCATGCCCATGCAAACCCTAATCATAACCTATAGTTTTTATCAACAAAACGCAGCCTAATGTTTCTAGATTCCGCTAATCATCTTAACCACAAACATCATAAATAAATCGGCTAACATAACACTACATTCAAACATATAAATCCGAATATGATCTTGCAAACAATGATAAATCCTAACCTTTAATAACAAGATCAATGAGCCGAGACTTGGACAAGAGCCGAGAACTAGATGGGACTGATTCGGATGTTGGCGAGACTTGCGACCGAGAAGGAGAATGGTGAGGGGAGGGCTGCCGCGATTCAAGAGGAAGTGTAGCAAGGCTGTTTGCGATCGAGAAGGTGAATGAGGGGCTGCCGTCGGTTGTTTTCTCAACTAGGGTTTTTGTGTTTTGTTTTTGTGAAGCAAGCTCATGCATGTGTATGTATATATAGCGCAAGGGATGAAGGGAAAGGGAAGGGTTTACGGTTTGGGTTGCTCGCGGCCGCAAGGGACTCGGGTGGGTTGGTTTGGGTCTAGCACTTGGTCCTCAAGTTTGGTTAACTCCTTGAGTCGTAAGGCAATGAGGCCGGCTCGTGTCGCGGTTCGGTTCGATTCGTCTATATATTTACTATATATATTTCATAATTAAAACAAATCACGAAATCGAACATCACATAATAATTCACCAACTTATAAACGTCTAATACACATAGCACGTAATTCATTTGACAAGTTCACGAATTTATCGTAATTATTCGAGTGTGCAATTTAAGTCTCCGAATCAATTTAACGTAGGAACGAATAACCGTGAAGTAGTGCGTTTAAGATATCTGAAAAACCGGGATGTCACAATATGTGTGTTAGAGATGATGTTTTGACTTTTGAATGTTATTGATTTATGTGGATTTAAAAAGGTGAATGCATGCATGATAAAAAAGGTTTTTTAATAAAGGTCTTGTGATCTTAGATGATTATGTGAAAAATTAAATCTTGAAAGTATATATATGCATGTGTGTGTCGTTTAAATATATATTATACATATATATACATAAAATTTGTTTTGATGTTCATAAATATGAGAATATTACTTGCATTTATGATAAGATTATTGGATGATAATTTGATGAAGATGATATTTGGATAATATGAGAATAAATTAAATGTATGTACAATGCATTTAAGCCTTGGGTGAAGATGAAATAATAACCATGCATGAGGTACCTGTACATAAGCATGCATGATGGTAAAATGATCATAAGTGAGTGAAATCGTTATGGTATGATAAAAGTGGATAAAATCATAATATATTCATACTAAATTGATTTTATATGATGTGTTAAGACGTCACACCCTGGTCATAGCGGAAGCGCAAGTGTGTGACTATTAGGTAATCATTGCAACCAATCTAGTAAACGTTATAAATTAACAACGATGCCATGCCATTCATAAGTTTCATTCCATAATTACAACCATCAAAAGTGAAATCACATTGTTATCTATTTTAGATTGTCATCATAAGACATAATTTAAACACATTGTTTCAAAATAAGACATTGTTTTCATCACAAATTCATATTGAGGTTTTGACCCCTATATACCCATACGAAGTTGGGATATAAAAGGCAAACCCTCCAAAAGGTGATACATCATTGTCTTGACAATTTCTCATACCCGAATCCTATCACCAGCTCCTGTCTTGCATCCTGAAATACATGTAATTTTAAAAAGTCAACATAAAGTTGGCGAGTTCATGTAGTTAAATGTTTTCGTATCAAAATGTCATCTTTGAAATCATGTATTGAAATCCGAGTATGTTATTAGCATCAATGAGTTTAAGGATCTATCAGTGTGTCGCGAGCACCCTGGCATATATGTGCCATAAGTAAGTAACCAAGCCGAGACAACTTTGACATCATTGGGATCATAAAAGCACTCTGAAGGGTATACCAACCAGGAGTGGAGTGGGTCTCAAACTCAATAGATCTACTTATTTTGCACCTTGATCACTAAGTGATTAATGGTTACTATTGTCATCATCCTACTTACGCACAAATGATCATCTTATCAACTAAACCCATAGCTAACATACTGTTTGTTATGACATGTATTTCCCCTCGATAGTTTTAAAACAAAACTTGAAATAATTGAAAGGAGGGACATGAACTCACAGTTTTGCTTTTCGTAAGTCGTACTAGTATCAGTCGGTGTCCGTACACGTGTGTAACCTACATGTGTATTAAGTTTATTAGACACCTAGGCCTCAATGGGCCTTGTACTCATTATTCATCTTGAATTCTTATTATGTGTCTCTTTGTTATGATAGAATAACCGTTAATGTTATTGTAGTGTTGGTAGTTTACTTGTTCGATTATTATCGTTATATGTATTTTTCTTCAATATATATATGTATATATATATATGTATACATATATATATATATATGTATATAAATGTATATTTATTGTTATCCTTCTTAAGTCGTGTGTGAATTGGGTCGTGCCCTTCACATGTCCTCGTGCCTTGCATGCGTGTCATTGGGCCTTGCCCATGTCATCTATGTCATTGGGCCTAGCCCTTGTTTTCTTGTCATTGGGCCTACCCCATGTTTATATGTCATTGGGCCTAGCCCAAGTAATTTTTGTCTTTGGGCCTAGCCCATGTTTTTATGCCATTGGGCCTAGCCCATGTAATTTATGTCTTTGGGCTTTTATTCGTTTTGGGCCTTATCCATAAGTATTATGGAATTGGGCCTTGCTCATGACTTTTATGAATTAGGCCTAGCCCAAACTCATTTTTATGAGCCCATTTTCTTATAAGTTTTATATGTATAAATTTTTACTAAGTATAGAGTATATATATATATTTTATACTTCTAATAAATCACTTAGTAAATTCTTTTATACTTTTAACTTTCCGGATTTCGATTTCGATACATATACATATGTTAAACGTCTAAATATATATTTGGACTGGTCGTCGACGTTGTTTATTAGGTGCTGGTTTTCGTCGAAAATCGCCCATTGTCGTAATGACCTTTCGTGTCAGCCATTCACCCGTTGGTCGTCGACGCGACAGTGTAATCGTGAACGTTCGCCTATCGTCCGCATTGCTTCATTTGTCCGATTATTGTTTCGACACGTTGCAAGAATATATTTGTTATGTCACCAACACGTAGTATTATTTTCATGTGTTTGTATTTTTGTATATGATTGGGTATTTTATTGTGAATACCCTAAGCTTCTAAATACATACACATACAATACACATATGTATTCATACAAAATCCTTGGTGACAAATGTTTATATATATTTTTATTTCCCAAGTAAGTGTGTGTGTATATATATATATATTTATAAAAGTATTTATTTTTACTAGTAAATATATATATATAACTTTGTTGAACACTTGGGTATTTAGGGTTTAACCCTTGTCATTAGAACCTACTTAATGACGATTCAAGTTACTAATCGCGTTTAGTCCCACTAATCACGTCATTAATCATGTCTTAATCACGATTAGATTTTTAGAAAATTTCGCCATAGTTTCCCCTAAACTATGGCGTTTTCCATGTTTTAAAAACGTATTTTAAACCTGTTTAAGCTCATAATTAATATCAACGATCCATCACATATCTTCCTAATATTTATTTTACAACATTAATACCTCATCATCCATGAGTTTTTAGTGATAAAAATCCTATTAAATCAAGATGGTTTTCAATATTTATTAACATTTTCAAATTACTACTTTTGTCATGTCATTAATCAAGTTCATACATTTAACCTCTTGATTACTACACATTTTTAAGATGATTATATCTTAAATAACAATGTTTATTTCTTATAAAAATCATTCATGAGTGATAAATTTATCATTAAGTTGTAGTAATCTTCATGGATGATGTAGTTGATGATCTTGTTTAGATTTAAACCTTATCATGATTAAATTTTCATTTTCATACTTGATCATACAAGATCATCTAACTTTTATACCATACTTTAACATAAATTACATCAACATGCTAACTAACTACCATATAAACACATAATCAACACAAAATAAATAGTATTTAGTGTTATTATTATGGTGTGAGTTAGGGTTTTTGGTTTATCTTTTCTTCATTTTCAAGATGATCAACTTGTACATTATTAATCTAAGCATAAAAATAAGCTAGGTTATTGATGAATAAGTCTTACAATGAATAAGTCTTACAATGGGTGAATAAGTCAACAAAATCAAGTGGGCATGGGGCCCACTTGAAACCGTCAAATAAGTGGGGCGTAAAGTGTAATTATTTTTTACCCATGTTAAAATGGAAGATATTTTGGTCATTAGGCTAAGTATATTTTATTAAGGGTTTGATCTTGCATCCTTAGCATAAGATTAGGGTTTAGTGTGTTATTACATGGTAATTAATCCACATAGTCCTCCAATATAAGTTTTGGATGACGGAAATGTCGATAGATCGCTCATCGTCGCAATAATCGCTAATAAACGAACTTATTTATTTAGTACCGGAAGCTTTTGTTTTCGACCACCACAATTGTTATGGTGTCAACTTAGTGCACTTCCGACCTAAAAATGTGTATAACTAGTTCGCTAGACGAATACACGATGAGCTAGGATGGCCAAAATGTCCGTCGTTCGATCGTTCGGTGGATATCGGCACTTTTATGTTCCGTTGTCGAACTTTTCGAAAGTTGTGTTTCCGTGACCTCATGTTAGTTGAATGGATTCCGAGTTCCAAATGAGGTTTAACTAGTTCGCTAGATGCCCGGATGAGGCTTTCGGCCACTAAAATACTCGTCGTTTCGACAAACGGTCGCCTTCCGGTCGAATTGTGCACTACTTGTCAAATGACCGGAAATGATGTCTTTTGTGCACTCTTGCTATTCTCACATTGTTTTAGGACGATTAACATTGTTTTATTCTTATTCTTACATTCGGAATCCTCCGAATTAGTCTTGCGGACAAACCGACATTTGTTGCCTTTTTGGTCGAAACGGATAATTTTGCAATTTAGGCGTTGTACCGGAAAGTTATGTATTATTGTAATGGTTGATATCAAATAAGTTTTTTCATTTATATATGGACTCAGGTATGGCATTAACATGCCGTTATTCCTTGTTCCAATTCGCTTTAGCGGGTTTGCCGACACAGTTAGTGTCACCGCAATTAGTGCGCCCAACACTTTCTACCAACACTTTTAGGGCATTGTTTTGGTTTGTTTCGTGTTGTAAGGGAAATCAGTATATGTTATGATCATATTTACTTGCCCTAATGATGTACGTCTCAGTTATGAAATTAAATTATGGTAATATGCATGAGATAATAAAATAAAATTGGTGATTAAATTGTACGAAATTACCTGTTATTTGCCATTTGTCACATACTCCCCTGTTATAATGAAACACCATTGCAGTCCATGACTTCAACTGGTTCTTCGGTAAATTGTAATTTATCATCAACATGAATCTCATCTGCTGGAATGATAACTGTGTCATTCGTCGGACTTTTCTTCAGATTAGACACATGAAATGTGTCATGTACGTTATTAAGTTCCTCTGGCAGTTTTAACTTGTAAGCCACTGTACCAATCTTTGCCAGAATTTCGAAAGGTCAAATATATCTCGGGTTGAGCTTTCTGCGCGTCCCGAATCTAGCTATGCCTTTCCAAGGTGAGACATTTAACAATACGTTGTCTCCGACCTCGAAGGATAATGGTTTGCGTCTCCGATCCACGTAGCTCTTTTGTCTATCTCGGGCCGCTTTGATACGCTCACGGATCCTAAATATCTTGTCTGTGGTCTCTTGTACTAGTTCGGGACTAATCAGTTGTCTGTCACCGACTTCCGCCCAACATAAAGGTGATTGGCACTTTCGTCCATATAGTGCTTCGAATGGCGCGACCTTGATACTAGTGTGATAACTGTTATTGTAGGAAAACTCTACCAATGGTAAGTGAGTATCCCAGTTTCCGCCTAAATCCATCACACACGCCCGAAGCATGTCTTCTAACGTTTGGATGGTTCGCTCGCTTTGACCATCAGTCTACGGGTGAAAGGTTGTGCTAAAATCCAAGCGAGGACCAAACGAATTTTGAAATGATTGCCAGATCCGTGACACAAAGCGACCATTTCTATCAGAGATTATCGAGATTGGCACTCCGTCACGTGCCATGATTTCTTTCAGGTACAGTTCAGCTAGTTTCTCCGTACCGTCTTTCTCGCGGATGGGTAAGAAGTGAGCTGATTTGGTTAACCGATCAATGATAACCAGATCATGTCATGACCTCGAGAGGTCCGAGGTAATTTCGTAATGAAATCCATTGATATCTGTTCCCACTTCCAAACTGGGATCTCAGGTTGTTGTAATAACCCAGATGGTTTTTGGTATTCGGCCTTGACCTTTGCACAAGTTAGGCATTTCCCAACATAGGTCGCAATATCTCCCTTGAGATTCGGCCACCAATAATATTCCTTCAGATCCTAGTACATTTTATCCGATCCTGGGTGTATCGAGTACTTGGACTTGTGTGCTTCATCCAACACCAAGTCTCGCAACTCACCATAATATGGAATCCAGATCCTTCCCATGAAATATAAAGTTCCATCCTTGTTTGGTTGCAATTGTTTTTCCATTCCCCGTAGGGATTCCGCTGGAATGTTTTCTGGTTTCAATGCTTCTTGTTGTGCTTCGCGCACTCGAGTTGTGAAGTTCGTCAAGATCATCATTTCTAGAGCTCGCACCCGTAATGTTTTGACTCGTTCTTTTCTACTCAAAGCATCTGCTACAACATTTGCTTTGCCCGGGTGATACTTGATCTCACAGTCATAATCATTAAACAGTTCCACCCAATGTTGTTGGTGCATATTCAGTTCCTTTTGGTTGAATATATGTTGAAGACTTTTATGATCCATGAATATGGTACACTTAGTGCCATATAAATAATGACGCCAGATTTTCAAGGCAAATACCACTGCGCCTAATTCCAGGTCATGCTTGGTATAATTCCTTTCATGAACTTTTAACTATCATGACGCGTACGCGATAACTTTTTCACGTTGCATTAACACGCAACCCAAGCCCAGATGCGATGCATCACATTACACCACAAAGTCATCGGTACCGTCCGGGAGTGATAGTATCGGTGCTTTACATAGTTTCTCTTTCAATACTTGGAACGCCGATTCTTGCTTTTCTCCCCAATCAAACTTTCTATTCTTCTGGGTAAGCGAGGTTAGCGGCTGAGCAACCTTGGAGAAGTTCTCAATAAATCTCCTGTAAAATCCCGCTAATCCTAGGAATTGTCGTATTTCCGTGGGGGTTCTTGGCGTGGTCCAATTCTTTATTGCTTCGATCTTCGAAGGGTCAACATGTATTCCGTTCTCGTTCACCATGTGACCGAGAAATTGTACCTCGAGAATCCAAAATTCTCATTTTGAGAACTTGGCATATAATTGCTCCTTCTTTAGCAACTCCAAAATAGTTCTCAGGTGTTGCCCGTGCTCCTTCTCGGTTCATGAGTATATCAATATATCATCTATGAAGACGATTACGAACTTGTCGAGGTATGGCTTACATACCCAATTCATCAAATCCATGAATACTGCAGGGGCGTTCGTTAGACCAAAGGGCATAACAAGGAACTCGTAATGACCGTAGCCAGTCCTAAACGCCGTCTTAGGAATACTTTCCTCTTAGATTCTCAACTGATGATACGCGGATCTTAAATCAATTTTTGAGTAAAAACTCGACCCTTGCAACTGATCGAATAGATCATCGATTCTTGGTAATGGGTACCGGTTCTTGATAGTTAACTTGTTTAGTTCTCGGTAGTCGATGCACATTCGGAAGGTTCTATCCTTCTTTTTCACAAACAACACCGGAGCTCCCCAAGGCGAGAAACTCGGCCTTATGAAACGTTTGTCAAGCAACTCTTGCAACTGCGTAGCTAATTCCTGCATCTCTAAGGGCGCTAGTCGATATGGAACTTTTGCCACAGGTGCAGCTCCTGGCACTAAATCAATATGGAATTCGACTTGTCGCTGTGGAGGTAGTCCTGGGAAGTCTTCCGGAAAGACCTCGGGATATTCCCCCACTACTGGTATGTCCTCGATCGTGTGCTCCTCGGCCTTCTTATCCACCACATGGGCAAGAAAGGCGATGCATCCTTTCCTCAAACATTTCTGAGCCTTCATGCAGTTTATGATTCGTAGTGGCGTGTCATGCTTCTCACCGTGAATCATCAAATGTTCTCCGTCGGATAAGGGGATGCGAATGATTTTCTCATGACATATAACCTCGGCTCGATTATTGGATAGCCAATCCATCCCAATAACGACATCAAAACTACCTAGTTGAACTGGTAATAGATCTATATCAAACTTTCGTTCACCCAATTCTAACATACATTTCTTTATTATTTCTCTCGATTCTACTAATATCCCGTTAGCTAGCTCAATCGAGTAGGGAACATCTAATTTACTCGACGCTACCCCAAGTATATCTCTAAACTCTTTAGAAATAAAACAAAAATCTGCCCCGGTATCAAAAAGAATAGATGCAAAGTGATCATTGATAGGGAACGAACCGGTGACCATGTTCGGGTCCTGGCGAGCATCCTTAGCTCCAATTACAAATGCTCTTCCCCTGCTTGGTTTTCTTTAGGGCAATCCTTCTTGAAATGCCCTTTGTCTCTGCATACAAAGCAACCTTGATCTCTAGTATTGGTTCCCTGGCACACATCGGTGCGATGTCCAAATTTACCACATTTTTCACACTTGGGGCCTCGACATTCCCCATAGTGGTGGAAAGGACATTTGGGGCATTTCGGTGCTTCTCCAGTATACGATTTCTTAACAGCAGTGTTTGTGGTAGTGGTAACATATGCCTTGGTTTCTTTGACTTCTCTCGCGGCTTGTTTCTTGTTACTAGTATTATTACCTTGAGAGCCTTTCTTGAAATGGAAAAATTTTCGTTTGTTGGAGTCAGTAATCTCCTCAGTAGATTCTTTCTTGTTCCTACTACACTTAGGCAACCTCCCCTGACGTACAGCCTCCTCAGTAAGGCTGACAACTAGATCAATCGCTTCACCAATCTCAGTGGGTTTTGAAGAGGTAACCAGACTCAGAATCTTGGGGGCAAGTCCCCAGATGTACCTCTCAAATCGTTTAAATTCAGGCTCCACTAAGTATGGCACCACTCGGGATAAGTCATGGAATCGCTGCGTGTACCCAGCAATGTCAGAACCAATCATTTTTTAGATTCCAGAATTCTGTCTCCAACTTTTGAATTTCCGATCTCGAGCAATACTTCTTTCTCATCATCTCTTTAAGTTCCTCCCATGTCAGGGCGTATGCAGCATATCGCCCTTAGTTTGGACCTGAAGGTTCCACCAAGATAAAGCTCCATCCACGAAGAGTCCAGTAACATAGGTAACTCTCTGTTCAGCAGGGCATTTGCTCATTCAAATGACTGAATCTGTCTTCTCCGTCCAACGTACGACGTCTACAGCACCTCCGGTACCGTCGAAATTCAGTGGTTTGCAGTCTAGAAACTACTTGTAAGTGCAACCTGAAACCATTGGATACACCATTTAAGCATGAGTAACCAAATAGCACGAATAAAATTGATGAGAGTATGGTGCGGTTTTATGAGTAACCATGTATTACCAGTTGGAGGATTGCCTCCGGTTTAACCTCCGGTACCACCGCTATGCTCAGAGTGGTTAGCCTCGTACTGCGCAATGGCTTGGGATATGCGTTCATTCAGCTCCTCTTGTGTTGTTGGTAGGGTGTTATTGTTTGAACTTCTTCTGTGGGGCGGCATCGTCTTCTGATATAATATGTCGCTCACAATTAGTCGAATTTTAATAATAATTTCATATTATTATTACCATTTATTTATTTATATATTTTGTATCAAACATATGTGTAATAGCGCATCGGTACATGATAAGCAAATAAAAGAATATATGTATACGCCAGACGCACACCCATCGTCATCATACACATAGCTCATCGCATACATAGTCGCCACATCATAAGATATAAATCATACTATCACCACGACACAATGCATCAACCATAATATCACCACGTCATGACACTATCAACCATAATATAAAAGAAATACAATGTAAAATAAAGAAAATACACTTTCATACAATGACAACTTGTTACAATTTGTTCGTGAAGATCCAAAAAGGACTTAGGGATACACAACCTTAGTCAATACAAGTTTTTACATTACAAAAGTAAAATTTTCTTCTACATTGCTTCTTCACGTCATCAAGTTGTCTTCCAAAAGCTGGGATCTTCAAAGCTATGTCTTCATGAGCCAAGTCATCAAAAGCACATCTGATCCCCAAAAGATAATTACAAACATGCTACTGAGGTGGAGGGGTGGTGGAAATGGTGATCGAGGGAGCAAACCACGATGGTAGGCCATCTCTTCCTCTAGGCCAGAAATGCGCCTAGAAGCATCAGTCTGAAATTGCTCTAACTCCTGCACTCGTGCCTCAGATGGGCATGACGAGTGGTGAAATGGGCAGTAAAAAGGTGGGGTCGGTGGTGGTGATAGGGGTAGTGCTGGTGGTGATTGTGGTAGGTATGATGGTGGGGGTGGTAGTGGTGATGACGGCAGTGGGGGTGTGGCTCTGGCAGCGGCGTGGGTAGTACGCTGAGTCTCTAACTCCCAGATCCTTCAGAAGATCAAAGAGAGTCGTAGGTCATGCAAAGTCACTCTCTCCTCCATAGGAATCGGAGGGAAGTGTGAGGGGTGGTAAGGGTCAGAAGGGCTCATGCTCGGTGGGGGTATCGGGGTAAACATACCTTCTGGAGGTGGTATGGGATGTGGGGCATACTGGGGGGTGATCCATCAGAGAAAGAAGGTCCTGCCATGTGGGAAGGTCCAGCTGCAAATGGGTTGAAAACAGGGAGGTAAGTGGACATCCCATAGAAAAATGGGGGTGGCTGCTCTAGGGTACGTGGAAGACTGCTTAGTGAATAGTATCGGGTGGGTCCAAAGTAGTGAGCGGGTCCAGCGTATGGAACGGGTCCATAGGTCAGGGTACTGACTGGAAATGAGCTAACGCGAGCCGATGAGGCTGCAGGGGGTGAATACATCGATACAGGCGTATCTGGGGTGGTAGAAGAGGCATCGTCTGCCATATGCTCACTCTGGGCGACATCTGGGGATGACAAGATGTCAACGACTGGTATGCCAGGGGGTAGAATCTCAAGTATAGCTATGTCATCAAAGACCTCTCCGTCACCAAGGTCATCCTCCATATCCTCGACATGGAACACTGGTATGTCATCATCGTCATCGTCCAGGTCAATAACTGGAGGAACTATAGCAAGAGGCACGGCCAAGTGTATATCGCATGCTCGCCCTCTGGATGGCCAAAAACAATATCATCGTGCGTGGGCTGCAGAACAGCTAGCACGTCGTCTGCCGGTGGTGCATCCTCCTCCATAGGATCAATCAGAGCAAGCGGCTGAAGGTCCTCAAAGCCTCCATGGTCGGCTCCATCCCCAAGAGGTAGGGCCTCAGCATCGGGGTCGTATCCATCATCAGATACATACTCCTCGGGGTCCTTTTCTTAACTTGATGAGGAAGACATAGTCCTGGCAAATAATTCGTACAATGCATATATACTTATGATATATTTTATATTAATCACCAATTCTCATGCACGGTTTGTTCTCTTCTGTTTTCCATGTAATCTTACTATTTTGTGTCTATCCACTAAAGACTAATCATGTATTGACTCTTCTCATTACTTATAGTTGAGCTCGTGTGATAGGTCCTCGGGTTATCGTGACACAATAAAAACCTTTTCTTAACTTGATGAGGAAGACATAGTCCTGGCAAATAATTCATACAATGCATATATACTTATGATATATTTTATATTAATCACCAATTCTCATGCACGGCTTGTTCTCTTCTGTTTTCCATGTAATCTTACTATTTTGTGTCTATCCACTAAAGACTAATCATGTATTGACTCTTCTCATTACTTATAGTTGAGCTCGTGTGATAGGTCCTCGGGTTATCGTGACACAATAAAAACCTTTTTGTTATCTTGTTATAACTCCAAAACATTACTATTATGTTTTAAACTTTGTTTTCATGTGAGAGCCTCTGGTGATTGTAGACCAAACTTTTAATAAAAGGTTTTTCCCTGGTTCACTAAAATCGGAGCTCTAATACCAACCTGTCACACCCTGGTCGTAGCGGAAGCGCAAGTGTGTGACTATTAGGTAATCATTGCATCCAATCTAGTAAACATTATAAATTAACAACGATGCCATGCATTTCTTAAGTTTCATTCCATAATTACAACGATCAAAAGTGAAATCACATTGTTATCTGTTTTAGCTTGTCATCATAAGACATAATTTAAAACACATTGTTTCAAAATAAGACATTGTTTTCATCACAAATTCATATTGAGGTTTTGACCCCTATATACCCATACGAAGTTGGGATATAAAAGGCAAACCCTCCAAAAGGTGATACATCATTGTCTTAACAATTTCCCATACCCGAATCCTATCACCAGCTCATGCCTTGAGTCCTGAAATACATGTAATTTTAAAAAGTCAACATAAAGTTGGCGAGTTCATGTAGTTAAATGTTTTCGTATCAAAATGTCATCTTTGAAATCCTGTATTGAAACGCGAGTATGTTATTAGCATCAATGAGTTTTAAGGATCTATCAGTGTGTCGCGAGCACCCTGACATATATGTGCCATAAGTAAGTAACCAAACAGAGACAACTTTGACATCATTGAGATCACAAAAGCACTCCGAAGGGTATACCAACCAGGAGTGGAGCGAGTCTCAAACTCAATAGATCTACTTCTTTTGCACCTTGGTTACTAAGTGATTAATGGTTACTATTGTTATCATCCTACTTACGCACAAATGATCGTGTTATCAACTAAACCCATAGCTAACATACTGTTTGTTATGACATGTATTTCCCCTCGATAGTTTTAAAACAAAACTTGAAATAATTGAAAGGCGGGACATGAACTCACAGTTATGCTTTTCGTAAGTCGTACAAGTATCAGTCGGTGTCCGTACACGTGTGTAACCTACATGTGTATTAAGTTTATTAGATACCTAGGCCTCAACGGACCTTGTACTCGTTGTTCATCTTCAATTCTTGTTATGTGTCTCTTTGTTATGATAGAACAATCGTTAATGTTATTATAGTGTTGGTAGTTTGCTTGTTTGATTATTATTGTTATATATATTTTTCCTCAATATATATATATATATATTATATATTTATTTATCCTTCTTAAGTCGTGTGTGAATTGGGCCTTGCTCTTCACATGTCCTCGTGCCTTGCACGCGTGTCATTGGGCCTTGCCCATGTCATCTATGTCATTAGGCCTAGCCCATGTCATCTATGCCATTGGGCCAAGCCCATGTTTTATTGTCATTGGGCCTAGCCCATGTTTTTATGTCATTGGGCCTAGCCCATGTAATTTATGTCTTTGGGCCTAGCCCATGTTTTTATGTCATCGGGCCTAGCCCATGTACTTTATGTCTTTGGGCCTAGCCCATGTAATTTATGTCTTTGGAATTTTTTTCATTTTGGGCCTTATCCATAAGTATTATGGAATTGTGCC
This sequence comes from Scalesia atractyloides, assembly GCA_947069175.1. Classification (NCBI taxonomy): domain Eukaryota; kingdom Viridiplantae; phylum Streptophyta; class Magnoliopsida; order Asterales; family Asteraceae; genus Scalesia; species Scalesia atractyloides. Next base: position 53,526,476 of record CAMTDV010000029.1, on the reverse strand, counting down.
TTGCTCATGACTTTTATGAATTGGGCCTAGCCCGAACTCATTTTCAAGAGCCCATTTTCTTATAAGTTTTATACTTATAATTTTTTCCTAAGTATAGTGTATAAGTATATATTTTATACTTCTAATAAATCACTTAGTATATTCTTTTATATTTTTAACTTTCCGGATTTTGATTTCAATACATATACATATGTTAAACGTCTAAATATATATTTGGCCTTGTCATCGAGATTGTTTATTAGGTGCTTGTTTTCATCGAAAATCGCCCATTGTCGTAATGACCTTTCGTGTCGGCGATTCACCCGTTGGTCATCGACGCGCCAGTGTAATCGTGAACATTCGCCTATCGTCCGCATTGCTTCGTTTGTCCGATTATTGTTTCGACACGTTGCAAGAATATATTTGTTATGTCACCAACACTTAGTATTATTTTCAAGTGTTTGTATTTTTGTATATGATTGGGTATTTTATTATGAAAACCCTAAGCTTCTAAATACATACACATACAATACACATATGTATTCATACAAAATCCTTGGTAACAAATGTTTATACATATTTTTATTTCCCAAATAAGTATATATATATATATATATATATATATATATATATATAACTTTGTTGAACATTTGAGTATTTAGGGTTTAACCTTTGTCAATAGAACCTACTTAATGACGATCAAGTTACTAATCACGTTTAGTCCCACTAATCACCCCATCAATCATGTCTTAATCGCGATTAGAGTTTTAGAAAATTTCGCCATAGTTTCCCCTAAACAATGGTGTTTTCCATGTTTCAAAAACGTATTTTAAACATGTTTAAGCTTATAATTAATATCAATGATCCATCAAATATCTTCTTAGTATTTATTTTACACCATTAATACCTCATCATCCATGACTTTTTAGTGTTAAAAATCCTATTAAATCAAGATGGTTTTCAATATTTATTAACATTTTCAAATCCTTTGTCATGTCATTTAATCAAGTTCATACCTTTAACCTCTTGATTACTACACATTTTTAAGATGATTATATCTTAAATAACAATGTTTATTTCTTATCAAAATCATTCATGAGTGATAAATTTATCTTTAAGTTGTAGTTTTTTCATGGATGATGTAGTTGATGATCTTGTTCAGATTTAAACCTTATCATGTTTACATCTTCATTTTCATACTTGATCATACAAGATCATCTAACTTTTATACCATACTTTAACATAAATAACATCAACATGCTAACTAACTACCATATAAACACATAATCAACACAAAATAAACAATATTTAGTGTTATTATTATGGTGTGAGTTAGGGTTTTTGGTTTATCTTTTCTTCATTTTCAAGATGATCAACTTGTACCTTATTAATCTAAGCATAAAAATAAGCTAGTTTATGGATGAATAAGTCTTACAATAGGTGCACAAGCTTATGATGATCTTAGAAGGAAAATGAAGCTCCAAAGAAAACCTAATGATCCTCCATCCTTGCTAGCTTCTTGAATGGTCTTGATGAGACTTTTAAAGTGGATGAAATGGTGTTTATGGTGGCTAAGTGGTGGTGTAAGGGTGGTGGTGGCAGCCGTGAGCTAGAGAGAGAGTGAAGGTAAGATGGTTGCAACTTTTGTGAAGAAAAATGATGAAGATCTTTGTGAAATAATGATATATATCAAGTCATTCTTTCAAGATCAACAACAAATCAAGACCATGCTTCTAATCTTCAATTTTCAACAAAATCAAGTGGGCATGGGGCCCACTTGAAACCGTCAAAAGAGTGGGGGTAAAGTGTAATTATTTTTTTACACATGTTAAAATGGAAGATATTTTGGTCATTAGGCTAAGTATATGTGATTAAGGGTTTGATCTTGCATCCTTAGTATAAGATTAGGGTTTTGTGTGTTATTACATGGTAATTAATCCACTAAGTCCTCCAATATAAGTTTCGGATGACGGAAATGTCGATAGATCGCTCATCGTCGCAAAAATCCCTAATAAATGAACTTATTTATTTAGTATCGGAGGCTTTTGTTTTCGACCACCACAATTGTTATGGTGTCTACTTAGTGCACTTCCGACCTAAAAATGTGTATAACTAGTTCGCTAGACGAATATACGACGAGCTAGGATGGCCAAAATGTCTTTCGTTCGATCGATATCGGCACTTTTATGTTCCGCCGATGAACTTTTCCAAAAGTTGTGTTTCCGTGATCTCATGTTAGTTGAATGGATTTCGAGTTCCAAATGAGGTTTAACTAGTTCGCTAGATGCCCGGATGAGGCTATCGGCTACTAAAATACTAGTCGTTTCGACAAACAGTTGCCTTCCGGTCGAATTGTGCATTGCTTGTCGAATGACCGGAAACGATGTCTTTTGTGCATTATTGCTATTCTCACATTGTTTTAGGATGATTAACATTGTTCTATTCTTATTCTTACACCCGGAATCCTCCGAATTAGTCTTGCGGATAAACCGACATTTGTCGCCTTTTTGGTCGAAACGGACAATTTTGCAATTTAGGCGTTGTACTGGAAAGTTATGTATTATTGTAATGGTTGATCTCAAATAAGTGTTTTCATTTGTATATGGACTCAGGTATGGCATTAACATGCCGTTATTCCGTGTCCCGATTCGCTTTAGCGGATTTGCCGACATAGTTAGTGTCACCACAATTAGTGTGCCCAACACTTTTAGGGCATTGTTTTGGTTTGTTTCGCGTTGTAATGGAAACCAGTATATGTTATGATCAGATCTACTTGACCTAATGACGTACGACTCAGTTATGAAATTAAATTACGATAATATGCATGAGATTATAAAATAAAATTAGTGATTAAATTGTACGGAATTACCGGTAATTTGCCATTTGTCACAATGGTATAAAGTTATGTCATAAGTTTGGTAGCTTTACATGTTGTACATGTAGCATAAAAATGGTAAAATCGGCTTTTAAAGTGATTTTATAAAACTGTTTTAGACCAGGTTGTAAACTGGTATTTTTACGATAAATATGAGAATTTTAACTTATATTAAGTATCTTTGGTGTTTGGCTAGTCATACATGACTTCCAACGCCTGAAAACGTTACTAAAACGTTAAATTACGCATATTTCAATGTATACGAAAATGGGTTCTTCAAGGGTGAACTTTGATATAAATGATATGCGAATATGAGTATATGATGTGATATGTTAAGTGTGGACATGATAGTAGGAATTAAGGCTATGCATGTACGCTTGTATGTTTAAAAGGTAATATCGGCAAGTGTCACGTTAAATATATAACTTATTTGTCGAGCATGAAAATAATACATAGGTTAATATGATGAGTTATTTCGTGTGTATATGCTTTAAAAAAGATAAAATATATAAGTGACGAGATACGTGTATTACGATATATGATAATATGTTCACGTTTATGTAAATATATTACGAATCCCAAATCTTAGATATATTGCTTATAAACAGGTGTGATAATGAATATAACATAATGAGGGTTACCAACAAAATCGTTCAAGTTGCAAAAATCTTAGTGTATATATATATATATATAAACGCCAAAATAATCTAAATAAAGACTTTTCAAGAAAATCTCAAAGTTATGTTAAAATTCTAAGTATTGGAGAACTTAGATATTTGGAGAATAATTGGTTATTAAATCGTTCCTACTTAAATTAGGACGTGTAGACCAATTTAAGGGATTGCGCTAATCTAAAAACGCACCCAAAGGTTAGTGTCACTAACCCCTCTTTTTACTGTTTTATATATGTTTTGGGGCAAGAACAAGCCTTAAAAAGGATAGATATACGTTTTTTTATAAACTTGCCGTTGAATAAATTATAAATATGTATTTTCATGGAAAATATGGTTTTGATTGAATATAAATATGTTTTGGGGAGAAACGGGTTTTGATTGAATACAAATATGTTTCGAGGAGAAACGAGTTTTGATTTAATATAAATATGTTTCGGAGAGAAATGGGATTTGTACGGAGTTTTAGATTTAAAAAAGTGTGACGAATTTGCATCGTTCAATAAGATATTTATGGGTACCAACCTCCGTCACCGGCACATATATATTTCCGCTGCGACGTTTTTGGGGTATGACAGAGGATGAGATTAAAAACAAGGCGGGGAGGATGTAACAACCCTTTAAAATATCCCGAATAAACCCGTAATCAAAACCCCAAGTGCGTGCGACGAAACTTATAATAATAAATCAGAATACTTAGCAGTTGATGAACCAACCCTCACAAAAATACCCATAGTTAACTCGTTAATAAAACCCAAACAATTTAGGATCAAGAACCGAGCTTACGTGATAAGAACCGGCATGAAAATCGAAAAAAAACATGGTATTGGGCGAAAAACGACAGAGGACAGGTGTTGTAACCCCGCAAAAATTTCGACCTTTTGAAAACTTTTCTATTTCTTTCATAAATATTTCATTAACTTGTATTTAAACGTAATGACCAAGCATTGCCACCTTTCTTCAGTAATTACCACCTTGCAGGAATTTTGCCACACTTAATCTCCTTCCAACACTTGTTGGGACACTGAGCAAACATCTTAACACCACATCTCCTTAATCCTAAATACTATAAATAGCCATTGTTCTTGAGCCATTTTCTTCACACCTTTATGTCTTCTCTGTACTCTCTCTTTGGAACTTGCTTCTGCATTTGAATCCTCCTTTTCTTAGTTCTATTCCTTCTTCCAGACACTAGTAAGTGTTTCTCCTAGTCTATTTTGTTTTCTTAGCTAGTTTTGTGTCAAAAGTCAAGCAAATTCACTTTTGCTTTGACTTTCGGTTCTGACCATTTTGGTCTAGTAGAAGTTCCAAAATGAACTTTGCTATGTGATCATAATAATGAAGGTGTTAATCCCTTGCGATTACACCCTCTGGTCATCATGTATAGTATCTGAAATGATGAGTCAAACTTTTACGAAATAAAAGTAAAAAATGTAAAAATATGCATTTTACGACGAAAGAGTTTTCAAGTACTAAAACCTTAAGTTTTGACACCAAATTAGTTTATAAAACATTATTAGATATGTTTTAGCATGTAAAATTCGGCATTTCTATTTTAGTGTTCAATTCCTAGTCGAAAGTCAAGTAGTTTGACTTCTACTTTGACTTTCGAATCGATCCATTTGGTCAACCATAGGACCCAACCAAGTCCAACAATATGACCATATTAATCTAGGGAATAACCCCTGAGGTTATACTTTATGGTCATAGGTCAAATGACGAGTCAGCTATACATACTTTAAAATTGTCGTAAATGCCCTTTTGGCAGGAAAATGGTTTTAAAACATATATGATCTATGTTCTTATCAAGACTGATCATATAACATAAACAAACTTTTTTTTGACATGTTAAACTCGTCATAGGACCAATCCGACCATCCGGAACCGTGTTTGCGCATACGACTAGTTTACTAGCGTAAAGTAGTCGTAATGGGTCAAAACACTTCAAAACACATTGTAATAAAAAAGTTAGGTTTAACCAACCATGTTACATGAGATCCCTAGCTCATATGGTTGTAAACCACATTCTATTCACTCTTTCTTCAAATCCGTAGTATGCGCAATTAATCAACTTTCGATGAAAACTTCCTATTTGGACAGATTTTGTGTTCCTAATTTAACAAAGCATAACTTGGTCAAAACTTAACCAAACAAAGTAAATTCTTACATTTTGATTAAGTACACTGAAATATGATTTCAACGATATATGATACATCAACAAACGCCTCTGTTTGGACCCTCAAATGTCTAAAACCAAACCAAAGGTCAAAACTGAACAGTTTGTAAAGATCAATAGTTTTGCCCACTTTCTAGGTTCCAAACATAAAAACTTTCTAATAAAAGTTGTAGAGCACAATTTGATTTAGTAAACTCGGAATGTTTGTAATTTTTCGACAACGATTACTATTTTTAAGATATTTTACAAAAAACAACACAGAAGGCTACCAAAACTCCTATCTCTTAAAAACTTCTTCGAAGTTGCGTTGTTTCCATAACCCACATTCATCCACAAACATTAACACTAGATCTTAAAGAACGAATCTTTATTTTAGGAAAAACATTTGAGCTTTGTGGGTATGCGTAGGATCATCATCTAAGCAATCTGTGAGTACATAGTTTCCCCGTTTTTCCATTTTCAAACTGTTTTGGGGTGATTCATATGTGCTAACCATTTTCTCAAATAACATGTATGGCATATGTGTTCACTAAGTGCTCTTTGTGTATAATAACTTATGTGATGAAACAAACTACAATTGATTATGTGTAGCATAGTGTTATAGTATAGAATCTAGAGTGATTTGGTGGGTAAATTGGTTTATTGTTGGAGGTTGATGTTTTTTTGGTGGTATAATTTGAAATTTTTAATTTTAAAAAGTTTTTATTTTTTGTATAAAAATAAGTTAACATTTTCAATCGTTTAAATACTTCATTGTTTTTACATTTTATTTTTTTAAAAATTATACTAATTAAATTTAATATTGTTTTGAACATTTTAAGAAGAATGCAAATATTATATCGTGTAAATATTACTTAACAACCTGATAATTATTATGTTTCCGTATTACATTTCAATGTCGATTTAACACAAACAATCATATAGTAATCGAATAACTGAAAACAAAGTTAAAAATAACATTCATAACATAACTTTGTACATCCATAATATGTACTGTACACCTGAATATTAAATACAAAACATCTATACATAGAGTCGGAGTCAGGATCTGGCTGCTGCTGCTACTAATGATATGGTGCTCGAGGTGGTGGGAGTGGTATGGGAGGTAAACCGTCTCTCTCTCATATATCCTGTAACTCTCGAACCATCCAGCCCATGAGATCCATAAGCCTGTCAACGTCGGCTTGCAAGTGCGTGTATGCTGCACCTCCTGGGGCATGACTTGGAATAACGTGGTGCGGAAACTGGGGCGCCCCGGGAGGTGGCGGTGGTGGTGCCGGTCCGTGTAAATCCACCGGAGGCTCCTGAACGACTGCTGCCTCATCTGCCGGTGGATAGACTGGATCGAAGTGATCCGACAGCGCATCCGGAATCGATGGCTCATCTGCGCGGGTTTTAAACCGCTCGCCGAGCACGCCGAACCTCTTCACCAGCTTCATCCACTGCAAGGTCTGAAAACCCATCCGCGTCGACGGTATGGCCGGCCACAAGTGTAGGTCTGTCTCCGGTAGATGACCCAACGACCGGGCAATCATGGTGACATACGCCCTGTCGTACAAAAATCCGCGCTCCTGCCGGTGATGCGGGGAGGCGAAGTACTGGGCGAGACCGTGTGCAAGTGCGCATGACCTCCTGTACAGTAGGCAATAGTAGAAAAGTAAGTCGGTGATCGTACACCACTCACGGCTGTGTCCATGAGCGGTAATAGACGTAGCGAGCATCCGATGTAAATACCTGCACATATTGTTAGCGAAATACGGAAATTAACTTATAACAATAATAATCAAATAATTACTGTAATAAACGTACGTACCAGTACAACGGGACGTTAACGTGTGAAATCCTCCCTTTCGTCTGACATGCTCCCAAATGTCATGCCCTGCGACCACCTCCCAAAATCTCAAAAGAGTGTGTCTATCCACCACCACTAGCCCTTGCGTATAAACATCCATAGCAATCTCCTCCTGCAGGTATATACCGCTATGAACGGCAAACTCAGCAAGCGTAATCGAACGCCACACACCGGCAAGCCTAAAGGAAACCTCAGGCGGAGGGGGAGGAGCCTGTGGCAGGGGAGGCCGTTGGTCAACCCGTGGAGGGTGAAATGTCGACAGGAACTCGATGAGCAGCTCCCTATAACTCAGCATGCCAGCCAAGTCAAACAGACGCTGCCACGGTGAATCAATGGGAATGAAAAAACGCAGTCCCGGCGTCTCACCTGTCGCCTCGATCGCATCCCAGTAGTCGACCGCGGTGTGTGATCCGACGTGCATCCGGCGAAGCTTCCCGCAAAAACGGGCGGCCTTGATGTCGGGCGGGAACTCGAGATACGGGTGACCGTGTAGCGGATCCGCTGGCGCTGGCGGAGCCCGTCGTGGACCATGCGGATGTGGAGCCCCGTGTATCTGATCTTCAATCTCGTCCATAATCAATCTGCAATAATAATAACAATAAAACACAAATAATAACAATTAACCATATTAAAAAAAAGTCATCTAGTAATAACACATAATATTAAAACAAGAAATTATATATGTGGTCGTCTATGGGGGTCGTCTAGGGATAGACGCCCCATCTTGTTCAACTAAAAACCCAAATTCATCAAGAACAGAACCCCTAAACCACAAAATTCATCAAATTCACACACAATCTATGGTCTAAATGCATAATACATTAAAGATTCATGAAGTATAGGTTCGAATACGTACCAGAGATGCTTGATTTCACCAAAAATACGGTCCAAATACGCTCAAATGATGTATGTACGTATCTGTGTGTGTTTTAGGTTTAGGTCGTATGTGGCTGGTCGTCTAGGCTGGCCAGTCATATACGATGCGTAGACGGGGCGTCTAGACCTAGAATACCCGTCTAGGATAAATGGCAAAAGACCATTTTACCCCTGAATTGCCACCCGTCTAGGCCTAATTCGGGGTAAAATGGTAATTAACCACCTGAGTAGAAAAAGTCCCAGGTGGTTAATTACCATTTTACCCTTGAATTAGGCCTAGACGGGTCGCAATTCAGGGGTAAAATGGTAATTTGCCCTAGACGTGGCGTATAGGTCTAGACGTCCCGGCTAGTCTGATGGTTAATTACCATTTTACCCCTAAATTGCCACCCGTCTATGCCTAATTCAGGGGTAAAATGGTAATTAACCACCTGAGACTTTTTCTACTCAGGTGTTTAATTACCATTTTACCCTGAATTAGGCCTAGACGGGTGGTAATTCGGGGTAAAATGGTAATTAACCATTCCCCTTTAAAATTCAAAAACTTGACAATTTGACAGTTGCCGTCTACGCCTAGACGGGGCGTCTAGTTCATAAATATTACCGTTTTGCCCCTGAATTTGTCCTAGACGGAGTGCAATCCAGGGGTAAAATGGTCTTGTGGCAAAAAACAGACGGCCAGTCTAGGTCTAGACGACTTGTATATTCCTAATGTTTTTTGGTCTTTTCCTTTTATATAGAAAATCATATTAATTATAAAAAATCTTATTAATTATACAAAAATCTTATTAATTAAACAACAAAGCGTATTAACTACAAAAAAAACTTTGTATTAAGTATACAAAAATTCATATAAATTATACAAAAAATCGTATTAGTATACAAAAAAATCGTATTAAGTATACAAAATTAAACTCATTCTTTCGATTCACTGTCGACGTAATTAATACTCGGGTTTGGATTTGGTGGGGGATTCATTATCGAGGTATACCATTCTAAACGGGGCATGTACATGTATATCCATTGTTCTGCAACGGCGCTTCGGTGCGTCAACCATAGCTTGTTTATTGCCGGCATTGGAAATTGGCCTTCTAGCTTAATATGTATGAAGTGGGTATTGTTAACATGTGCAAGCGTTATCGTTCGTGGTTCTTGATCTGTCGGATGACTCATTAATGGGAAGAAGGTGGAACAACCATCGATGCTGAACAGGTGAACCACGATACCGTACCTTTGTGCGATAAGAAGCCCTGCATGGGGGAAGTCCATCAAGTGAGTGGGGGGGCAACGCTCCACTGAATCCCAGATTAGGCTCTGCCTATGCGTGTTAAAATATCCTTCCTCCCATGCTTCGAATACTGATCCATCTCCTGTAGAAGGTCTTTTCGAATGTGGCTCCATGAACGTTCTCCCATACCCAAGCCCACAGCCACAGACCGACACCCACAATGACCATCTGGCCTCACATCTTGTATGCACACGATGTACGAGTGAAACAATGTCGGAAGGAAAGACTTAAACCGTTTGATGGTTGACACATACTCATCGCCCACTATCAATGGAAAACCGTTATCGCCTCGAATCTCTCTTTGTTTTGAAGTCGTTGAACGGTTTCGCCTCGCTCTAGGTTTTTGAGACTTTATGACCGACTGTTGAGTGACCTGGGACGGAACGTACGAGCTGTGGCGGGGGGCATCGTATGTAATTTGTTGGGAACCCTGGGACGGAACGTACGAGCTATGGCGGGGGGCATCATCACCCGAAGTTGTGCTTGCTTTGTTGTTGGCCATCCACGAGTATTTTGTTGGACAACCGGTGGTTTATTGGTAGATTTGGTTGGCGTCAACACCGCTTTAATCTTTCCCAACAAGCTTTTTTTTCTGAGTTGGGGGGTGTGACTCTGACTGTTGCCGAACAATATTCGGCTCTTTTACCACGTCAACGTCATCCAATATCAATTTACATGGCCGAAAGTTAAGCTTCTGCCAGAAGATGTCTACGTCTTCGAGTTGAATCGGACGCTCAGAACGGTTAAAATAATGCAGTGTTAAAGTCACATGAATAACGGACATATATAACACACATCGCTTCATGTTTTGCAAGTATTACCTGCACGTACGTACTTTTCTAGCCTACAAGCACACGGCAACCCACAGCTGGACCACATCTGACAACCACAAGATGAATGAAAGCGCTGCAACACATCTAGTTTCCTAAGTAGCTCTCCACTCAATAAGTCAAGCGCTGTATAGGAAACTTTTCCACGTAGGTGGTCAAATAACGGGTTTTGTGGTGGTTCATTATTTTTTGATGCTTTCTTAAAAGCTCCTCCTTATTTCACCGTATTGTGTTTCAACTATATTTATGACACAACCTACTATACAGTCCAACGAGCTCCTATCTTGGACGTATCTCTTTAAATTCGTGTGTTGACTCTCAACTCTGTTTGTGGTACACTGCCCGAAGTTGCGACTCCGATCAGTCCACGCAAAGACGAACATTTCCTTGTAGTCTTTCAGCCAGTTATCATACACGTACGTAAACACCCCTAAAACGTATCAATAATTAAATAAATGTACATAGGTAGGTCAGATTTTATTACAAAAACTTACTTGCACGTTTGCACTCCACAAGTCGCTTTTGCAGGTTGTGCAAGTTGTACTCGTATACGGGTATTAATGGAGACTCACACAATGTCCCCCAGAATAAAAAAAATTTTGTCAGTCCTCTTCTATGAAGGCGCTCTTGCAGTACTTACAAATATTTTGTTGTATGTGAAACCTGCAAAGATACCGAGAGGCGTTTGGAAAAACTTTAGCACGCCTGTTAATTAGGGTCAGGTCTCTATCCGTTACAATCACACGTGGCTCTATACATTCATCTAGCATTGACCTGATCCTCTCAAGCACACATACAAAGTTATCACCACGTTCTTTGCAGATAACGGCATACGCAATACAAAATGAATAGTTGGTGGGCGTCATACCAACTATCTAGACAAATGGCATGTTGTATATGTTTGTCTTGTATGGGGAATCGATCAGCACAATGTGCAGGAACGCAGGCCACATTTCACTGAAGTAGGGATGAACAAAGAAGATCTCTGTAACGACCTCTGTTTCGGGTTCCTCCCGTGTCTCGTTTATAAATTCGTTTGTAATCAGGATGTTTTCTAGCGACTGCATGGGAGTCAGTCCGTATCTTTGTTCGGACCTAATCTTCTGAACTGCGTTTTGTACGTCTTTCTAAACATGGAAACTGTCGGGAAACTGCTTCCTTATCGTTTGAAAATTTCTGCACGGCTACATGTTTTGAGCTGTCAACTGCTCGATCAATCTATATTCCTTAGGAGTAAACCTTCGCACAAACGCGTGGGCCGACAGGTCCTCACAGAGTTCGTGGTTATGTTTTATCCCCATGTTTCATACGGATGGTCTCGCACAGCCACTAGGTGGTACGGGCAACCGGTTTTCTTGCTTCCAGCTTTTCTAACCATTGCTGTAGTATGGTGCTCACCACCACGGTCACATTCAAGCCATACCCTCCTGGTCCTTCCATCAATTTTCTTTGATCGTCAGGTCAGAATAACGAAACCATCCGCCTTTGCCGTTTCCTGTGCCCAGTTTTTTAGCTCATTTAGAGAGTTGAAAACCTGTAACATCGATATCGTTATGTTAGATTTTATATTTACTCAACTGCCCAACATAAATAAATAAGTTTTGATACCATCTTTGTGAGGTATGGATTGCCTGCGCTCGGGGTACCTCACCACCATAACCTCCACCGTCAGGATTGACTTGTTGACCGTACAAACACTGTGTTGCATTGTAACTTTCGTAACCGTCTCCTCCGTATCCACTCGGACAGTGTTGTTGCACGTAAGAATATTCACACCCGTATCCATAATCCGGAAACCCTTGTTACGCAGGATAACATGGTTCATCAACATGGTACAAGTCGTCCACATGGGATTTTCATCGACGGGAGGATGCTTGTTCAAATCTAGAAATGGTTCGTTTTGTATTCCTTGTACACTTGACACAACCTCCTCTTGCTCGCTAGAATCGGGAACGGCAGTCTCCCCCTAACAACGGTATCATCATTAGTAAATAATTAAAACAACTAGTTTAACCTAATAATTGTTACCGGATTGGCTTCGGGCACCCATGACTCGCCAGAATACGACCGAAAGAAATAGTTGTCGTCCCATTATGATGACATTTCACCACCTTTGAATGATATCAGATGGAGTAATATAAGCCAAAGAAGAAGACGCAGAGAATTTCGACGAAGTTTCTCTCAACATTGATATCAAATGCTCTGTATGGCTCTATTTAACAAAGAAATATATGCCCCGTCTAGGCCTAGACGGGGCGTATCACTTTACTGCTTTACTCACATGCATGCAGACCACCAAAGTCAAAATCAACCTTCAAGACACCCCGTCTAGGCCTAGACGGCCCGTCTAGGTAGGTCGTCTACGGGCCCCGTCTAGGCCTAGACGCCCCGCTGATTTGACTGATTAGACATTGTACGACTGTAGGAATGTGGTCGGAGAAAGGAAACCTAAACACCCTGTCTAGGTCTAGACGACGCGTCCTGAAAGTGTGGAAATAGACAAATGAGTGTGTAAATATGTAGACCATTTAATCTGAAGGTGCTGTTTCCTAGAAGTAACCTTACGATGATGATTTTTGTTTTTTTTATTATTATCAAAACCCTAATATATTTGAACAACAAAACAAAGTGTCGTATATCACTCTTTTTCTTAACACCACATTGTTGCTGTATATTCTGCAAACTTTTCATTTTGTGACACTACATCTATCGCTAATGCCTTTTCTTAATCTCTACAAATTAAAACTCAAACCCTATTTCTTTAAACCTAGTCGTCACTTATAATTCTCTTCTTATTATCTTAAAACAAGTCACAATCTACAACAATCTCTTCACAAAACAGCCTCTTTTACCTAAGATTTTCTATTAGTAAACTCTAACACCAACTCCTCTTCCTCTACGTTTAGTTAATCAAACACACAGAATTTCTATCCAGCCAACAACTCTTGTCTATCGCTCTCAGATCTGAACTACAACAGGTGCTTTTAAAATATCAGATTCGGCTTTGGTCTTAACCTGCAGATCTGAAACTCACTAATCAAATTGCATAAAGTATACAATTAAACCATTCCAGCAACTTTTATTCAGATCTGACTCAGATTTCTTCTTTCTACTCGATGAAGAACTATAAAAACAAACTTCAGATAAAAAAATGATGTGCCGATTCAGATCTAAATCAGTTTTCTTTTTTTTTTTAGGTTTTGATGAAAATTTATTTGTGAAATACAATTGATGTTGACAGTGAATCAATATGCTTGTATTCTAGTCAATTTAAATTAAGAAAACATTTTGTAATTCACTGAAATATGTCCAAAAACTTCAAAGTTTGATCCGAGACACACCAAAACAGTCCGAATTACACAAACGACGCACTGAAACAGTTGAAGATTCATAGAATATCAATCAATTATGTTCGAAATACACGAAAAACACATTGAAAGACACTGAAACTCGACCAATTCAACACACAAGTACACGAAGAGCTTCCATAGCTCTGATACCACTTGTGAGAGAAGGATCGGTTCACCGAAGAACACAAGATCTGCGATTAGCCCGGTTAACGTGCAGAATCTGTTCCGAACCGTAATCGTATACACGAGATGTAAATACAATCGTTTCACATTTTTTACGTATCAATCGACAACCTGTAAGAGTTTCGACACCTACGAATACAAAACACCTAATCTAGATCTTGAAGTTGAGCTTGTGCAAACGTGTTGTTCTTGTGCATAGGTAGAATGATATCTATAGGAATTCAAGTCCGTACGAACGTAAGTTGTCTATCTTCGTACATATGTATTCTTCAACAGTTGACCATGCATTTCAACTTGGTCTTCATTCTTTGAGATGATGAAGTCATGATGATATAAGACTATGATGTCATCATCTTGTATGATGTCATAACCGTTCTCTTCGTATTGCGTCGTATTGAATTCTAACATGTTCTAAACAATTCTAACACAACCTAGCGAAACCTCTGTCCGGTGTAATACAGACTCAAGACATTTGGCATTACGTACAATTAGATTTCTATCTATGGCCACACGAATAGTGCACTAACACCAACAATGGGTGCACTTGCCCTAGCATGATGGGAGAGAGTGATAGTGTTATATCATGTTTTTATAAATCTAAAGCTTCAATAAAGAGTGAAAAGTACCAAAAATATATCTAAAAATCATACACGCTCCACTCACATCAATGCTACATGTAGAAATGGACTTGGGCCTTAGTTTCCTTTAATTTAAAACAATTATATGTAAACTTTGTGTTGAAAAACAATGTAATATAATGAAACTTTAGTTCCATGTGTTATGAGCAATTTGTAACGTGACTTCCCGACGTTTCCGCCACGAGTTGTTAAACGCGGTTGGGGTGTTACACCTTTGAGTTGGGACGACATCAAAAGTATAAGAATTTCCAATACATTACCTTAGATTATTGACACTAGCAAGAAACCTGTAACTAAAAGTTGTGCTAGGCACAAAACGTATAACTAAAACTTACACTAATGAAAGTAATTCTACTTTCATTGAGAACTCTTAAGAAGATGAGAGTAACCACAACTAGATGCACTTAAAAAGGCTTTATTCACCTGTAATTCTACTAAAGTTACCAGTAATTCTACTAAAGTTACCAGTAATAAAGAAGCTGCTACAACAATACATGGGTTGCAAAGGACTAAAGCTATACTAACCATCAGTATATTTGTTGAAAAGGATGAAGTAATATATGCTTCAAAAATTAAGGCATTAAGATGGTGAGACCTGATCTTCCAAGCACAAGATCATGACATATTCCATAGAATGGAAATAATGAAAAGAACTTACAAAAATGAAATTCAATCTGCTTCATAAAAGGAACAAGTGGCAACAAAATTCCTGAACCACCAAATGATTGGTATAAATTGTCGTAAGTATACGACAAATCTTCGGATATGCAAGAATGGTACTAGCTCTAACTTCACCAGAATCTGTACTAATTTCTCATTTTATTTGGGACTAGTCAGTGAGATTCGTGATATGATAACGGTGGTTAGACCACAAACCATTAACAATATGGTCGTGTTAGCAAATACTATGACCAATGAGTTGAAACCTAGACACAAGGAAGAGAACATGGAAAAGGAAGAACCGTATATGTTTCCATTAGGGAATCAAATCATATTCGTCAAGATTATCTGAAACTGACATAGACACCTGAAAATAAGACGAAAACAACCGAATATCCCAAGAGAAACGCGAGAGCATTACCCTCACATCATAAGCGGCAACAATGATTCCTCAGGTGATTGTTGGTACATTTCTTATACATGATGTTGACGCTAAAGGATTATTTAACTCTAGTTCGACCAAATTCGTATAAATATTAAGCTCTATCAAGCAATCAATCAATCAATCTTCAATCAAATGTGGGAAAGTCTGGAACCCACCATTATTCGTGAAGTACTTCGGGAAGAAAAGATAAAATTGCTTGAATACAAACTTAGTGCTACATTACTTCATATGAACCTTGTTGGATTCGAGGTAGTATTAGACAAGGAATTATTAGCATCCCATCGCTTAGCACCAATAGAATACTCAAGCTAAAGAAGCAATTAGATAAATTGCTGGAAAAAAATTTCATACAACAGCTCCGTAGGAAGCACCAATATCATTTGTCAAGAAGAAGGATGAATAGATGCATATGTGTGTTGATTATCGGGAATGAATAATGTTGAAATTAAGAATCGGTAACCATTACCAAGAATTGATGACTTATTCGATCAACTGCAAGGAGCCTGATTATTCGACCTACGCTTAGGATACCATGTACTGAAAATACAGGATGTCCTTTGGTCTAACAAATGCCCCATCTGCATTTATGGACATGATAAATAGGATTTATCGACTGTACTTGGATAAATTCGTAATCATTTCTATAGATGATATACTCATTTATTACAAAAATGATAAAGATCATGCCAAACATCTTCATTTGTTTCTAACACTCTTGAGAAAAGAAAAGCTTTATGCTAGATTCCCTTAAGTATGAATCTTGGCTACTAGAAGTTCAATTTCTAGGTCATTTGACTAACCATGATAGCATGCCTGTGAATCCCTCTAAAAGTTAAAGCTATCACGAAATGGGAAATCCCTTAGTCCCTTACAGAAGTAAGAAGTTTCCTCGGATTAACTAGATATTAACAACGTTCTATCCAAGATTTTTCCCGAATAGCAGTTTCGCTAACTAATTTAACATAGGGAACCAAATATTTCATAGTTTACAGGGCCGCTTCTAAATTAGGATTGGAAGATGTACTAATGTAACGCTGGAAGGCGTTTGCCTACATAGCTAGACAATTGAAGAAGTACGAAGAAAACTTCACGATGCATAATTTAGAATTTGGAGCGATTATTTTTTCTCAAAAAATATGGAAACATTACTTTTATGGTAGTAGATTCATTATCTTTACAGACCATAAAAGTTTAATACATACATATATATATATATATATATATATATATATATTATATATATATATATATATATTATATATATATATGGGAAGGTTCATTTGAGAAGAAATTTAATGTGAGAAGAAAAAGAAGAAAGGCATAATGGTAAAACATTAAATAGTTTATAACTACTCTCATTAATTATGTTATCTCTCATTAATAAAGCAAAAACATTTTATCCTACAAATTTCAAAATTTATCCTACATATGTTTTACATTTACCGGAATTTACCTTACACACACATAAATTTACCCTACACATTTCAAAATTTATCCTACACATACTAAAATTTATCCTACATATGCCAAAAATTGTCATACACCATAAATTATTTTATCTTGAAAGAGTATATGAAAAAAATAAGTTACAAGTTTAATTAATTAGCTATATAATGACAATTATAAATTTACCTATATGCCCTTTTACATAATATTAAATACACACATTAAATGAAGTAAATGGAGAATTTCTATTGGTTCAAAAGTTATTCTTTTTATTCTTACAAAATTTTTCTTCTCATTTGAACTCTCCACTATATATATATATATATTATATTATATATATATATATATATATATATATATATACATATATATATATATATATGTGTGTGTGGGCAAAGGTAAAGCTAATATAGTAACTGAGTCTTTAAATCGTACGCATCATGAACAGCTAAAACGAGCACGTACTCTTAGATTAAATCTACAAATGGATTTAATGGGGAAGTTGAAAACTACCCAAAAAGGGCAATTACTCATAGACAGGAATGAAAAAGAACCTAGCAAATTTCGAAATATTTAACTTGTTCGCAAGTTAAAACTGAGCATTGACCAATGAGTTGAAACCTAGAGACAAGTAAGAAGAACATGGAAAAGGAAGAGTCGTATATGTTTCTATTAGGGAAGCAAGTCATATTCATCAAGATTATCCGAAACTGACATAGACACCTAAAAAAGGGACGAAAACAACCAAAGATCCCAAGAGAAACGCGAGAGCATTACCCTCACATCATAAGCGGCAATAATGATTCCTCAAGTGATTGTTGGTACATTTCTTATACATGATGTTGACGCTAAAGGATTATTTAACTCTAGTGCGAACCAAAGTCGTATAAATATTAAGCTCTATCAAGCAATCAATCAATCAATCTTCAATCAAATGTAGGAAAGTCTGGAACCCACCAATGTTCGTGAAGTAGTTCGGGAAGAAAAGATAAAATTGCTCGAATAAAAACTTTGTGCTACATTACTTCATATGAACCTTGTTGGATTCGAGGTAGTATTAGAAAAGGAATTATTAGCATCCCATCGCTTAGCACCAATAGAATACTCAAGATAAAGAAGCAATTAGATAAATTGCTGGAAAAAGATTTCATACAACATCCTCGTAGGAAGCACCAATATCATTTGTCAAGAAGAAGGATGAATAGATGCATATGTGTGTCGTTATCGGGAAATGAATATTGCAACAATTAAGAATCGGTAAACATTACCAAGAATTAACGACTTATTCGATCAACTTCAAGGAGCCTGATTATTCAACCTACGCTTAGGATACCATGAACTGAAAATACGGGATCTACTTTGGTCTAACAAATGCCCCATCTGCATTTACGGACATGATAAATAGGATTTGTCGACTGTACTTGGATAAATTCGTAATCATTTTTATGGATGATATACTCATTTATTACAAAAATGATAAAGATCATGCCAAACATCTTCATTTGCTTCTAACACTCCTGAGAAAAGAAAAGCTTTATGCTAGATTCCCTTAAGTATGAATCTCGGCTACTAGAAGTTCAATTTCTAGGTCTTTCAACTAACCATGAAAGCATGCCTATGAATCCCGCCAAAATTAAAGCTATCACGAAATAGGAAATCCCTTAGTCCCTTACAAAAGTAAGAAGTTTCTTTGCATTAACTAGATATTAGCAACGTTCTATCCAAGAATTTTCCCGAATAGCAGTTTCGTTAACTAATTTAACATAAGGAACCAAATATTTTGTAGTTTACAGGGCTGCTTCTAAACTAGGATTGGAATATGAACTGATGTAACGCAAGAAGGCGTTTTCCTATATAGCCAGACAATTGAAGAAGTATGAAGAAATCTTCACCATACATAATTTAGAATTCGGAGCAATTATTTTTGCCCTAAAAATATGGAGACATTACTTTTATGGCAAAGGAGCTGAACATGAGGTAAAAACGATGGATGGAATCTCTAAGTGACTACAATTGTGAAATTCGATATCATAAAGGTAAAGCTAATATAGTAGATGAGGCTTTAAACCGTAAGCATCATGAACTGCTAAAACGAGCACGTACTCTTAGGTTAAATTTGCAAATGGATTTAATAGAGAAGTTGAAAAGTACCCAAAAAGGACAGTTACTAATTTATAGGAATGAAAAAGAAACCTAGCAAGTTTCGAAATATTTAACATGTTCGCAAGTTAAAACTGAGCATTAGAAACCTTTAGGTTTACTTCAACGATTAGAAATGCAAGTATGGAAATAGGATAACAAATGGATGTTGTTACCAAATTACCCAAAATAAGAACAGGTAATGTCACAATGTGGGTGATTTTGGATCGACTAACTAAGTCAGCAAATTTCCTACCAATGAAGGAAGCTTTTAGCTAAGCTATATGTGGACAAAATAGTCTCGCTACATAGAGACCCAATATCCATTGTATCTGATTGAGATAGTCATTTCGTTTCTCATTTCTGGGAAAGTTTTCAAAAAGCCATGGAAACTCGACTGATTCTGAGTACAGCTTATTACGAGCAAGACGAAAGAACAATACAAACACAGGTAGATATGCTAAGTGCATGTGTGATAGATTTGGTGAAAGTGGGACGGTCACTTGCCACTCATAAGAATTCTCCAATAAACAAATAGTTATCATACCAATATTAATGTTACCCCATTTGAAGCACTTTATGGATGATAGTACCATCTAGTATGTTCGGCAGAAGTAGGAGAAAAGTAAATATCAAGCCATGATATGGGCAAACCAATGCTACTAAAAGTCTCTTTGTAGAAAGGAATAGTCTGATTCGATGAGAAAGGAAAATCAAGTCTAAGGTTTGTTGGACTATTTGAAATCATTAAATAAATTGGACCAATAGCTTATCAGCTAAAGTTACTAGAAGAAATGGTTGGTATACATGACGTATTTCATGTATACAACTAAAGGAAATGCTTAGATGATAAATCTTTGTTGGTACCTCTTCAAGATATAGAAGTAAGTGAAGAATTGAAGTTTGTGGAGAAACCCCTACAGATCGAAGAGAGAAAGATTAAAAACTTCAAGCATAAGAGATTAGTTATGGTCAACGTGTAGTGGAATTTCAAACCATGGACCCAAATATACTTAGGAATTGGAATCGAAGATAAGATGGAAATACCGATGCTTGTTTTAGGAAATCTCGAGGATGTGACACCCGGCTATTTTGAGTCTCACCCGTACTAGTGCGACACGTATTACGAATAAATAAAGGCAATATTTTATTTAATATGGTGTTAATATATTGTATTTGATGTACTGGTAAATTCAAACTTTGATAAAAATTATGTTGGCAATAATAAGATAAACGCTTATCGCGTGACGAACAAATTGCGAAACGAACGTCGGTGACCGCCCGAATAACGTTAAAATCCTAAAAATATTCCATTATGATTAAAATCCTATTTTTAATCATATCCATGAGAAAAAATTAACTAAAACACTTAAAAACTCTATTTTGCGAGTTTAAGCGCGTATTGCACAATACCGCACGTATATTACAAAATACAGACAACACAGCCAGTCGAGAAATGAAATATTGTTCAACAATATTATGGTGAGTTTATTTTTATAGAATGATAAAAATAATTTTAAATGCCTTAAACGCGAGAAAAAAAAATACCCGGTAGCCACCTGTTTTTAGATATATATATGAAGAATGTGAGAGTGGAGTGTAGGTGGCGGCCCCATGGGGTGCCCACCGTTTTTTTTTCTACTTCCATGGTGCCAAGTGTTAAGCAACCATACATTTGCAATCATTAACACCCAAACACTCCATCTAATAACAATTTTCAAGATTAAAACCATTCACCTCTTCCACTCTCTCTCTCAAAACCATACACACACATACATACATCCATATTCAAATTTTAAACTCCATCTTGAAGAATCTAGTTCATTTCAAGCTAGTTCCAAGTTGTTTTTAAGATCCTAGGAAGCTTTCAAGGTGATTCCAAGGAAGTGCAAGCTCCATATCATCAAAAATGTATCAAAACCCATCAAAAATCTTGAAGGTATAAACTTACTTTAAAAATATTGATCTTGATTCTTGGTGATAAGAGTATGATGTAAGGTTTCTCTTAATCTTGGAGTTCTTCAAAAACTTGAAAACTAATAACAAATGTTTCTTGTAAAAAATAAAAATGGAAGCTCATGTCTATGTATATATGGCCGAAATGTATGTATATGTGTGTTAGAGACGATGTTTTGACATTTGAATGTTCTTGATTGATGTGGATTTAAAAAGGTGAATGCATGCATGATCAAAATGTTTCTTGTAAAGGACTTGTGATTTGAGATGATTATATGAATAGTTAAATCTTGGAAGTATATATATGCATGCATGTACATAAAATTTGTTTGGATGTACATAAAATGTTACTTGCATTTATTATAAGATTATTAGATGATGATTTGATGAAGATGATATTTGGATAATATGAGAATAAATTAAATGTATGTACCATGCATTTAAGCCTTGGATGAAGATGAAATAATAACCATGCATGAGGTACTTGTACATAAGCATGCATCATGGTTAAATGATCATAAGTGAGTGAAATTGTTATGGTATGATAAAAGTGGATAAAATCAGAATATATGCATGCTAAATTGATGTTATATAATGTGTTAAGATGGTATAAATTTATGTCATAAGTTTGGTAGCTCTCATGTTGTACATGTAGCTTAAAAAGTAGTAAAATGGGTGAAATTGTATGATTTATGTGACCTACAAAAAATCTGCACTAACATGAGTACAAGTACCATTTTATTCAGAAAATTACATGTATTATGTTAAAATATGAATTCGTGACGACTTGGGATGATTATAGTAGAGTTCAGTACAAGACTGTGCGTTAAAAATGGTAAAATCAGCTTTTAAAGTGATTTTAGAAAACTGTTTTAGATCAGGTTGTAAACTGGTATTTTTATGATAAATATGAGAATTTTAACTTATATTAAGTATCTTTGGTGTTTGGCTAGTCATACATGACTTCCAACGCCCGAAAATGTTACCGAAATGTGAATATATGCATATTTCAACGTACACGAAAATGGGATGTTCAAGGGTGAACTTTGTGTGATATAAAATGATATGCGAATATGAGTATATGTAATGTGATACGTTAAGTGTGGACATAATCATAGGAATTAAGACTATGCATGTACGCTTGTACGGTTAAAACGGTAATATCGGCAAATGCACGTTAAATATATAACTTATTTGTCGAGCATGAAAATAATACATAGGTTAACTTAATGAGATATTTTGTGTGTATATGCTTTAAAAATGATAAAATATATAAGTGACGAGATACGTGTATTACGATATATGATAATATGTTCACGTTTAGGTAAATATATTACGAAGCGCAAGTCATAGATATATTGCTTATAAACGGGTGTGATAACAAATATAACATAATGAGGGTCACCAACAAAATCGTTCAAGTCGCAAAAATCTTAAATATATATATATATAGATTATGCTGGCGCTTTATATATGTGTTTATGGGGAAGAACACGTCTTAAAAAGGATAACTATACATTTTTGTAATAAACATGCCTTTGAATAAATTACAAATATGTATTTAGATGGAAAATATGGTTTTGACTGAATATAAATATGATTTGGGGAGAAACGGGCTTTGATTGAATATAAATATGTTTTAGGGAGAAACGGGGATTTTTGCGGAGTTTTAAATTTAAAAATGTTTAAATCTAAGTGTGAAGAATTTGCTTGATCCCAAGAGAGTAAGTATCGAAATTGGCTTATGTTTCGGTGGGGACTTCTGGGAAATTCGAATAACACATAATATTAAATTTATCAATTTTAGTAAGATATATATATATATATATATATATATATATTGTTCATGAGGCAGACACTATAAGTGACCCATTGTGGGGCACTTGCACAAATTTTGCCGTTTAATCATTAGTACCATTATGCGTGGAAACTTGTTGACAGATCTATTGGGTTGACCACCTCGTCGTGACCGGTAGCTCCATGTCAAGTCAAGCGATGAATTTATGTTATGTTCTTGTCTAGCTTTGATTATACCCTTATTGTTAATATATAGCTCGTATGTCTTGCAAACTTATGAATCTGAACATTTGATGCTAGCAATTTAATATATAAACCATGGGAAGATGATTTGTATCGAAGGTTTTCAGAAAACGCTTGCGATAACTGACCCTCAAATTTTTGTAAAGGAAGAAAGTTTCATAATAAGAAAGTCTTCTTTAAACAAATTAGTTACGATTTGAATATGTGAACTCACCCTCCTTTTGTTGACACTTGATTTAACGTGTTCTTCAGGTACATGAGTTCGGCTTCCGGATTTTGGCATGTCTTGTGATAGTGGATGCAAGTTTTTAATAAATAATATTTGGACAGCTTTTAAAACTACTTTTGGGATCGTGTGTATTAACATCCATAAGGATCAAACAACTATGTCGTGGTTATGGTTATGTCATAAGTTTGGTAGCTTTAGATGTTGTACATGTAGCTTAAAAAGTATTAAAATGAGTGAAATTGTATGATTTAAATGACCTACATAAAATCTGCACTAACATGAGAATAAGTACCATTTTATTGAGAAAATAAAATGTATTGTGTTAAAATATGAAGTCGTGATGACTTAGGATGATTATAGTAAAGTTTGGTACAAGACTTTGCGTTAAAAATAATAAAATCGGCTTTTAAAGTGATTTTATAAAACTATTTTAGATCATGTTGTAAACTGATATTTTTATGATAAATATAAGTAGTTTAACTTATATTAAGTATCTTTAGTGTTTGGCTAGTCATACGTGATTTCCGACGCCTGAAAACGTTAAAATACGGATATTTCAATATATACGAAAATGGGTTGTTCAAGGGTGAACTTTGATATAAAATGATATGCGAATATGGGTATATGATGTGATATGTTAAGTGTGGACATGATAGTAGGAATTAAGGCTATGCATGTACGCTTGTACTGTTAAAACGGTAATATCGGCAAATGTCACGTTAAATATATAACTTATTTATCGAGCATGAAAATAATACGTAGGTTAATATGATGAGTTATTTCGTATGTATATGCTATAAAAATGATAAAATACATAAGTGACGAGATACGTGTATTACGATATATGATAATATGTTTACATTTATGTAAATATATTACGAATCCTGAATCGTAGATATATTGCTTTTAAACAGGTGTGATAACGAATATAACATAATGAGGGTCACCAACAAAATCGTTCAAGTTACAAAAATCTTAGTGTATACATACATATATATATAACGGCAACATAATCTAAATAAAGACTTTTCAAGAAAATCTCAAAGTTATGTGAAAATTCTAAGTATTGGAGAAACTTAGTATTTGTATAATAATTGGTTATTAAATCGTTCCTACTTAAATTTGGACGTGTAGCCTAATTTAAGGGATTGCGGTAATATAAAAACGCAACCAAAGGTGAGTGTCACTAACCCCTCTTTTTTACTGTTTTATATATGTTTTGGGGCAAGAACAAGCCTTAAAAAGGATACCTATACGTTTTTGTATAAACTTGCCTTTGAATAAATTATAAATATGTATTTTCATGGAAAATATGGTTTTGATTGAATATATATATGTTTTGGGAAGAAACGGGTTTTGATTGAATATATATATGTTTCGGGGAGAAAGAGGTGTTGATTTAATATAAATATGTTTCGAAGAGAAATGGAATTGTACGGAGTTTTAGATTTAAAAATATTTAAATCTAAGTGTGACAAATTTGCATGATCCCAAGAGAAAAAGTACCGAAATTGGCTTATTTTTTGTGGGAACTTCAGGGAAATGAATAACCACATAATATTAAATTTATAAATTTTAGTAGGATGTATATATTGTTCATGAGGCAGGCACTATAAGTGACCATTGTGGGGCACTTTCGCGAATTTTGTCGTTTAATCATTAATACCATTATGCGTGGAATTGTTGATAGATATATCGGGTTGACCACCCCGTCGTGACTGGTAGTTCCTTGTCAAGTCAAGCGATGAATTTATATTCTGTTAATAGTCTAGCTATGATTATTCCCTTATTGTTAATATATAGCTCGTATGTCTTGCAAACTTACGAATCTGAACATTTGATTGTCACACCCCGACCCGCAGCGGATAAGGTGATCGGGGCATGATTGGGTTATCATCAAAGCTCATGACATTTATTAAGCGTTTCATATTCATTAATACAAATTAAATGGAAATTTACAATAAAGGTTACAACTGTTCTAACTAACAAATCTAAACTTCTTGATTCTCTTCTAAGGCATATCTTATGTTTTCCTTGCTTCAACCTGTTCACCTGTATCATGTGTAAAAGGGTTTTTGGATCAACATAATGTTGGCGAGTGAATCCTATGGAAAACATTTGAACAATTTATTTAACTTGATTATGAAATATGTGCACAACCAAACATGAGTAAAAATAGATGTAACTTGATCAACAATCATAAGATGTTAAATGAAACACTCATGAACAATAATGGAACAATTAAAGGCACGCGATGCTCAACTCGTCTCTCACGAGGAACTGAGGGGCCTAATGAATGAATTGCATAACCATGATAATATGAATGACACAACTACAAACAATACAAACTCAATGATATACACATAAACAATAATGAATTTGATTTGTAGCACGCGTTGTTCAACTCGTCTTCCACGAGGAACTGATGGGCTTAATGTATGAGTTTCATATAATATGACAAATGGAAATAAGTAAATCACAACAATAAAAAAACAATCTAAGTTTAAGTCATGATGTGGTATGGCACGAGTTTAAATAAATAAATTGATTATTTTCATAACACATGACACACCCCAAAGCGTGTAATTTAAAAAGGGGAAGTTGTAAGATTCACTCACAGTGGGTGCGTTCGGTTGATGACGTTGAATGCACGCGAAGTGGTTTTAACCACGAGTGAGATTTAACCTAGATAAATCGCATTATGGTTTGCTAAGTAAACGGATTTTATTAAACTATTTTAGTAGGATTGTTGGGTGTATTTTTGTGAGTTTGAGGCTATTTTCTAACCTTAAAAATGTTATTTTTAAGTATTTATAATTGATTTTTAATTAAAAAAATTAAATAAAAATAATAAAAAAAAATTATTTTTTTTCTGACAGTTGACCGGCACGTTGACCGTTGACCTGACCGTTGACCGGTTCGATGGCATATTATTGTGCGCTGAGTGAGGCTCGAACCCGAGACCTCTCGTACGCGTGCACGCAGCTCTACCAACTGAGCTACGTGTCTAACCCGTTATATATCTGATTTTAATTATATATATATATTAATTAGATTAAACCGAAATTCATTTTATTTTAAAAACATTTTAAGCGAAACGGTCATGCACTCCACAGGTCTCGAACCCGGGACCTGTGGTTTAATCCAACACACAGTCCACCGCTGGACTGTGTGTTCAACATGTTATATCATTCGATTTTTATTATACTTAAATACTAATTAGTTATTTCCTTTTCTGCCTTATTTAAAAAGAAAAGATAATTGTCCGAGTCGGTGCTGAAGACCGGACTCGAACTCGTGACCTGTGATATAAACAAACACACAGTCCACCGCTGGACTGTGTGTCTAACTTGGTTATTATTCCGATTATTAATATACTTAACATATAACTGTGGCGACCCGGTTCGGTTTAACAAAAAAAGATTTTTATTAAGGCAGCGTGTGTGAGACGGGAATCGAACTCGAGACCTTTTGCGTTTTATATGTGCACACAGTCCACCGCTGGACTGTGTGTCTAACCCGATTAATTTCATGATTTATATTATACTTATATGATACATAAAAACATCGTCTTCCTCGTCAAGTTTGAACCAGAAATCGGAAATCGACTGGTTCAAGATTTTTATCAGTTTATTAGTGTTTTACAGTCCATTAAGGTAAGATAAAGGTGAAAAGATAAAGAAAATAAGCGAAAGAGGTATACCGACTGGACCCTCTGTTTTCCGGCAGAAACTCCGGCGACAGAATTCAACTCCGGCGTCAGGTGTCTTGCAGCAGCAAGTCTCCGGAAAGCTTGGAAAGAGTATAGGTATCTCCGGTATAAGCTTCAGAGGCTCAGCAAGGCTCGGCAATGGGGAAGTCGGTTTTCCGGCGACGAACAGAAAAGTTCCGGCGAGTGGAATTACGCCGAGGAAGAGTGTGGTTTTGAGCGAAAAGGTTTGTCGTCGGTTGTGGGTCAATTTATAAGGCAAAACGTTGAAGAATCTGGTCTGATTTCCGACTGTGTTCGTTTATTTAAATTTTCCGGCGGTTATGATTTTGGTCGCGGACTTTAAACATCGGTTATAACCGATGTATTGTTAATGGTTTACGTTATAACTGAAAGTGGTGTTAAAACTCGCAAGATTTCCGGGATTCCGACGACTGAACCGTTTGGGCGCCGGTTTTGAATTCGTAACGACACTTTATCAATTAAATGATTTCAATATATAACAAACAAAATCCGCGGCGCAGTGGTTTATGTGTGTGAGATAAGTTGCTGAACTGATTCGGTACAGACCCGGGTTCGAAACCCGGCAGAAGCAAATCATTTTTATTTTGCGATTTTTGACAGTTTTTCAAAAACTAAATATATATTCTTGTATAATAATTGATTACGGATCGTTTAAAAATATTTTGGGCATTTAATTCGCAACGAAATTTTTGACTGACTGTTCGGTTGATAAACGGAGCGGGTTTGGTAAATCCGTTTTTGACGGATGTTACAGTATCCCCTGCTTTTTAGAAATTTCGTCCCGAAATTTAAATTGTGATATATTTGACTAACAGAATGATGGTGTTTTGTTTGACAGTTGTATGCTTAACAAAATAAGGGCTTAAGTTTTTGTTCGAGGCGGTAACGTTCCTTGTAAGGGTTAAGTACCCTATTCAGGAATCGCTTTTTGTTGCCTACTGGATAAGTATTGCTAAGCAAAAATGATTTGCTAAAAATGATATCATGCATAAGAGTTTAGATATGTTTGGGAAAGTATGGTTATATCCTAAGGCAAAACTTCTAACACTACAACCTATATGGAACATAAATAAACACACAACAACTGATATTTGAACATAAGTAAACACAACAGCTAATATTCGAACATGTTTAAACACATCAGCAAATATTTGAACATGAATAAACACATCAGCAAATATTTGAACATGAATAAACACATCAGCAAATATTTGAACATGAATAAACACAACAGCAAATATTTGAACATGAATAAACACAACAGCAAATATTTGAATCCACATTCTGATAGCATATATGTTTGAATGATGGAAGTTCCTCTCTCGTTTGTTATGATGGAGAGGTTAGTTTATGTAGAAATGGATCACAATCCAATCTCTTTAAATAACATGATGATGTAAATGTAACACAAATTCCAACCAAGGCAATACTAATTCCTACATGGAACTTCTCATAACCGCCTGATAATGCCTCTGATCCTTTGGCAAGAATACTTATATATAGGAAGTACCAGCGGCGTATCCACCATATTCTTGTCAAATTTTCATTGGTTTTATCAGTGAATTATGATTAGTCCTATAACTCTACAACCAATACAACAAACATAAAATACTGAAATGAAATATATCTGTGCGATCAAGGCTCAATCGAACGGAGCCGATCGTATTGCATGTACTGAAAATGAAATGGATGTGCGCTCAAGGCTCAATCAAACGGAGCCGAACGTATTGAATGTACTGAAATTGAAATTGTGTGCTCAAGGCTCAATCGGGTGGAGCCGAGCGTATTGCATGTACTGAAAATGAATAACTTAACCACACAAACAGCCTATGCATGGAACCTCTCATAACCGCCTGATAATGCCTCCGATCATTTGACAAGAATACTTATATAGAGGAGTACCAGCGGCGTATCCACCATATCCTTGTCAAATTTTCATTGACTTTATCCTCAAGTTATGGTTAGTTCGATGCGACTCTACTACAAACACCACAACCACAAGATACTGATAATGAAATTGAATGTGCGCTCAAGGCTCAATCAAACGGAGCCGAACGTATTGCATGAACTGGGAATGTAAATTGAAATGTGCGCTCAAGGCTCAATTAAACGGAGCCGAACGTATTGCATGTATTGAAATGTAAAATGAAATAACCGATCAAGGCTCAAACAAACGGAGCCGATCGTATTGAATGTACTGAAAACAATATATAATATATAATATCCAATAATTTCTCTAACAGTCTACACATGGAAAAACATAAAACTAAACGTTAGGAGTTGAATCTGGATCTTCGGCGAAGAGGACAAGTTGAGTATCTTCGTTTGGGCCGTCATTATCTTCGACAGGATTGGCGTTGATATTGAAGACTCTTCCTCTTGCTGGTGGCATAGTGGTTGGGTTTTCTTGGTTTACTTGGTTAACTGGGTTTGATTGGGCTTGAGTGTTGATAACGTTAACCAATTGAGGGCATGTGTTTCTAAAGTGGGTAGGGTCGCCACAATTGAAGCAAGCTCGAGCATATGGGAACATGGGGTATTGGGGTTGTTGATAAGTTTGGGCCATGTTTTGAGTAGGGGAAAAGGTTTGGTTTTGGAAGGTGCGACAAACATTGCTCAAATGACCATAGCGTCCACAAGTTGCACATAGACGACAAAGTAGGGTATGGGGATGGTGATAAAAACAGTTGTTGCATCGAGGGTGAGGTCCAAGATATGGTTTCTTATTTGGGTAAGTTGAGTTGGGTGCCACTTGGGTGATTGGGATAGCTCGGATGGGTATGCCGTGAAAAACTGGTTGATTTCGTTGAGTAGCAGCGAAAAGTCGCCCGACTCTTCTTCTCTTAGGATTGGGTTGAGAAGGGGATTCGGTTTGAGTGGAGTCGGAGGTTTCAGTTGATTCTTTATCCTTCTTCTTCTCCTCCTTGAAGTCTTTGTTTCGGATTCGGTTCTCGGTGAGCTCTGTTGCTAGCTCCATTGCTGCTTCCAAAGTTGCAGGCTTGGTACTTATTACAGGGTCTTGAATCTTTGACGGAAGACCATGAATGTAGTGCTCGATCAAACGGTAGAGGGGAGTAAACATGTTGGGAACCATTTGATGTAACTCGAGGAATCTTTTGTTGTATGTGATGTGGTCTCCTTCTACTTGCTTCAATGAGTAGAATTCATCTACTAATTTCTTGATTTCGCTCCTTGGGCAAAATCGTCTGGTCATGATTTCCTTCAATTCGTTCCAGGTTAAGGACATAGCATCTTCCACACCTCGTTTGGCCTTCTCTGTGTTCCACCAAGTAAGTGCTATCCCATATAATCGACCGGTAGCATAACGCACTTGCGATCATCAGGGCAATCGCAATTTAGAAAAGTGTTCTCCATTTCTTCAAACCAATGGAGAAGAGCAGTGACGCCTTCAGTCCCTTTGTATTTCGGAGGGTCGCATGATTTGAAGTGCTTGTAGGTACATTTAGTGGTATTTGGGGGAGAGTTGAAAATGTTTTGGTTTGCTTGATTGACAGGATTATCGGTAAGTGCTTGTTGAACTTGGATTACAATATTGGGTATTACGGCAGCCATTTGTTGAGCGATTAAGGCAGCCATGCGTTCGCGGGCTTTTCTTGCTCTCGTCTTCCTACGGGCGAGGTTAGAAGACATCTACAATGAATACATGACAAGAGTATGAGTTGGATGCTTTTGGGATCATGGGTCGCATTCAAGAACAAACATTCTTAAAATAATTATAGATAAATAAATTACTACATCCATTGGATGTCTTGGGTTTTGCTCGCTGTTAGGCCCTTCATGCCGCCATACTTTACCTGTGTAATCATGTGGGCCCCCATGAATACCGGTTTTTCATATGGTTCGCACGGTTTCTGCCTGGTTGCGTACACAAAAACCCGGAGAAAATCGAGAAGTATGTATACAACGTGTGATGTTCGGAATGTGTCCAGGTGTAGACACGGTGACACCTCAAAGTAGGGTTAGTTCGAACGACGTTTGGTGTGGCATGCTTTGGCCTAATAGGTCCTTCGTACTCTCATCGTTGGTCCCCAGGTAGGCAAACTGGTCCGTTATATTGGATTTATACGAATGCCAGCCTAGACAGGACGTTCCGACTACCGGTACTTGTACCCTTCCAGTTACTACATGCCCGTCGCAGAACTTACTTTGATGAGATTTGAAAATTGCACAAAATCTTTGGATAATGAGAGTATGAAAATAAATTGAATACATGAACATCGATATATGTATAATGAATATGTATATATGTATGATGAATATGTATATAAGCATGTATGTTTGACTGAAATGTAAACAAATATGAAACAAATAAATATCACAAGTTTGTATGTAACCACCTAATCAATTAAAAATTTAGGCAGACTATAGTATAGGCTCTAAGGGTCTAATAACCTATCCTATATCCCTATAGTCATGGCTCTGATACCAATCTGTCACACCCCGACCCGCAGCGGATAAGGTGATCGGGGCATGATTGGGTTATCATCAAAGCTCATGACATTTATTAAGCGTTTCATATTCATTAATACAAATTAAATGGAAATTTACAATAAAGGTTACAACTGTTCTAACTAACAAATCTAAACTTCTTGATTCTCTTCTAAGGCATATCTTATGTTTTCCTTGCTTCAACCTGTTCACCTGTATCATGTGTAAAAGGGTTTTTGGATCAACATAATGTTGGCGAGTGAATCCTATGGAAAAACTTTTGAACAATTTATTTAACTTGATTATGAAATATGTGCACAACCAAACATGAGTAAAAATAGATGTAACTTAATCAACAATCATAAGATGTTAAATGAAACACTCATGAACAATAATGGAACAATTAAAGGCACGCGATGCTCAACTCGTCTCTCACGAGGAACTGAGGGGCCTAATGAATGAATTGCATAACCATGATAATATGAATGACACAACTACAAACAATACAAACTCAATGATATACACATAAACAATAATGAATTTGATTTGTAGCACGCGTTGTTCAACTCGTCTTCCACGAGGAACTGATGGGCTTAATGTATGAGTTTCATATAATATGACAAATGGAAATAAGTAAATCACAACAATAAAAAAACAATCTAAGTTTAAGTCATGATGTGGTATGGCACGAGTTTAAATAAATAAATTGATTATTTTCATAACACATGACACACCCCAAAGCGTGTAATTTAAAAAGGGGAAGTTGTAAGATTCACTCACAGTGGGTGCGTTCGGTTGATGACGTTGAATGCACGCGAAGTGGTTTTAACCACGAGTGAGATTTAACCTAGATAAATCGCATTATGGTTTGGTAAGTAAACGGATTTTATTAAACTATTTTAGTAGGATTGTTGGGTGTATTTTTGTGAGTTTGAGGCTATTTTCTAACCTTAAAAATGTTATTTTTAAGTATTTATAATTGATTTTTAATTAAAATAATTAAATAAAAATAATAAAAAAAATTATTTTTTTTCTGACAGTTGACCGGCCCGTTGACCATTGACCTGACCGTTGACCGGTTCGATGGCATATTATTGTGCGCTGAGTTAGGCTCGAACCCGAGACCTCTCGTACGCGTGCACGCAGCTCTACCAACTGAGCTACGTGTCTAACCCGTTATATATCTGATTTTAATTATATATATATATTAATTAGATTAAACCGAAATTCATTTTATTTTAAAAACATTTTAAGCGAAACGGTCATGCACTCCACAGGTCTCGAACCCGGGACCTGTGGTTTAATCCAACACACAGTCCACCGCTGGACTGTGTGTTCAACATGTTATATCATTCGATTTTTATTATACTTAAATACTAATTAGTTATTTCCTTTTCTGCCTTATTTAAAAAGAAAAGATAATTGTCCGAGTCGGTGCTGAAGACCGGACTCGAACTCGTGACCTGTGATATAAACAAACACACAGTCCACCGCTGGACTGTGTGTCTAACTTGGTTATTATTCCGATTATTAATATACTTAACATATAACTGTGGCGACCCGGTTCGGTTTAACAAAAAAAGATTTTTATTAAGGCAGCGTGTGTGAGACGGGAATCGAACTCGAGACCTTTTGCGTTTTATATGTGCACACAGTCCACCGCTGGACTGTGTGTCTAACCCGATTAATTTCATGATTTATATTATACTTATATGATACATAAAAACATCGTCTTCCTCGTCAAGTTTGAACCAGAAATCGGAAATCGACTGGTTCAAGATTTTTATCAGTTTATTAGTGTTTTACAGTCCATTAAGGTAAGATAAAGGTGAAAAGATAAAGAAAATAAGCGAAAGAGGTATACCGACTGGACCCTCTGTTTTCCGGCAGAAACTCCGGCAACAGAATTCAACTCCGGCGTCAGGTGTCTTGCAGCAGCAAGTCTCCGGAAAGCTTGGAAAGAGTATAGGTATCTCCGGTATAAGCTTCAGAGGCTCAGCAAGGCTCGGCAATGGGGAAGTCGGTTTTCCGGCGACGAACAGAAAAGTTCCGGCGAGTGGAATTACGCCGAGGAAGAGTGTGGTTTTGAGCGAAAAGGTTTGTCGTCGGTTGTGGGTCAATTTATAAGGCAAAACGTTGAAGAATCTGGTCTGATTTCCGACTGTGTTCGTTTATTTAAATTTTCTGGCGGTTATGATTTTGGTCGCGGACTTTAAACATCGGTTATAACCGATGTATTGTTAATGGTTTACGTTATAACTGAAAGTGGTGTTAAAACTTGCGAGATTTCCGGGATTCCGACGACTGAACCGTTTGGGCGCCGGTTTTGAATTCGTAACGACACTTTATCAATTAAATGATTTCAATATATAACAAACAAAATCCGCGGCGCAGTGGTTTATGTGTGTGAGATAAGTTGCTGAACTGATTCGGTACAGACCCGGGTTCGAAACCCGGCAGAAGCAAATCATTTTTATTTTGCGATTTTTTACAGTTTTTCAAAAACTAAATATATATTCTTGTATAATAATTGATTACGGATCGTTTAAAAATATTTTGGGCATTTAATTCGCAACGAAATTTTTGACTGACTGTTCGGTTGATAAACGGAGCGGGTTTGGTAAATCCGTTTTTTACGGATGTTACATTGATGCTAGCAATTTAATATATAAACCTTGGGAAGATGATTTGTATCGAAGGTTTTTAGAAAATGCTTGCATAATTGACCCTCGGATTTTTGTAAAGGAAGAAAATTTCATAATAAGAAAGTCTTCCTTAAACAAATTAATTACAATTTGAATATGTGAACTCATCCGCCTTTGTGTTAACCTTTGATTTAACGTGTTCTTCAAGTACATGAGTTCAGCTTCGGGATTTTGGCATGTCTTGTGATAGTGGATGCAAGTTTTTAATAAATAATACTTTGGCAACTTTTAAAACTATTTTTGGGACCGTGTGTATTAAGATCCATAAGGATCAAACAACTATGTCGTGGTTATGATTATGTTTAAATTTTATACTTTAAACTTATGTTTTAATTAAGTGCTATGTCCAAAATTATGTTGCATCGTCCACTAAGATATTTATGGGTATCAACCTCCATCACCGCCACATTTGTATTTCCCCTACGACGTTTTTGGGGTGTGACAGAGGATGAGATTAAAAACAAGGTGGGGAGGATGTAACAACCCTTTAAAATATCCCAAATAAACCCGTAATCAAAACCCCAAGTGCGTGCGACGAAACTTATAATAATAAATCAGAATACTTAGCAGTTGATGAACCAACCCTCACAAAAATACCCATAGTAAACTCGTTAATAAAGCCCAAACAATTTAGGATCAAGACCCAAGCTTACGTGATAAGAACCGGCATGAAAATAAAAAAAACATGGTATTGGGCGAAAAAATGACAAAGGACAGGTGTTGTAACCCCCGCAAAAATTTCGACCTTTTGAAAATATTTCTATTTCTTTCATAAATATTTCATCAACTGGTATTTAAACGTCATGACCAAGCATTGCCACCTTTCTTCAGTAATTACCACCTTGCACGAATTTTGCCACACTTAATCTCCTTCCAACACTTGTTAGGACACTGAGCAAACATCTTAACACCTCATCAAACACTTGTCAACATCTCCTAATCCTAAATACTATAAATAGCCATTGTTCTTGAACCATTTTCTTCACACCTTCATATCTTCTCTCTACTCTCTCGTTGGAGCTTGCTTCTGCATTTGAAGCCTACCTTTCTTAGTTCTATTCCTTCTTCCAAACACTAGTAAGTATTTCTCCTACTCTATTTCATTTTCTTAGCTAGTTTTGTGTCAAAAGTCAAGCAAATTGACTTTCGCTTTGACTTTCGGTTCCGACCATTTCGGTCTAGTCAAAGTTCCAAAATGAACTTTGCTACGTGATCGTAATAATGAAGGTGTTAATCCCTTGCGATCACACCCTCTGGTTATCATGTATAGTATCTGAAATGACGAGTCAAACTTTTACGAAATAAAAGTCGAAAATGTAAAAATATGCATTTTACGACGAAAGAGTTTTCAAGTACTAAAACCTTAAGTTTTGACAACAAATCAGTTTATAAAACATTATTAGATATGTTTTAGCATGTCTAATTCATCATTTCTAGTTTAGTGTTCCATTCATAGTCGAAAGTCAAGTAGTTTGACTTCTACTTTAACTTTCGAATCCGACCCATTTGGTCAACCTTAGGACCTAACCAAGTCCAACAATATGACCATAGTAACCTAGGGAATAACCCCTGAGGTTATACTTTATGGTCATATGTCAAATGACGAGTCAGCTATACATACTTTAAAATTGTCGAAATGCCCTTTTGGCACAAAAATGGTTTTAAAACATATATGATCTATGTTCTTATCAAAACTGATCATATAACATAAACAAACTTTTTTTGACATGTTAAACTCGTCATAGGACCAATCCGACCATCCGGACCCGTGTTTGCGAATACGACTAGTAGACTAGCGTAAACTAGTCGTAACGGGTCAAAACACTTCAAAACACATTGCAATAAAAATGTTAGGTTTAACCAACCATGTTACATGATATCCCTTGCTCATATGGTAATAAACCAAATTCTATTTACTCTTTCTTCAAATCCGTAGTATGCGTAATTAATCAACTTTCAATGAAAACTTCCTATTTGGACAGATTCTGTGTTTCTAATTTAACAAAGCATAACTTGGTCAAAACTTAACCAAACAAAGTAAATTCTTACATTTTGATTAAGTACACTGAAATATGATTTCAATGATGTATGATACATCAACAAATGCCTCTGTTTGGACCCTCAAATGTCTAAAACCAAACCAAAGGTCAAAACTGAACAATTTGTACAGATCAATATTTTTGACCACTTTCTGGGTTCCAAACAGAAAAACTTTCTAAATAAAAGTTGTAGAGAACACTTTGATTTAGTAAACTCAGAATGTTTTTAATTTTTCGACAATGATTACTATTTTTAAGATATTTTACAAAAAACAACACAGATTGCTGCCAAAACTCCTATCTCTTAAAAACTTCTTCGAAATTGCATTGCTTCCATAACACATTCATCCACAAACATTAACACAAGATCATAACGAACGAATCTTTATTTTAGGAAAAACATTTGAGCTTTGCGGGCATGTGTAGGATCATCATCTAAGCAACCTGTGAGTACATAGTTTCCCCATTTTTCTATTTTCAAACTGTTTTGGGGTGGTTCATATGTGCTAACCATTTTCTCAAATAACATGTATGGCATATGTGTTCACTAAGTGCTCTTTGTGTATATAACTTATGTGACGAAACAAACTACAATTGATTATGTGTCGTATAGTGTTATAATATAGAATCTAGAGTGATTTAGATAATGAAACGAATGTAATACGATAAGATCATGGTGGATACACCGCTGGTACATCCTATATATAAGTGCTCTTATTGTATTACTCATCATATCGTTATCCAAATCACTTGAAGATTCTATGTTTTGGAGAAACAAAGTACAAATCTTAAATCCATGTAGGATCTTCCTATATCAATAATTAGATCCTTAATGGATACTTAAAGTACTTTTTTAAATCCTTGATTGGATTTCTAAGAGTACTTCCTTAACTTCTTAGTCGGTTTCTATACTATGTGTTTATGTGTTGTGTGGTGTTATATCATAGAGTCTACAGTGATATAGGATAACGAGGCAAGCGTAATATGATAAGGGCATGGTGGATTCGCCGCGGGTACTTCCTATATATAAGTGCTCTTATCATATTACCCTTCACAACATTATCCAACATCACTTGATGATTATGTGTTATAACGAGACAAAGTACGAGTGAAACAAAGAACAAAGTACAATTTTCATTAACACAAAAATTACTTGATATTATACACATTACCATTTACAAAACATTTTTGTCACAAGCTTTATTATCAAAACAATGTATTGTAATACTAATTTTTTTGCCATATATTGGCTATAAAAATCTATTTTCATTCGACAACTCGTGTAGTTAGACAATGTATTGCAATACCGAACCTTTTACCATAAATTTGACCAATAAAACCTATATCACTCACCAACTTTATTGTTGGCCATCTATTTTCACATATGTTTTATGTATATCGACATTTCAAGTATGCTACACATAGGAACGCACTCGGGCCTTAGATTGCTTCTAAATCTAAAAGAAATTGCTTGTATTCCATTGTGTTTGTAAAACAATGTAATCAATATAATAATGAAACTTTAGTACCATGTGTTGTGAGCAATTTGTAACATGACTCCTCGATGATTCCGCCACGGGTTGTATACGTGGTCGAGGTGTTACACGTGTCACCATAACCTAACACGTGTCAAACCTATGCTGGTGATGTGTCAGGCCTAGGCCAGGCCAACCACCCAGGCGCCACACGGGAGAATCTCTATCTCTTCCTGTGACGCGCGAGAGAGGTCAACCTAGCTATATAAAGGGTAGGTCCTGGACTGCTCAAACTCGCTCATTTCAATTCAAAATCGATTTTTATAAACTCCCGTATCTCTGTATTTGCATGTATTAAACCCTAATCACTAGAACGATACCCTGTCCAGTTGATCGATAAACCAATCAACAAATGCTAACTTACGTTGAGGTTTTGATCTCGTAATTATCGTTAAAGTTTGAGTTGGGTTTATACATAATACGGATTACATTCTCTGAAATTAGAGGTTAGTATTAGAAGGCTTAGAATCGGGAGGCCTGTTAAATCAGAACTATAGATTTACAAGGTGAGTCATTCTCTTTCTCATAACATTTGTGAGACATTCTC
Organism: Scalesia atractyloides; assembly: GCA_947069175.1. Classification (NCBI taxonomy): domain Eukaryota; kingdom Viridiplantae; phylum Streptophyta; class Magnoliopsida; order Asterales; family Asteraceae; genus Scalesia; species Scalesia atractyloides. Next base: position 53,487,835 of record CAMTDV010000029.1, on the reverse strand, counting down.
TTTTCTTCACATTATGTGATACTTAAATATTTTAAATCCCTAAATGTTTTCCTATTGTATTTACAGTGATTAAGTTTTTGTATTCTTAAATAACTGCCGGTATGCAGGGTTTTGTATACACTACTTGACAAGCGTTGCTGTTGGACAACGAGTTAGCCAAAAGTAATATGACCATAGTCACCGAAATTGGCATGTGACAAATACTGATTTGAGTAATTGAAAGATAAAAACAAATGTTAAAACCCTTAATGTTATAATTATAACATTGTGTCTTTTATGTAAATGAATGGTCTCACCAGTGTTTCCTATTGATAAAATGTTTTTAAACATGTTTTAGGTGATTACAATAGATGTGAATAAGAGTTGTGATACGACACCAAAAGGCTTAAAGGAGCGGCTTATTTTATCTATTTAATTAAGAAACAATGTTTTATGTATTCGGGTTTATCCCATATTAAAGCTACATTTATAAAACATGGGTTTTATTCCCATTTGTTATAAATAAAATTCCCGTGTTTCTAAACTCTGATATTTTTCTAACTCACGGTCCTAATGAAATTTCCGCTATAATATTTTCAAAATAACCACCGGTACCACTTACTGTTCACGGCTCCCGTCTAGGGTGTGCTCGGGGGTTGTGACATATTAGACCTCGTTAGTATGAGGCTATCTATTATGGGAGCTTGGTTGAGAAAAAAAATGTTGTCACGTGGCGCTACGTAGTCAACCTTGCAGCAATCCGGAGGATTTGGGTCCAAGTTTCACATCGCTAGAGCAAAATCGAGTAGCAGCTGGGGCTGGTGGTTTTGACCTGCTTGTTGCTTCGACAAGTCTTTTTTCGGCTAAAATCCAGCCAAAATGAGTAGCAAATCCCTTAATTATATGTTCATTTTGGTTTATCCTTCCCAGAGGAAACCATCATGATACGTTGAGTTTGCCTTGGAGTATTTAGGTTATATAATTTCACTATGTTGTAACAATCTTATGTTATGACTGCTAAATTTGATGATTTTATTATTTTGGTGCTTTTAGGGAAAGTTGGAGAAGTGCCTAAGCAGTTGTGAAAGTGGAAAAATGGTTACAAGTGTTAGTGAGGAGTTCGAGGTAGGGGTGAGCAAATTAACCGCCATAACCAATAACCGAACATTAACTAAACTGCTATTAACCGACATAACGATGGTTATAGGTATGACACTTTGATTAACCGACAAATCGGTTATGGTTATGGTTATGAAGCATTGGTTAACCGAAACCGAACCAAACTTGTAATCTTAACTATGTATAATAGATTTATGTTTTACGTTAACCATATAGAGGTTTTATACTAAGATAAAAGTATGTTAGTAACAAAATGGTCTTGATGTGCATGCCCCTTGTTTTGATGAAGAGTTGAGGTGTTAGGATCGTAATTTTTTGTTGTTAAGAATTACCTTACTAAAAACAATCGCACATCAATACTTTAACCAAAAAGTGTAGTCTTGGTTATCTTGTAAAAAAAGTCCAAGCTAAATCCAAACCATGCATGCACTTAATGTGCACTGTTATTTATTTCAAACCTTTCTTAGTCAATTAACCGAAATTAACCAAAACCGAACCATAACCGAATAACCGTAACTAAATTTTGGTTACGACTATGGTTATGGAATTCCATAACCGAAGCTAGCGGTTATGGTTATAGTTATGGTTAATAGTAAAAACCGAACCAAACCGACCCATGCACACCGCTAGTTCGAGGTTAGCAGATAGTTCAAAGGAATGTCGAATGAATAAAGGTCTGTGAGTGGTCTTATGCTTACATGTCATCATTAGATTAACTCCTTTAAATGCAATTTGTATCTAGTCATATTAGTACAACGTTTAGACTCGATGTTTATATTCAAGGCTTTCTATTTTGGTTGCTCTAGTGAGTGCGCCGATGTCATAATGAATCAAACAATTCTATGATATATGATTGTGTGTTTAAGCACTGGATTGATGATGAACATCAACATTGCACTTGATTCATGACATGAAACAATAAAAGCGTAAAAGATAGAGAACAAGATGTAGAACAAACCCATTCGTTCATAACAATCAATACAGATTTACATTACTAAACGAGTATACATCTTCTACATGCTGGTCTAGATCACTAAGTTCTAAACCTAGCTTTCTCTCACGAACACATAGTCTCTCTCTCTAGAATGTGCACACCTAGGAGGATTACGAGAGATTGTGAGTTTCGCCCTAATCTACCCTATACACACACACATTTATATAGACTAGAGACTTAACCCGGAAAAAACACATTGTCCGGGATACACAAACTCAGACCACTAAGTCCTGACAAATCTAATCTGATTTTAACACAACTACGGACTAAACATTACATTCCAAACAAACTAGGACATGATATAGCTAGTCTGAATTTAATATAAATCTGGACAAGGCATCTCACTCGGGCCTTAGACTTTGTTGACTTGGACCTTTGACTTCTTTGACCGTTGACGAGAATTAATAAAACATAGTTACCTGACAGAAGCTGCATTTACAGACTCCCCTTTAACTGTTGCTATTAGTTTTGTCTAACCTTAATATCTTCAGTCACAGGGTACTGCACTTACAAACTCCCCTTGATTGATGATATCATGTCTGCTTTCAACTTTGGCGAATACTTGATCTTTCTGTCAGAGCACAACGATCTTCAACCCTTCTAATAAAAGACTTGTTGACGATCACTTAAATGGCCGCTTCAAGAAACCCAAAGAATCCAACATCAAGCATTTTCGATCCTTCCCCTCAAACTTCTCCCGAATCAAATTAACGCGAACCGACCTACAACCATATGTAAGAACTTCGCTCGATACATTAATCTTCAAACTTAACCAAAAGAAGAACGAAACGTCAGATTTCCAATGCCTAACATCGAACACTTCAAACTTCACTAAGTCATGAAGTTTAGTTCGATAACTTAATAACAAACTGAACTCCGTAAATGTACATCCACCATCTTGATCAAAAGTCTTCAACCCTTAATGTATGATCTCATCTCGTCACGTATCTTCATGAACCAATCTCCTATCTTCACGAATCCACTGAATTCCCGATGGCTTTCATCTCTGATCTTCCCCTCAAATCAAGAAGCACCACATTATTTCGAGAACCGACTAGCAACCGTCTTGGAAGAGGGACCAAGAAACTAATCTTTTCTACTCTAAACAACAACTAATAAGGCTCAATTTTTAACTAGTCGTCAACCGAGAAATCAAATTTATCACGTCAATACTTGATTAAAAACATAAACACACTTGACAAAACTTCATCACCCATGAGCTTTTCACACACAAGCTTTAGATTTACGAAGAAAATAGGAAATTTTTACTCCCGCTTTTTCTTTGTAAACTGTCAAAGTCCAAGCCTCTTCAACTTAGTTTCACCTTGAATGCACAATAATAGACCAAAAACTCTAGTAAGGACAAAATCTAAACACCTTTAGTCCATAATTTTGACCTTTGATTTCTTTTATGTTTTCTAATATCTTCAATCCATTGACTTGAATTATGATTAACGGCCCATACAAAAATATGAACTGGCCCACTCGACAATTAATAACTTTGATATAGAATGATGTAACTATATCACGGCTGAACAAAACAAATTTCAGATTAGTGGTTGATCAAACAACTATATCGACCCAATGAAATGATGTTATACCCGGCCGAATGAAAACTAAACTCACGAAGTCTTCAACCCACAAAACAAATTCTTTTTTTACTTTTTTTTAGTCCAACAATATATTACTTCAATCGACCCACACATGAAATTTCTTTTAAATTGGACGGTTAATACCACAATTTAAAACTCTAAAAGATTATGTTTTCTCAATTTCCAATACTTAGGTATTCCCAGATCTATTAAATTTCCTTAAAGCCAAATCTTGTTTTCACTTTTCAAATTTGTGTTTCCAAGGTATTAGACATCTCTTTCTTTTGTAGAGATTTTAATTCTCAATTGTCACATCTAATATTCAATTCCTTAAACCTTAAACAAGTTCTTCGGACAACAAACTCCGAATAATTCAATACTTCACAGCGGATATTTATTAATTCTGACGGTTAGTACTCCGGATAGAAATTCTCGAACACTAGCATTATCCGTACTATAAGTACTCCAGACATCAAACAATAAATTCCAGACTATATTCCGAACAATGAAGTCAGCTCAGAAGTAATATTCCGGCATAGTTCCTCGAAACTTAAACTCGAAAAACTTATTCTTCAGAATAATCAAAGAACCTCAGAACTAAATGAAGTCGGAATACCACAACTTCAAAAAGCCGGGATGCTTTTAATCTCGGAACTACTAACTCAGAATACACTAAAGTCGGAACAGTTGAAATGGAACAATGTTAAACACGGAACTATGTATCTCCGGAACAGTTATCCGGAACACCTTTAATCTAGAATGGACTAATCCGGAATGGATTAAATCAATGAAACTCGAAACAATTTTAACTAGAGTAACTCGGAATGAGTAACCCAGAAGAGTCTGTCCGTAGTATCAATCAATCTTCCGGATTATGTCTCAAGTGTGACTTCACACAAGATCACCAATAACTTAGAAGAGGCAAAATGGAGTAAACTCGAAATAGTTTAACACTTATAGAAATTCAGACATAGCCAAAATGGATCAAAAACCTAGATCTGAAAAAAACCTAGCAATTCTTCTCCAAAAATAGCTCGAATTTCTTCATATTTGAACCAAAATCACCCAAATTTCTACAAATTTTCTACAGAAAAATCACGTCTTCATGATGTTTGGCGGAAACAAACATCAAATGAAGAGTAATAGTGATTTGGAAGGTGGTTAGACCATTCCGTATCGGCAACCATGCTCTGATACCAGTGTTTAAGCACCGATCGATGACGAACATCAACATTGCACTTGATTCATGACGTGAAACAACAAAAACGTAAAAGATGGAGAACAAGATGTAGAAGAAACCCATTCATTAATAACAGTCAACACAGATTTACATTACCGAATGAGTATACATCTTCCACAAGCTGGTCTAGATCAATAAGTTCTAAACCTAGCTTTCTCTCACTAACACATAGTTTCTCTCTAGAATGTGCACACCTAGGAGGATTACGAGAGATTCTGAGTGTTGCCTTAATCTACCCTATACACACACACACACACATATATATATATAGACTAGAGACTTAACCCGGACAAAACACATTGTCCGGGACACACAAACTTGGACCACTAAGTCCTGACAAATCTAATCTGATTTTAACACAACTTCGGACTAAACATTACATTCCAAACAAACTAGGACATGATATATCTAGTCTGAATTTAATATAAATCTGGACAAGACATCTCACTCGGGCCTTAGACTTTGTTGACTTGGACCTTTGACTTCTTTGACCGTTGACGAGAACTGATAAAGCACAGTTACCTGACAGAAGCTGCACGTACAGACACCCTCCTAACTGTTGCTATCAGTTTTGTCTAACCTTGATATCTTCAGTCACAAGGTACTGCACTTACATTGTGAACCCGCCGCAAGACGACAGGTGTTACATCTGGTTTATATAATTTACCAAAAAAATTGGAACTTTAATATACACACCAAATTTCTAGAGTAAATGGCATAATCGGACTTTAAGGTTTGTCGTACATTGACTACTTTTAAACTGGCTTTAAGGTTTGTGGTACATGAGAATTTTTAGACTAATTTCGCCCCTGACAATGAATTTCTTATAGCTTTAATTGTGTTCTTTCACTTTTGCTACTTACGTTTTTAGAGTTTTATCTCCTATTAAATAGTTTAGAAAAATCAAATTATCCGTACAACTTGAGTTGCAAAATGTTAAATGCAATATTTTTAAAACCGTACCTAACATTGAACCGGCCACCTCACTGTTTCACTGTTCCAACCGGTCGGACCGTGTTTTAGAACTGGAAAATATATAACATTATAAGAAATCTAATATAACTTATAATAAAATACTCCAATAATGACACATGGTATTCTCTCTTTTAATATTAATATTAATCTTCCTATACTAATAAATGAAAATCATTTTTTATAGTAATAAATAAAAATCTTTTTTAGACATTTGCCACTCTACGGTGGCTTCTTAACTTACTTTTCTATTCCTTTCTCATATTAAATAATAATAATAATAATAATAATAACAACAACAACAATTTTAAACAATAAGTGAACTAAACCTACTTTAGATAAGAATAAAAAAAATCTTTTTTCTATATAATCATAAAAGATAAAAATTATATATTTTGCTATATTATCTTAGATAAGAATAAAAAATGTATATTTTTCTATAGTATCTTATATGCTTGTGAATTTAGATAAGAATAAAAAAATATATATTTTTCAATATTATCATAATAAAATTATATCACATGTGACTAGATATGTATACTTTGGTGATTGAAATTATAATAAATTACGAATCAAATATTCCTGTGTGATATATGTATAAAACTAACTAAAATCATTTGTATCTCATAATTTGAATTTATCACAAAAAAAGGAATTTAACTCGTGTAATACAAATGCTTTTAAACTAATAATAAATAAAAAAGTAAAATATTATAATAAGTAAATAGATACATAAAATTAACTAAAATTGTTGTATCTCATAATTTAAATTTATCACAAAAATGGGATTCAACTCCGTATAATACACGTGTTTTTAACCTAATAATAAATAAAAAACAAAGTAACATGTTATAATAAGTAAATAGTATATCAAAATACAAATTTATAATGTCTTAATATATGACATTATATTTTTTATTAGGCCTCTATAATAGATGATTTTATTTATCCCATGCAATACAAGGGATTTTTTTTAAAGATATAACATTTTTGTTAATTAGTATAAAAATTATCTTTATACAACCCGTGTAATACACGGATTCTAAGCTAGTAACAAATATATAAATATCGCTTCTCTTTATCCTTATTTCTAATTATTAATATACACATAAAGAGTGTGTTTTCTTTTTATAATTAATACCTGAAGATCAACAACAATAACTAACTCTCTCTCCCCTCACTATGTATGTCGGAAGTGATAATTGTTAATCGACAACCATTATGTGGTGATGATGAATATTAATTACGGCTTTTTTTCTATGAACCAAGATTTCTGTAGCAAGGGTAATTTAACTTGGTTAAAAGGTTTATGTACTTTTACAAGATTTTAAATAATTTTGTTTGAAATAATAAAATATGAAGATAATAATAACAACAACAACAATAATAATAATAATAATATGGGGGTATTCAACATACATTAGGAAAGTATATAAGATTTATTGGTTAGTTATACATCAAACTATATTAAAAAATACACAAAAGTGTGGAATACATATGTGGGCGATGATAAAAAAAATAAAAATAGCTTTCCAAGTTTAAAAAAAAATATCTTGTATTAAATATAGATGTACGTTTAGGGCAATGATAAATCACTTGATAACCGACTTATTTAAGCTTGGGTTAGTTGGGTTCGGGTTAGTTTGCGTCTGTTTATTCGGTTTTCGGGTTTAGTTATTTCGCAAAATATAATCAAAATTCATCATGCTACTAAACGTATATGATCACAATTCAAATCTAATTTGACAATATAATATGATAATATTCAAAAATCTTGAAGCAAACCATAATCCCAAAACCGAATGTTCTAAATACCAAAAACTCCAACCAAAATGCATCTATAAAAAAGACAATAAATGTTTGTTTTTAATCTGGGTTTCGAGTATCGGTTATTTTGGGTTGGGCCGTTCGGGTTTTTTGATTAGGAAAAGTGTCCTGATAACTAATACATTTAAGATTCAAGTGACTTCGTATTCAAGTCGGGTTTTGAGTTTGGAATAAAAAAACCTTAAACCCGTAACAACGATTCTCTGGTGGAAAAATAAATACCAAATTTTATTAGTAAAATTTTGGGATCAATTACATTATTAAAAAAAAGTGCAAAATATATAAACTATTTATAAAAAAACAATTGTAAAAATATATATGTAAAAGTTGGTTATTGTAGTGTTTGTTCGGAATTGTTAACAAATAACTGAAAATATAACTTTCTTTTTGTTAGACGTTTTATGTAATAAATCATTTCACTAATAATAATTATATACAAAATATATAAATTTATAATTTACATTTTTTTATATTTAACACCTGTAGAAATACAGGTTTATAAACTAGTTTAGACTATAAACAATCTATTACATAAAACAAAAAAAATGAAAGAAAAGGTAAAAATCAAATACACTTAATTTGGAAAAAAAAATTAGTAATCGGATTCACCTTAATTATTTACCAGCTCTCGTGAATCTTAAACTAATATCAATTTAGATTGAATTAACTAATATTACTTTGGATTGTTGATAAACCGGTGTATTATGTATATACAGGTTATACAAGTTTAGATCATGTAAAAAAGATGAAAATTATGAAAAGTATAAAAAAACATGGATGTATGTCATTATTTAATTTATTAGGATAAGGGCAATTAAGTAATTTAATAAAAAAACCTAATTAAGGATAAAATTCAAAACCCAAATGCAATGCACATGTAAGTTTCTCTCCTCTTTTTTAAACGTTAATAAGTTTTTATACGTAAATTTTTTTTAAAAAAATACACCATAATAACGAGTGTTTTTTTATCTTTAATATGAGTACCATATTGCTATATCTATATAGAGAAAAAAAATCAAATTTCGATTATATGTTTTAATCCATGGTGTTTTGTATCTGTTATTTTAATTGTATAGTGATTCAAGGCGTTATGTTTTACGGTAAAACACCATGAAAGTATCTAAGACATCATAACATTGCAAATATCATTTACATTCAATCTTTTAATCTTGTTTTCCATGGTGTTTTATTTTAAGAATTCAAAACAAATTATGGTGTCTTGTAAAAGGAAAAGTTAGCTCGTTGAATTTAATGATATTTTATATTGCTATAGAATGGTTGGCATCTTTGTATACTTGTATGGTGTCTTGTTTCTATGGTGTTTGCTGATTCCAATGGATTTAGCAATGATATAGTGTTTTATATACGTTCATGGTGTTTTACTATAACACAGAATGCCTAGAATCAATAAACAATTAAAACAACATAGACAAAACACTATTAGAGAACTTGCATGTGCATTGCATGTGAGTTTTGAATTTAAAAATGTTAAATTTACTTTTACACCCTTAGTATAGAAAATTATTTATTTTAATGATAAACACTATTTACAACTTTGCCATTATAATCTCAATCATTGGATTATAGATCAAAGGGTATAAATTCCTTACTACACTTCTAATAAAACACACCCTTTTTACAATAACCTTACCCTATATATATATATATATATATATATAATATATATATATATATTTAATTGTTTGTTTAACAGAGGATTTTCATAAATAACCTATATATTTAAGAATACTTCTATTCTGTTAGTGATTTACATTACATCATTTGACATCAGTTAATATGCTAGTAAGATGGTAAATACTTTTTCATCTTTGATCCAAGGTCACAGGTTGGATTCTATTTAGAGCTTGGCATTTGGTTTTTAGTGTTCCTGAATGAAACAAATGGGTTAACCCGGTCTCTGGTTGAACCTGATTTTCAACAGAACTGGCCGGTTCTTTGTTAGTCATATACTAGTTTTTTTCAGCAGGATTGACCGGTCCGGTTTTAAAAGCCATGGTTAACATTCTTCAGTTGAACCCGGTTTTCAGTAGAACTGGCCGGTTCTTTTTTAGTCTTATACTGATTGTTTTTTTTAGCAGGACCGGCCGGTCTGGTTTTAAAAACCATGGTTTAAGGTTTTTAGTGTTCCTGAATGAAACAAATGGGGTAACCCGGTCTCTGGTTGAACCCGATTTTCAACAGAACTGGCTGGTTCTTTGTTAGTCAAATACTGGTTTTTTCAGTAGAACCGGCCGGTCCGGTTTTAAAAACCATGGTTAACATTCTTCGATTGAACCCGGTTTTCAGCAGAACAGAGCAGTTCTTTGTTAGTCCTATACTGATTGTTTTTTTCAACAAGACCGGCCGGTCCGGTTTTAAAAACCATGGTTAAATGTTTTAAAAGTGAACGTTTTCACTTTTATTAAATTCTTTACTAAATTTTTTGTTAGTCCTATACTGGTTGTTTTTTATTTAATTTAAAAGAAATTCTTTACTCGTTTACTGGTTTTTTTTTTTAAATTATTTTTACAAAAAAGTTTATCAATTTGTTTAATTCAAATTTGTATACTCATGAGTATTCAAATCAAACACTGCATTATTTGGAGATAACTTTATTGAACTGAAAACTATGATATGATGTAAGGATACAAATATTATTTCTGTTTAGATGAATAGATATCTTGAGATTTATATTGATAAATATTAATAATTTCACAATGATTTCATAAAAAACAAAAGAATACTAAAATAATGATTGAAAACAAACACCAGTTTTAGAAGCGATATCGATTCTTAAAGAAGCCTTTGTAATAGTATCCGACGATAAAAACCTACGACACTGTAACTATAAAATCATAAGATTCTTCAAAACTAAATCAAAATATATGACAATATTAATGTTTTTATAACAACAATGTAATATCACGAACATCGACATTGTATGGTGCGATCGACAGAGGCATACCTTTTCACTTTATGCGTAGTACAACCCAAGAATAATATACCTCTTCTTTTGACTTTGTGCGTCCCAAGACTGTAGTGTTGATTAAATAAAAAAGGCACCTTTTTTTTACTTTGTGCGTAGTACAACCCAAGAATTTTATACCTCTTCTTTTGATTTTGTGCGTCCCAAAAACTGTAGTGTTGATTAAATAAAATAAGACATATTGTATGTTCGTAGGGCATGTTTAGAGTAAAAAACAATATATATATATAGAGAGAGAAGGTTGGTTAACATATAATATTTCTTAACATACGATGTGTAAGAGATGAAATTACACATGTTATAAAACTCAAAAACCCTAATCACGCATGTTGGAAACCATAATCACGTATAGGGTAAAAAACCTAATCACGCATGTTATAAAAATAATCATGCATGTTATAATTTCGTCAGCGTATGCTGTAGCAGCTTAAGCAAAATTGTACAATACACTTTCATTATATATATATATATATTCCTCAAGTATATTTAAATTTGCAAGATATATTTATAGATTATTGTATGTCCACTTAGAGGATTAAGATTAACCTACTTCCCTGTTTATGTAACACATACGAGTGCGGAATCCACGTATGCAAACCAAAGCAAAGTAAGAAACACAAGATAACCAAAGATTCACTATCTTGATTAACAGAAGAGAACTAGTACAAACAAATACAAACAATGCTCATACAGACACAGGAAATACTCTCTGTATTCCCTCTCTTGTGCTCTCAGTGTCTCACAGCTTGTCAACTTGTCTTACTAGAGTCTTCTATACACTCAGAAGTGCATGTCTGTTCATATCGTGTCCACACCTAGCAACAGTACGAAGAACGTTGCTGGTCGTACGAAACACTATAGTCACGAAGAACATTCTCCAAAGGATGGCTCGTACGAACATGAACGTGCTCGTACGAATCAAGCAAGATACTTGTTGAGATGAGCCCACTCGAACGAATAAAGAGTCACTCGTACGAATGGTGAGTGGCTCGTACGAGCAATAACTTGCTCGTACGAAACACTTCTCACTCGTACTAGAAAGTGTTCTTCGGAGAACGTGCCAACATATATGACGTACACAAGACTCAACAATATGCATAGATGCAACTGTTTTACAACACAGACAAACTAATCGTCATACTAAATCAAGATAGGAGGATATCTTGATTTGGTCGACACGACCAAACTATACAGACACATTAAACAAAACCGTACAATTATAGACGTAACTAAGAACAAGCGACAGACACAAAAGTGTATCAACAATTATATATTACAAATTTAAGAAAAAAAGAATTTTCATAAGATTATATATAAATTCAAAATATTACATGATTTTAGAAAATATAGGTTAGAATTGTATTATGTGAAAACTTGAAGAGGGTTTGTATAATTAGTTAAAAGATTACATGATTTTAGAAAAAAATAAAAATAAAATAAAATAAAAGGTTAGAATTGTATCATGTGAAAATTTGAAGTGAGAGAGTATGATTAGTACAATTATTATAGATGTGATTTTGTTTAGTAAAACTTGAGTCATTACAAACACTAACTTAAATAAAAACATCAAAGTCTTTGTTAGTGTACAAATTCAACACTTATTTTGTTCTTATTTTAATAAATTTTAAATACATCTATACTATATTAATGCATATCTAAAGGGTAACTGAAGATAATTTGACACTCCCTTAAAACTCCTTTAATGCATGAAGTACAACATCTTAAAGCACAATATGTTGGAGCGGTCAAATTTTGCATTCAATTTTTCAATTCCCGCTCATCCCAGTTCCCCATACACCCCTGCCACGGATATACATCAAGGGTTTTCTAGATTCATTCTTCATTTTCAAAATTCTCTGGCCCCTTTCTCTCTCTGGCAATTTAAGAGATGGCGATTTCACAAGATGTTCAAGGTTTCACAAGATCCAATCGATAGATCCAAACAATTTGAGATCTTCACTGACCCTCTCTTATTTTCATCTCATCTTAGGTTCAGAGTTCTTATTTTCATATCAGTCTCTCTGTTTCTTTATCCATTCAAGATCCAGATCTTGGTGAGTACCAACATTTCATCTCTCATATGGTAATTAAGTTGTTTATTTTTTATTTTGTAGACATAATTTTAAATGTTCTTAATATAATGTTTTATAGCTCATCTGAAGATCATGTCATTCGCCTAGAAGTTGAATGGTGCAAATTAAGGTAAGCTAAATAAAACTATTTATTAATTCAAGTTAGAACTATGAACTTTATGGTAAAAGAAAACCTAAATCTTGACCCCTCTTTGTTTACAGGTAGATGCAACGCCGCAGCCAGCGCAGCCACAACAAGTTTATACGGTAAGCGATAGGCGCACTTCCACTAAAATGATTTCGTAAACTGTATCTCAATAAATAACAATAATCTTAATCGTTATTGTTTGTCAGATTAGATCAGCAACTGAGTGTAGCACATCTAATTATGATGAAGAGAAATTTAAAGAAGGTTTAAATTGCGTCATATGTTTTCTTTGCTTTTTAGGGGGAAGATAGGTGGTTCTCTCCTAGGGCTCACAAAACACAAGTTATTGGCGGCAACCCGCCTTATTTAACATATAAAAAATTGTATATGTTAAATATGCGGACTGCTGCACATCACCTGTGTTTTGTAAGCCCTATGGAGAGAAGCACCCATCTTCCACATACAAGGCAAAGAAAATTTATATATGTAATTTGTCAAACTATACTAAATTCAGTAAAAAAATGTGTTGGATATAAAATGTATATTGGAATTGAACCCTACAAAAGAACAGAGATAGAAAGCCAAAATATACTACAACCTTTGATCCAAACAATAATGTAACATCTGCCCAAGTCAAGGTTTGCTGAAGACTAAATGTCAAGGTCTACCATAGCTAAACTCCGTTGAAGACAAAGCTCTGCTGAAGTCTAAAGCTGAAGGTCTGCCAAGGCAAAGCTCTGCTAAAGACTAAAGTTAAAAGTTTGCCAAGGCAAAGCTCTACTAAAGGTAAAAGGTCTGCCAAAACAAAGCTCTGCTGAAGATTAAAGCTAAAGGTCTGTTAAGGCAAAGCTCTGTTGAAGACCAACAGAGGATGTATCATCAGTGTTTTCTATCAATCCTTGTAATGTTTAGTGTATAGCAGTTGTTAGCTTAGCAGATCTTATTAGTTTTTTATTTTTGTTAAGTGTCACTTTCATGCTGACATCATAATAAGATGCTCAGTGGTTAGGATTGTAGTATAAAAGAACAGTGCGTGTGCTGTTCTATTTGATCACTTTCATCGATTATCAATCTAAGCTATCTTCCTTACATTATGTATGAGCAAATCAGTGATCTTAGGCTGAGCGGGAGATTGTGAGTCATATGCAAGTAATCATAATTACGAAAGCATGACAATGAAAACAATCTCTCAACTGTTATGAATTAAAGCAAACTTGACATAAAGGCCCGCTGATGCAAACCACTGATGTTATAGTCACTAACCACTGATGCAACCAATGACGCAAGTTCATCTGATTTATCTTCTTTCATTTACCATTTTTAGAACTTACATAAACAGTTTCAAACTCAGATCCTAACAATATACAAATAACTTCATTTGAACCATTCTCAATATAGTCAACTTTTCTTACACCTGTCATTTGAACCATTGTCAATATAGTCAACTTTTATTACACCTGTCTTTAACAACCTTCATTACTTAAGACAATAAGTATCAATCCTTGTAATCCTATCCACTGACATAAATGCAAACTTGACATAAATGCCCCTGAACTTATCCTATCCACTGATCAGAAACCACTGATGCAAACCACTGATGACAAATCACTACTAACACACCCACAGTAGTTGTATAACAAAACCACTGATTCAACCACTGATTCACTAACCACAGATGTTATAGTCAGCAGTGATTGTCCAGTAGTGGTTGTCTACCACCAATAGTGTTATTACTCCATGAAAATCTATCCGTTGCTGAAAGTGTATCCTTTGTTCCTACGTCCATTGTTGGTGAAACCACTGTTTTCCCAATCCACTGTTGGTGAAACCATGGTTTTTGGGAATCCTCTGATCATTCATCTGTTCAGAACCACTGGCGGTCTCCAGCAGAGTTTACACGTGCACAGATGATAGCCATCAGATGTTTTGGAAATTTTCATCCCAACAGAGTTTCCACTTGCCATTTCAATTTCAAAAACAAAAATCTTCCATAAATTTCTCCATCACTCTCTTCCTCTTTCAAACCCTAAATTCACCATGAATTTTATCCTTAAAACTCGCCATAACTACCTTCCCATATTCAAGAAAACCAACAATAATATTGCATTTCACTCCATGATTGATGTTCTACAAACATTATCATACAAAGATGTGTTACTTGCAAAAGCCCTGATCTACATCGACACCCTCCGCCAGTTCTGGGCAAACGCTGAACTGTAAATTCAGAACAAAAAGGTCGTTGCCATCACATCAAAGATTATCAGTCACTGGTCCAAATTCTCCTTCTACTATATCCACCACCTTCGGTCTTAATGACCTTGATGACCCCACATCTTTCTCAAAGAAAGATTTACACGCAAAATTCATAGAGCGTGGATATGAAGGTCAGCTTTCAGGTTTTACGATTTTCAAACAAGAATTTCCCGCTGACATGAAATTCTTTTTTCACACCCTTTTACTGTACCTGTCAGCAAAAACAACCAGTTTCAACGAAATACCTTTGAATATTCAATACCTAGGTTATGCTATTTTAACCAAATAAAAATTTAACTTATCTCAAGTATTGTTTAATAGATCTAGTTGCTAATTTTAACAATCTTAAAAAGGGTAAAGCTTTTTTGATACACCCTAGGTTGTTGAGTTTCTATTTACGAAAACAAGTTTCTGAGTCTGATTTAAACAAGGTGTCACCAGTGAAGTTGGCAGCCTTAGTCATGAAACTTTTACTAGACTCTCAACTCAAAAACCTAAGGTGTTGAAAACTAAGCAACAGAGACTGAGCAGATTTTGACAACTTCTACAACCACTACTCCTTCCTCTGTTGTTGAGCCCACTGCTCCTGGTGACCACAACACTACAACCTGTGTTGTGCAACCTCTACCAGTTAAACACAAAAAGAAACCAACCAAATCCACCAAGCCCACCAAACACCCTAAAAGGTAGCTCTGGAAGATGAGATCCCAGATGTCTTAACCGTGACATCACAAAAGTCACTTACAACCACTGCTGCTACTTCCTCACAGCAGATGGTTCAAAGATCTCCACCATCACAATCTCCTCGTGTTTCCTTACAAAAGGAACGAGTTGTAAGCTCAGGCACACCACATTATGAGACAGATGTTTCACTTGAGCATTTGTTCTCCAGCCCCTCTCCTAGGGCTATGTATCTTTGTACTCCCGTACCCACTACTCCAATTCCACTCACATTTATACCTTTGCTTGAGGCAATAGAGAAAACTCATTCACTCAACAGTTCCTCTCACTCACCCATTAAAGAGAGTCAACCTCCACATTTGACTGAGTCTGAGACAACTCTATCTGCTAGCCCACATGTAATTGAGGAGGTTACACCCCAAGAGTTACATGTAACTCTTGGTTGTAGGTCAAGTGAAGCAACTACTACAACTGCTGCAACAATAGTGGCTCAGTTGGACAATGGTTACATAATTAAGACTTCCTTGACGACAACAACTGTTGAGGCTACAGTTGTATTCTCTGAGCCAGTTGGAAGTCCCCAGAACCAAGAACAATGGGCATTTGGGTCTGATACTATGGAGTTTACTCCAGTAGAATATCTAAATACAACTACCTTTGGTAGGAATTCAGATGATCCTATTAGATTAGGTGATGAATTAAGGTATAAAGAATTGACAGAAGATGTCTTCCATGGAATCATCTATAGATGACCTCAAAACCATGATGAAGCAGGTCCTACAAAACTCCCAACCTCAACCATTTCCCACACAAAATACTGATGAGCTATGGAAGGTTGTTCAACCAATCATCCTTGCTCAGAGACAACTGGCTGATATACAGCATGAAACCCATATGAAACTGATTCGAAATATGGTCGAGGCTCGATATAAAGATACATAAGCTGACATCAAAGCCATCAAAGACCATCTGCTCAAAACTACTGGCTCTGCCCTGGTGATCATTCTTCAAGATGACAATCAAGATGATGCCAAAAGGGGAGAAAGATTCAATGCGAAAGTTGCAGCCTGACTCAAATCTCAAACCTCAGGTGCAACAACAGCCAGCAACAACAACAACTGCTGAAATATCCGAAGCAACTTTGGGTAAAGAAATTGATGAATCATTAAACAAAGAAGCTGAAAGGATTGCAAATGAAAAGCAAGAAAGACAGGATACACTCAAAGTAAAAGCTTTGAGACTCGTAAAAGAAGTAAAGGCTAAGAAAATGGAAAAGGAAGATGTTGGAATTTCAAGGCAAAGAAGGTCTGCTAGAAGAGCAGGACAAGAAACTCCCATCTCTCCTACACCCACAACTGCAGTTACTACAAATGTATCCTCTGTCACTCTACCCATAGCAGATGTTTAGGCAGATGTTGTGACAGCAGATGCTGGAACAACAGCTGCTCCAACAGATGTTGTTCAAACCACTGCCTTGATCACCTTTCCAACCACAACGGAACCACTGCCCACACCATCACTAATTCCCACACATCCACCTTCTCCCAAAATTAAATTCCAACGCAAAAGAAAAGCTTTTGTTGTTGATGATGATGAAGACAACCAATCACCACTTCCCACCTCATCACAATCCATATCACAACCATCCGCATCACCTTCACACTCTAAACTCCATTTACCCCAATTCCAACCATGCACCAATCCTCCTCATTCCTTCCATTGGGTGCATTATACCCATTAGAAATTCTAACAGTTAAAGGTGGGAGTGAAGCTTTCTACAAAATAGAAGATCCAAAAAAAAGAGAATTTCCTTCCTTGCTGGGGTATAGAAAGCCTAGGAACTTGGATGAGCATCTTAAGCTGAAGGCTAAACAGGCTGAATACATTGCAAAAGAAAATTCAAAAGATAAAGATGACAGGGCTTTACAACTCTCCTTGCAATACCAACTGAGCAAAGTCAGAAGCATTGAAGAATTTGCTAAGGAGCTGAGTAAGTCTATGTCTGAACAGCCAACCACTGATGATCCAGAACTGATAGAAGATTATCTTGATCATGACATGAAGCATAAGCCTTACAAAGCAACAAGGGCACAATTTAAAGGTTGGTCGGCTAATGAGCTTAAAGAAGAATTTGAAAGAATTCATTCTATGCTCAAAGACTCTTCAAAGAAGCCTACTCCTTCAGTTTGGAAAAGGCCAAAAATGAAAGCCAAGACCATGCTCTAAAGATTAAGAGAATGAAATCTGAGCTTGTTGATGCTTTAATGGAACAACAAGGTAGATTGCTAGATGGTCAGAATCTAAAGTGGTAGATACCTACAGCAGGTTGGAAGAATTAAGAAAAAAGGATACTTCTATTCCAGGAAAGCCAATCTATGAGCAAACAACCCCTGCTCTTAAACAGACCCTTGGTACTAAAAGATTAACTTCAACCACAAGCTTATCCATTATTGCCTTGAACCAAGCAAAGAGGCAAAAGCGGGTAGAAGAAGAAGATCAAAGGAAGCATGAGGAATTGAGAAAAGAGGGAATAAAGAACCAAATTTTGTTTGGCTTAGATGTTGTAAGTGAGAAGCTTAGAGCCTCAATATCCACACTTGTACGCAGATCAAACTCACCCAACTCATCAAAAATAACACTACTCCCAAGAAAACCATCTGACTCAAAAATTCTAAAATGGAAGTCTAACAAAGACAACCATGAATTGAAATTGCTCAAGTCGGATGGTAGAGTTCAAAAGATAAAGATGGATGATGCATACGGTCTGGATGTAGCTGATCTTCAAGACTTGCTGAATCTTGAGCTTGAAAGGGATGTAGAAGACATGATTGCCCTGGAGTTTGAACTTCAGTTAAAAGGCCAAATAAGGGAATCATTGATGAGAAATAAAGATCAGTAATAAAGTTTAGTTTTGTCATCATCTGTTCTTGTAATGTTTAGCGTACAACAAGTAATCATAATAAAGTTCTTTTAATGTTTAGTTTTGGCATTATCTGTGCCTATACTATTCTATTTGATCACTTTCATCGATTATCAATCTAAGCTATCTTCCTTACATTCTGTATGAACAAATCAGTGATCTTAAGCTGAGGGGGAGATTGTGAGTCATATGCAAGTAATCATAATTAAGAAAGCATGACAATGAAAACAAGCTCTCAACTGTTATGAATTTAAGCAAACTTGACATAAATGCCCACTGATGCAAACGATTGACTCACTAACCACTGATGTTATAGTCACTAAACCAATGATGCAAAAACTGATGCAAACCACTGACTCACTGATCAGAAAGCATTGATTCAACCACTGACTCACTAAACACTGATGCAAACCACTGACTCACTGATCAGAAACCACTGATTCAACCACTGACTGACTAACCACTGATGTTATAGTCAACTTTTCGTACACCTGTCATGAATAGAGCCATTTTCAATACCAAAACTTTTAGTTACAAGAGTTACAATCTACCTTAAACTGACATATTCTCAGTTACTCTTCTGAGTACCAGGCTTGGTTTAACAGCTGTGAAATACTAACCTTTTCGAATACCAACTCCCTAAGTCTGAGAATCTTTTCATTTTGTATAGCTGTCCTTTAGATCTTTTACTACTTAACCTAGCAGTCTTGCTTTTACAGCTGTAAAGCAAATAATGACTAGGTAGGTGGTAAAGCATGCTTGGAGCTCTATAAATCTGTAAGACTCTACCGTCACTTCACATTATAGTCCAGAGTGTATTGTTGTAAGCTTTTCTACTTCTGGGTCTTGCATTGTTGTAAGCTTTCTCGCTTTTATTGGTTCGTTTTATAACTTTTAACTGCTATAAACATAGCTATAATAATGTTTATTTATTGGTTTGTTTTGTAATTAATATCTTTGTATACAGGTGTAATTAGAAATAATACTTATATAAATTTAAATATTTAAAGTTAATTATAAATCTTTAAATTTTTCTTTATATATAACCAAGATATTTTTATATTGATTTAAAATTGATTTTTCAGTTCACAATCCACTCCGAACACATACCGACTGAGAGCTATGGGGGTGGTTATCCAATCCCGCCTTATCCAATTCTGCCGGTGACAAACCCTCCGCCTTATTCAATTCCTCCGGTGACAAACCCTCTGCCGGTGACAAACCCTGAACATGATGATCCATTCTTTTTGATGGATGAAGAGTTGAATTGGGCGTATGAGTATACCTTTTCTCAACTACAATTTGGTGGACTACCAATTGGGGAGGGGCATCACCGTCCGGTGGCAAACACTCCTGTACCACCACAATATCCTCCACCTTCAAACCGCCCTCATGTTGAAAACCCCAATCAAACACAAGAACTGACGAGTTGGGCTGAAGGGTACAAAACTGACCCTGGGTCGGAATACGAACCACCGTTGGATGAAGAAATGGTTTGGGAACCTTAGAACAATTTTGATGATGGCGGCCTCCACCGCAATGATGATGATAATGATATATTCTGTGGTTTATCTAATGTTTTATTATGGGTTACTTAATTTTATTTCCATACTCGTTTTTCTCGAATTAGTTTGAATATTAATCATGTAGTTGTTTTACTTTTAATTATGTTCTAGTTTAAATTTTAATTTATTGTTGTTTAATTTTAATCATGCTTTATTGCAAAGCCACTAATGACAAACCACTACTAACACACCAACAGTAGTTGTATAGCAAAATCACTGATTCACTAACCACTGATGTTATACTCAGCAATGGTTGTCTAGTAGTGGTTGGCTACCACCAACAGTGTTTGCCTAACATCTGATGTTATTACTCCATCAGAGGTTAGCAACATAACATCTCTGATGTTATTACTCTATCAGAGGTTAGCAAACTCATCAGAGGTTTGGCAAAGATTCTTTCAGATGTTGGCTCATCAGTAGTTTGACTTTATTTCATCATCTATTATGACTATCTTTTATTTAATTTACAAGGTATTTGACACTTTATCAATTTACAATGAATAATGGACAACCAAAGCATCTTAATCTTGCTTGCGGCTCGAGTGCATCTACTAACGAAAAGAGTATAACAAAAGATACTATGCTGCACGCAAAGAAAATAACAAAGTCTCGAAATTTGGGAGGGTGAGGTCCCCGAAGTTCTTCATCAATATCTTTAATGAGTAATAGATCAACAAAAAGGACACCCTTAAGAAGTTTAGAAAGTAATATTACTCAATTTACCCAAATGACAAATGAGAACACGTCAAGCACATTCCCCTCTGTAATTGATGAAGTCGTGCCTAGAACATCATTAAGTTTCTATTTATTTAATAATGATTTCTTTGTCGAACTTAACATCTTTAACAACCTTCATTACTTAAGATAATGATTTTTTTAGGTGTTCAAATTCAACCGCGTACACTTTTACCTCAATTTTGTGAATTAGTTGATCAACCTTCCTTCAAAGCTGAGAACGTAGAAGATGATCCATATAATTTTGTTTACGATCGTGTACCTAGAGAGCATCGTGTTTTAAAAGAACAGGGTGCATGTCTGATTGTGGAGCAAAACGTTTTCAATGTGAATTTGATATCTTTTGTTGTATGGAGGGGAAAACTGTGTTAGAAAATTCAGAAATTCCAGAGGAATTGCACCGGCTTTTCACATTGCAAGATGAAATTGGAAATATTTTTAGGCAAAACATTTGTGCTTATAACACCAATTTTTCTTTTGCCTCAATGGGAGTGACGTTGGATGATACATTGAGCAACATGAGAGACGGTGTATATACTTTCGTGCATATAGAGGAATACATCACAAATCAACCAATTAGTTCGGAGGGATGGAGCCCTAGGTACATGCAGTTGTATTTTATGATCCTGATGCTGAGTTAGATCTTAGACTCCAACGGCAAAATCTTGATCGACGTATTACTCAGATTTTGATACGCATTCTTTCTACAAACCCATATGTCGATACATTTCAAAGACTTGCGGAACTAGGACCTCTGGACAACTATAGAGTCACTTTGAATACTTCGGTTGAACTTGACCAAAGGGTGTACAACTGACTAACAGCTTTAGAGGTATATAAAATGTTATAAAAACACCATGAAATATAAACAATTGATTACAAACTACCACTGATGACAAACCACTGCTAACACACCAATAGTAGTTGTATAGCAAAACCACTGATTCAACCATAGACTCACTAACCATTTATGTTATACTCAGCAATGGTGTCTACCACCAACAGTGTTTGCCTAACATCTGATGTTATTACTCCATCAGAGGTTAACAACATCATCAGTGATTACCTAACATCTGATGTTATTACTCTATCAGAGGTTATCAAACTCATCATAGGTTTGCCTTTATTCCATCAGATGTTGGCTCATCAGTAGTTTGACTTTATTTGACCTTATTTGACCAAATGAATTGTTACTCTCTTCAACATAGAATATTGTATTAGTTACAATTATTTAATAGTATTGCTTATTTTACCTACTTATAGTTGATGATTATATAGGTTGCTGGTATTTGAGTTGAAGGTAATGACAATATCACTTCGTATAAACGAAGTATTGTTATTTATAGTAGATGTCAATATAGACAAACTATTCAGCCGTACTTCAGTTGTTATGATCCATTGTCGTATCCTCTATTTTTCCCTAATGGTGAGTCAGGTTGGCATGCTAACATACCATGTAATGGAGTATCGATCGATGAGGTTCGCAACAAGGACAACATCGAAGGAGAAATGGAAGGTACCAACAATTTATTATTCTTTTAAGTGATGATCTTAAAAGTACCCTAATGCGTTTTATTTTATTAACTGTTTGTTTTTAAAATATCTTCATCGTTCAGAGGCCAACACACGAAGTGGTAGAACAATCGTGGCTATGCGAGAGTACTACTGTTATACTACTGTTACAAGTTCCAGATTCGATCTACCGAAAACGTGCTTTTGTTCAGTTGTAGACTGCTACAACAATTTGTGGTAGATGTTTACATAAAGATTGAGACGTCACATTTAGAATTTTGTGAGAGAAACCATGCTAAGATACGGGCCAACTTGTACCAAGGTATTGTGGATTGCATCAATGGTGGTGAGGTTCATGCAAACAGAGTGGGAAAAAGAATTGTGTTGCCTGCGTCTTTCATCGGAGGGCCTCGCGACATGCGATGTCGGTTTCTAGATGTAATGACTTTAGTTCAAGATGACGGCAAGCCTGATATATTCCTTACAATGACGTGTAATCCTAAGTGGCCTGAGATATGTGATAATTTACATGTTGGTCAAACTGCACAAGATTGTCTGGACATTGTTTCAAGAGTGTTTCGGGCTAAATTCAAAGATCTTAAGGTACAAATCTTCAAGAAACATATCCTCGGGGAAGTTAAGGCATACGTTTATGTGATTGAATTTCAAAAGCGTGGTTTTGTCACATGCACATTTTCTCCTTATCATGTACCCGTAACACAAAATTAATAACGCTGACCATTATGATAAGGTTGTGTGTGCTGAGATTCCTAACAAACTAAGATATCCCAAGTTGCATGAGATTGTTGTGAATCACATGATTCACGGCCCTTGCGGCGGTTTACGATTAAGCAGTCCTTGTATGAAGGGTGATCCTAAAATTTGTTGTATTCACTATCCTAGACAATTTAATTAAGAGAAAACACAAGGAGAAGATGCATATATGTTGTATTGAAGGAGAGACACCGGAATAGAAGTGGACGTACGAGGAAAAACACTTGATAATAGATGGGTGGTCCCATATAATCCAAGGCTTTTGATGATGTTTAACTGCCTCATCAATGTTGAAGTTTGCTCAAGTAGAAAATCTGTAAAAATATCTTTTCAAATATGTTTATAAAGGACATGACAAACAGGTTATTCAAGTTGATCAAAGTAAGCAAGGGGTTGTTATTAATGAGATACAGAGATTTCAGGATGCACGCTACATATCGCCCCCAGAGGCTATGTGGCGCATTATTTACTTCTCTTTTTCTCAAATCTTTCCTTCTGTTCTAGCCTTACAACTTCATCTACCAAATAATCAGATGTTAGATTTAGAAATGATGAGATAATGTCTAATATTGTTGATAGGGAAAGGGATAAGAGAACCATGCTAACAACAATTTTTTAGAAAAATAGAATCGATGAAACAGCAAGGGTATGTTTGTATAAAGATTTTCCAAAACACTTCACATGGAAGCACACGCCGTTGGAATGTTCGTTTGGGTAAAAAACAGAGAGGTCGTATCGTTTCCGCTAATCCAGTCGAAGGAGAAAGGTACTACTTACGCCTACTTTTGTCAAATGTCAGAGGGCCTACTTCTTTTGAACATCTTTGCACAGATAATGGTCAAAGGTTATAGAAATTTGAAAAGCCGCTCTTGAGTTAGGCTTAATAGAAGACGATGAATATCTATCACAATGTCTCGAAGAAGCCTCTATATTCCGGTTTCCCTATGCTCTTAGAAGGTTATTTGCGACCATAATGATTTTTTTGCCAACCTAGAGATATTCGAAAGTTATGGAATGACCACTTTGATTCACTTTCTGAAGATCATTGGTTACATTGTCAAAGTATCGAACGAGTTCAAAATATGGTTCTTACTGAAATTAGTGTCTTTCTTCAATCCATGGGTAAAAATATCAATGAATTCGACCTTCCTAAGATAATAGATGATGTTAACTTACAGGATGTAGGTTACCGTGAGTTACAAGAGGGGTATGGGATTGTTTTGGAACCTGAACACTTAAGAGTGCCAAAGATAAACTTAATCTGGACCAAAAAAACGTGTTTGATGAGATCATGATGCATGTTGATAATGATCTTCCACGCGTCTTCTTTATTGATGGTCCGGGTGGAAGTAGAAAAACATTTTTGTACAATGCCTTGCTTGTTGAAATTCGGTCACGTGGTCTTATTGCTCTCGCAACAGCTTCATCAGCTGTTGCGGCTAATAATATGCCAGGAGGTAGAACAGCTCACTCGAGATTCAAGATTCCTATTAATCTTAAAAATAATTCAATGTGCAGCATCAAAAAACAGAATGGGGCCGCTAAACTAATCCGGTCTGCCAAAATAATCATATGGGATGAAGCATCGATGGCTAAGCGACAGGCGATAGAGGCAGTTGATCGTACACTGCAGGACATTATAGGTGTTAGTCTCCCATTGGTGGGAAGATAATGGTTATGGGAGGTGACTTCAGACAGGTGTTGCCGGTTATTAAACATGGCACTCGAGCTCAGATCATAGACTCCGGCCTACGAATTTCACCTCTTTGGTCTTTGACTAAACATATGCGGTTCACCATAAATATGAGAGCATTGGAAGATCCATGGTTTTCTGAATTTCTTTTAAGAGTCGGCGATGGAACTGAAGAACCAATCGAAGGAAACTATATTCGCATACCCGAACATGACAACTCAGTGGAACAATAGAGAAAACTCTATAAAAGAATTGATCAGTGCCATCTTTGCACCAATTGAAGATAGTGTATATTCTTTAGATTATATAATATCTAGAGCGATATCTCCACTAAAAATGAGAGTGTTGACGAGATTAATAATCAAATGATCGACATTTTTCAAGGGGAAGTGTATTACAGTTTTGACAAAGCTGAAGACGATTAGCACAACTTCAATCCGATCGAGTTCTTGAACTTGCTAAATGTTAGCGTTTGCCGCCTTATAAGCTTCGTTTAAAAATTGGATGCCCAATAATATTGTTACGGAATATCGATCCATCACATGGCGTGTGTAATGGCACGTAGTTGATATGTAAAGGCTTCATGCGAAATGTTATTGATGCAGAACTTGCAGTCGGCCAGCATGCCGGTAAAAAAGTATTTTGCCAAGAATCCCTCTACCCTTTCTGAAGATGAAATGTTCACATTCAAGCTGAAAAGAAAACAGTTTCCATTTCGACTAAGCTTTTCCATGACGACTAATAAAGCTCAAGGTCAAACAATTTCGCACGTTGGTGTTTATTTACCGGATTATGAACTTTCACATGGACAACTTTATGTGGCGTTATCAAGAGGGATTTCAAGACAAAATACGAAGGTGTTGGTACATCTCGCAAAAGATTTTAAACAACCCGGAGTTTACACATCAAATGTTGTCTACCAGAAAGTGTTGCGTGATTGATGAACCGCATTCGTATCAAAACGAAGGTAAGTTAGTAGATTTTGTGCCTTAATTGCTTCCTGAAATTACTTTTTTAATTACTTTTTAAAACATTGTAAGCGTCTAACATTGTTTTGTTTATGTGTTAAAATCGGGTACAGTAGAGGAGAAGATACAAGAAATTCATGAGCGAACGAATGTATTCGTAAAACATGAAGAGTTACAAGAGACTCCCCGTATTTTGTTTTTGGTGTTTTGTCCAGCTACTTGCTTGTATTATACTCTTCTTGTTTTAATTACATCTACTTCCTTGTTTTGTACTCTTCTTATATATCGATCACGCCGAAACTACAACTAAAAAATGAGGAAAAGTATATCACCAAAGAATTGATAAACTAACAGAAAAACAAGTGCCAACATATCACGAATAAGAAAACTAACTTAAGTACTATACAATATATCACGAGACTGACATCTTGGATTTTTAATCCGAGTTACTGTTCCGAATTTGGTACTGTTCCGAGTTGTACCCAAAAAGGTGGAAAGTTAACCAGTTGAGGCAACCGGAGTTAAACGTTTTCGTGCACAAAATTTGATCCATAGACAATCTAACAAACCGGTTCCACGGTTAGACTCGTGTGATTTTTAGGGGAAAAACAGTTTTCGGTACATTATCTATCGTTGGAATCGTATCGTCGAGACGAGTCTAACGGTACATTTTGGTAAAAACAGTTTTCGGACATTTTTATCGTGTTTACCGGTCGGGTTTCGATTATCAGAAGATCTTTGCAGCCCAAACTCAGCACTCGAGCCTGCGGGAGGAAGTGAAAGAAAAGCTGAATGAGTTTATCGGAGACTACAATGTTAATCCGGTTGCTAACTATGTGATGCGTTTGCTTGAATGTGGGAGGCGTAATGAAGAAGTAAGAAATGCGATGGATAGCTTCTTGAGTGATGATAAAGACTCCTTTGTTTCTTAGTTGTGGGATCATTTACAATCAAGCCAAGATCTCAAAGATCTATATGCAAAATCAACTGAGTCTATTTCTGAAGAAGTATCTGAGCAGAAACCTCAAGCCCAGCAAGCAGCCATCAGTAGTCCAGCACCCCAAACTCGACCTCAAGCCCAAACTAACGCTGACAAATCAAGCTCGCCCATTGACACGGTCAATTATCTTTTGTGCATTGAACCTTGCAGGAATAGGGTTGCTCAACTCCTGGCTCTTAATTCTAAAATGACCGATGAATACAACCATGCACTGGCTCAGTGCATCAGCCTTCGAGAAAGTAACAAGTTACTCAAAGAAAAGGTTGAAGCTCAAAAGAAAGACATAGCTCAACTCCACCTGGACGTAAATCAACAGAAATGTTGGGTCCATGATTACAAAACCAGATTAGATTCGAAAACCATGGAATGCGACTTGGTAAGAGTTGAGCTGGGCCTTCTTACTGGAAAATATCAACAAAATGAAGTTAATATAAAGAAGTTTGATACATCCAGGAAGCTTGTTCAAGACGTGTGCAATGTGCAGCTTGCATATAAGGAGCACAAAGGGAAGGGATTAGGATTCAATCAGGTTGCCCCACCGTATAATCACAACTACACTACAATGCCTGAAACCGACAAAGATATTGAGAAAGCACAGCATATGGTGTACGGCAAACCCAGTGATTATACGTCAGACACACGGGAACCATCTGGTGCTGTTGACTCGTCAAATGATTCAGCTGATGAAGAGAGAGCTGACGTGAACAAGGCTCCGAGTGCGCAAACTGAACAATCTGAACCTTATGCTTCCGATGAAAAGGTTCAGAGCAAGCTAAAAGAGCAGATTCGAGCAAATCGGAAACGAAGAAAGCATAAGTCCAAACGTAAGGGACAATCAAGCTCTCCAAAATCATCAGTAGGCGGCAATAGCCCTCAAAAGGCTAGTGTTGTATAAAATGCCTTCGTTAAGCCAGTCTTTAATGGAAAATGAGAAAAATATGCTTTTGACCATGCTAGCAAAGCTTTTTTGCAGTCTAAACAAAATAAGAAAAATCAAAAGAAATCTCCACAAAAGAAGGCCCTTGCAAACGACAAGTACAAACATCCAAATTCATCCTCGCCTCCAAGAAATGTGCAAGGATATCAAGCACAGAAGGGATCAGTTCATCCTTCAAGGCCTACAAGAGCAAATCAAGCTGATCAGAATGCTTTACATGTGAAGAGAAACGTGCTTCAATTGCGGCATTCCTGGTCACATCGCTCGAAACTGCACATATGGTCTCCATGTTCTGTGTCATGCTAAAAATCAGAAGGTTACACCAAAGAATAACAATCATTCTACACCGATGAAGGTATCATCACCTAAGGCAATGAAGAATGTGAATTCCAAGGTTAAACCATCTGATGGGGATTGGAATGTTGCCAAAAGCAAACGCAAGGCTGTTTAGAAACAAAAATCTTTTTCTAAAATGACTAAACCTGAAACAACCACAGTTGCTCAATCAAAGGCTACAACCGCGTTTATTAACTGAAACAAATTTGGAAACCCAAATCCAAAGCGGCAGCAACATCACCAATCCTTGAAAAAAGGGGATTTGTGTTTAAAAGAAGTGTCTTATTTTGATGCTTCTGGGAAACCCAGGACCACGATGGCCTGGGTCCCACTGTCTTACTAATCTCTTTGTTTTCTCAGGAACAGCCCAGGAGGAGCTGTTGACAATCTCTGGAGTGTTGATAGCGGTTGTTTCAGGGATATGAAGGATAACATCTCACTGTTGCAAAAAGGTTCAAACATTTACGATTGTGATGTTTCCTTTGGAGGAGATGAGGTAAGAGAAGATCAGCGAAAAGGTACACATTTGAATTTCATGCTTTAATTTTGAAATTGCTTAGTTTTAATCTAGTGATGGAACGGTTAAGCAAAAACAACAAAAATATATTCCTTTTCCTTTCGCTTAAAACTTTGTGCATATGTTTTCTTTATTAGGTAAATTTGTGCATAAAGTATGATGCACAAATTTAGGGGGGAGGAGGATGTATATATGTATTATTTGAGGGGGGGAAAATTAGAAAAATACAAAAACATTATTTAAAAAACAGAAAAATACAAAAATAAAAAGTCATGGGAAATGAAAAGAATATTCGTGATAAAGGGCGTGACTGACACATGTAAGGTGTCGTAGCTGAAAAGACTATGATGTAAGGTGATATGTCGGTAGGCTTAACGCTCAAAGTGATTAAAAGATACTAAGTGATATAAACATAATGAACTATGTATCTTGTGGGTGACATACCATCGGCTTATGATTTCATGGTCTTAAATCCTGTGTTGATAGATAGGGTCTTTATGCTGTTGAGTCATCCGGGGATATCTTGGTTACCCTTCTATTGCATCTAGATTATATGCAGACCTAGGTTTATCTTTCTAAAAGAGCCAAAATAAAAGGGCTAAACCTTTAAAGAAAGGAAATCTCATCATGAGAAAATTCCATGAATTCAAACATACCAAATAAGGTATTTGCCTAACCCTCGTCAAATACAATTGGTCTCTCTGCTGTACGAAAGTACTGACATGTTCATCAATAGTCTGACGTTGTAAAAGATAAAGGATGATCTCAGTATACTCACCTGCTACGATGAATCGTTGTGCTTACCTTGATTGCGGGGGTATGTCATGGTATGGGACGCATGGGTATTATAGTATAATACTACCATAAGCATATCACAAAGTTGAAAAATGAAAGTTGAGCGTTAAAGTTTAAGTGGACAAACATATTGGCAATCGCATAGACCAGTCTGAACAAGTTCACACTGAAAAGTGTTCCTTGGTCCGCCTGAAAACGATTTTGATCCCATTGCAATTGTAGAGTTGTAACTATTGAATTAGTTTCTTTATTTATTTGTGTTTTATTAAAAATATATATTAAAAAAAATTAAAAAAATCCAAAAATAGAGTGCTTTATTTGTTTTATTAAAAATTATTAACCGTTCTTGAAGATTTGACTAATCATCTAAAGGTGAAAGAAATTTGAATTTCGATCCGAGTACAAGTACTTGGATGTACTAAGTGTTCATGCGGTACTCTCCCTGTTGCATAAGAATGTTTGCTTATAAATTTCTGAGAATTGTGCAGATCTTGATTTAGATCAAGAAACAGGGATTGCTGGACATTGAGATGCTGTTAGTTGCCGACAAAGCATGAAGCATCACAACAGCAAAGTGTACTAGAGTCAGAAGAACCAGATTCCAGTTATCATCGGACAGTGATAGTACATTTGAAGAAGTGCCTGGAGACTACAATGTTGATCCGGTTGCTAACTATGTGATGCGTTTGCTTGAATGTGGGAGGCGTAAAGAGGAAGTAAGAAATGCGATGGATAGCTTCTTGAGTGATGATAAAGACTCCTTTGTTTCTTGGTTGTGGGATCCTTTACAATAAAGCCAAGATCTCAAAGATCTATATGCAAAATCAACTGAGTCTATTTCTGAAGAAGTATCTGAGCAGAAACCTCAAGCCCAGCAAGCAGCCATCAGTAGTCCAGCACCCCAAACTCGACCTCAAGCCCAAACTAACGCTGACAAATCAAGCTCGCCCATTAACACAGTCAATTATCTTTTGTGCACTGAACCTTGTAGGAATATGGTTGCTCAACTCCTGGCTCTTAATTCTAAAATGACCGATGAATACAACCATGCAGTGGCTCAGTACATCAGCCTTCGAGAAAGTAACAAGTTACTCAAAGAAAAGGTTGAAGCTCAAAAGAAAGACATAGCTCAACTCCACCTGGACGTAAATCAACAGAATGTTGGGTCCATGATTACAAAACCAGATTAAATTCGAAAACCATGGAATGCGACTTGGTAAGAGTTGAGCTGGGCCATCTTACTGGAAAATATCAACAAAATGAAGTTAATATAAAGAAGTTTGATACATCCAGCAAGCTTGTTCAAGACGTGTGCAATGTGCAGCTGGCATATACATCCAACAAGCTTGATAGATCCGGATTATCGGGACTTACATAAGCAATTAGAGAAATAATGTATTTTATTAGCTGAAAATTAGATAACAAACCACAGAAAATGATACCAAAAAAGATACAAAAAATAAAAATGCTAATCCAATTTCTCATCCAAATCTTCACTGCCATCAGATAGGTGCCGATTTCCCTACACAGCTGAAACGCCCTGCTCTAGGAGAAGCTGATCAATCAACAAAAAATAGGCGTCTTAGCTTTTGGTGCCATCTTTTCTTGTTGATTCGTGAAGTGGTTATATGGATGATGGAGACATAGATCGATGTCATTTTTGTGGACGCTATTTACACCTTGGTGTGATTGTGAGTGGGTTTTTCGCTTTGATGATACTTGGCCATCATCATCATGCGCATCCCACCCTCCATCATTTAAAATGGAGTCCAAAATAGCTTTTACACTAGCATAGGTCTCTCCTTCTCATCCAAACCTTCCTCAAGAACAAAGTAGACAAAGTGACATATCACTGTCATCAGTCTCTTTGTCTTGAGGATTTGTCCATCTCATTCAGCAAAATCTTTTAGAACACACAGCTTACAGGTTTGCCATCTGTTATTTTGAAGTTTTTGGCATTTTAATTTGAACAAGGTGAGGTTTATCTCAATAAAATTTTGCTGAAAGAGATGGACAACATTGTTATGCTCACTTAGTAATGACATAAGAATGTTGTCCACCTCATTCAGTGAAACTTTATGGAGAACAAAACTGATGTTATAAGAAACGAAGTTTGCCATATGGTATTTAGTAAACTATGGCATTTGCTTTTGTTGTAATCAATGGAAGGGCCTGAGGTTGTTTATATAAGATGTTTTTGGCGCGTAGTTTGGGCAGGAATTTTCTATAAGTTACTGTTTGTTTCGTAATAAAGATGGCACGTCCCATCATTAAGTTACTGTTTGTTCAGCTTTATCTGTTAAATCTGCAACTTGTAATCCTATCCACTGATCAGAAACCACTTATGCAAACCACTGCTAACACACCAACAGTAGTTGTATAGCAAAATCACTGACTTAACCATTGATTCAACCACAGACTCACAAACCACTGATGTTATACTCAGCAGTGGTTGTCCAGCAGTGTTTGTCTACCACCAATAGTGTTTGCCTAACATCTGATGTTATTACTCCATGAAAATCGTTGTTGAAAGTGTATCCTCTGTTCCTACTTCCACTATTGGTGAAACCACTGTTTTCCCAATCCACTGATCATTCCTCTGTTCAGAACCACTGCTGGTCTTCAGCAGAGGTTATCTAACAACTGTCATCCATTACTCAATAGAGTTTACACATGCACAGATGATTTGTCTTTGCGTGTAAAGACGGATTCTTCATTTTGGACTATCGGTACGATGTTTTCATTTTAGCTTGTTTAAATTTTAACATTTGATTGATGGAATGTTTGAAATCAATATGTTATTTGCGTATATTATACTTTGTTTGCTAATTGACCACTAATAAGTTATATCAGGAATTTAAGGGTAAAGTCTGAATTTTCTTCATTCGATATTAATAGTATTACAGAATTTTGAGTTTGAAAAATATTAAAAATTACACGCTACAATTAACACTTCCTAGGATATCTATGACTCTCGCCTTCTTCCAAGCAATTTCATTATTTTCTTTTGATTTGAAGATCAGCTAGCATATCACAAGTCTTCTGATCCTATTTCAACAGCTGTGTTATAAACTCTTCTGCTTTATCTTTGAACTCTGATGGAGGAGAATGGACAACTTCATCCAGTAGTCCAATGCTACTCGAGGTTTGCTTATAATATTGTCACTCAGCATAGAAACTTTTTGGTTGAGTTCTTCATTTGTCCTCTGTTCTTGGAGTGGCCATCTTGAAAATTCCATTTTAACAGTGCTAGTATCTGCCCAGTGGTAGAAGGAGCTGTTTTCCATTTAGAAATAGTGTGAGTGTTTTTGGATGGTTTGTTTTTGGATGAACAAATTTTTAAAAGTGAATTGTTGATGTTTTCAACTAAGCTAATCATGAGCCTTTTATAGTGTTTAAAATGTTTGATATGTTAAATGAAGAGATTACTCCTAATGATGATAACCTATTTTTGAAAGTTTAGAGTTTGTCCTTTGGGTTTATAGATATTTAATTTTACTTGTTTTCCCATTAAAACTCATTTTTGAAAAGTTTTGCATTAAATGCACAAGGTTTTTTAATATAAATGTACATGTTTATAGTATAGATGTACACGTTTTCCCTCTTAAATCATTAAATGTACAAGGTTTTTAAATATAAATTTTTATTTAATGCTTGCATTTAAATCTGACATTTGCGCTGGTAGATATTTCACTATATAATACCTTTGCCAATTCAAATGTTTTTTCACCATACACCGATTCATTCAGTGAAATAGAAGAGCAATTATTATTGTTTTGCATCAGTTCTTAGAAATACATTAAAATGGCATCATATACTTCTGCACAATGTGACGAATTAAAGCAACAATTTATTAAACAAATCGAAGACCAGGTTTACGCGCTGATAAGTCTACTCTTCAAGAGCTGAAGAGGTGTTTTAACAGACTGCAACTTGGTCTGCTGACGAGAGACCTGAGGACGATGCCGACGACTTCCGTTCGTGACCTATGTGTTGCGAGTAATATAGAGTGCGGAGATAGAGATCTAGAGTTCATGACACAGATAAAGGACATACATCGAGAGGTTCAGTGCTCGATGGAGTTGAAGTTAAAGTTTCTGGAATATTGCTATTAGAGTTTAAATGTCTGAGTAGTTTTCTTTTCCATATGTAATTGTTAGTATTTTAATACTTATTTTTATGAGTTTAAAGATTTATTGTTTCAAAACCACAGTAGTTGTATAGCAAAACCATAGACTCACTAACCACTAATGTTATACTCAGCAGTAGTTGTCCAGCAGTGGGTGGCTACCACCAATAGTGTTTGCCTAACATCTGATGTTATTACTCCATCAGAGATTAGCAACATCATTAGTGTTCATCTAACATCATCAGTGTTTGCCTAACATCTAATGTTATTCCTTCCAAACTACCATTGATTAGAAACCACTGATGACAAAACACTGCTAACACACCAACAATAGTTGTATAGCAAAACCACTGATGTTATACTCAGCAGTGGTTTTCCAATAGTAACATCCGATGTTACTACTCCATCAAGGTTAGCAACATCATCAGTGTTTGCCTAACATCTGATGTTATTCTCTTGCACCTTGTTTTATACATTTCAGTAATTATTTGGAGTTAATAATAATACGTGAGTAAAGGAATTTTATTATAGTTTTGGTCTTTGGCGTTTGTGGCATTTTGGCATTTTATAAGCAATTAGAGAAATAATGTATTTTATTAGCTGAAAATAAGAAAACAAACCACAGAAAATGACACCAAAAGAGATACAGAAAAGAAAAAAAATTAAAAATACTAATATAATTTCTCATCCAAATCTTCACTGCCATTAGTCTTTTATTCTTGAAGTTTTTGTCCCCTGAACCCTTGAATTCCTTATATAGGTGCCGATTTCCCTACACAGCTGAAACCGCTGCTCTAGGCGAAGCTGATCAATCAACAAAAAATATGGCATTTTAGTTTTTGGTGCTATCTTTTAATGTTGATTGGTGAAGTGGTTTTGTGGATTGTGAAGACATAGACCGATGACGTTTTTGTGGACATTATTCTTTTGGGTGTGATTGTGTGTGGGATTTTCGCTTTGATGATATTTGGCCATCGTCATCATGCTCATCCCACTCTCCATCATTTAAAATGGAGTCTAAAATAGCGTTTACATTGGCATAGGTCTCTCCTTTTCATCCAAGCCTTCCTCAAGAACAAAGCAGACAAAATGACATATCATTGTCATCAGTCTCTTTGTCTTGAGGATTTGTCCATCTCATTCGGCAAAATCTTTTAGAACACACAGCTTACAGGTTTGCCATCTGTTATTTTGAAGTTTTTGGCATTTTGAACAAGGTGAGGTTTATCTCAATAAAATTTTGCTGAACGAGATGGACAACAATGTTATGCTCACTTAATAATGACCTAAGAATGTTGTCCACCTCATTCAGTGAAACTTTATGGAGAACAAAACTGATGTTATAAGAAACGAGGTTTGCCATACGGTATTTAGTAAATTATGGCGTTTGCTTTTGGTGTAATCAATGGAAGGGCCTGAGGTTGTTTATATAAGATGTTTTTGGTGCGTAGTTTGGGCGGGAATTTTCTATAAGTTACTGTTTGTTCAGTAATAAAGATGGCACGTCCCATCATTAAGTTATGGTTTGTTCAGCTTTGTCTGTTAAATCTGCAACTTGTAATCCTATCCACTGATCAGAAACCACTGATGATAAACCACTGCTAACACACCAACAGTAATTGTATAGCAAAACCACTGCTTCAATCACAAACTCGCTAACCACTGATGTTATACTTAGCAGTGGTTGTTTACCACCAACAGTGTGGCCTAACATCTGATGTTATTACTCCATTAGAGGTTAACAACATCATCAGTGTCTGTCTAACATATGATGTTATTACTCCATCAGAGGTTAGCAACATCATCAGTGTTTGTCTAACATCCGATGTTATTAATAGTGTTTGTCTAACATCAGAGATTATACTAATTACAATTATTTAATAGTATTGCTTATTTTACTTACTTATAGTTGACGATTATACTAACATCTGATGTTATTAATAGTGTTTGTCTAACGCCGAAGCTACTACTAAAAAAATTAGGAAAAGAATATCACCAAAGAATTGATAAACTAAAAGAATAACAAGTGCCAATATATCACGAATAAGAAAACTAACTTAAGTACTATACAATATATCACGAGACGACTGATAAACTAACGGTAAACGAGTATCCTATTGTAAATCGCCACTCCCGTCGCATCTCGTGGGTAATGGCTAGTATTCTAACAGTAGATAATGTGTGTTTGTATTCAGTTGTGTCATGTGTGTATCAGGGTCAGCCCAATGGGCTTTAGACCCTAGGCACAGGTAGAGGTGCACATGTCGGGTTTTTGTTAATATTCGGTTCTGGGTATGGAACTAGTTCCAGGTATAATCGGATATTTAAAAATCAGGTATTAAGAGGAACCGGGTAGGGTTCGGGTATGGGTATTAAAGAGAAAAGTCATACCCTATGTACCCAGGTAGGGTATAATCAGTTTCGGATACAACTGGATATTGGAACCGGGTATGGATCCAGGTACTAACACCTGATTTAAAAAAAAGGTTTTTTTTTTATTTTACATAAAAACAAATGCGTTTAAAAATTAAATTTGGTTTGTAATTTGTAAAGTTAAAAACAAATTACAATAACAAAAATTCACTCCAATACAAATTATTTATTTTATAATGTGCATTTTTAAAAACAAACTTGAATATAAAAGTTTCAAAGTCAACATAAAAATATACCTTCAAATTTTGGGTATTCTATCTGGTATTAAAAAGAAATTGGTATCGGGTAAAGGATATAAACGGTTTTGGACATAAGTATGACCGATTCCAGGTATTTTTGGGTATAAATCGGGTACGATTTCGGTTACGGGTATTGAACTAAAAATGTATACCCTATCCATACCCTACGGGTAGGGTTGGGTTTGGTTACGGTTATACAATACCCGCATACAAAAATAACCAGTTTTAGGTTTTTTTTATCAGGCCCGATTCTAAGTACGGGTTTTTTGTGCACCTCTAGGCAGAGGCCTGGGGCCACCCAAATTGAAAGGCCTCCAAATTTGTATTGGTTGTTTCTATGCTAGGCCCATTTTTTAGTTTTCTATTAAACAACCCATAACTTAAAGGGAATAAAGGGCCAACTATCTATAGCCCAAACAATCCAAATACATTAACCTCGTAAACACAACATATGTGCAGATGAAAAAATGAGGCGACTATTATGGAGGAAACCTCATAATCTACAGCAAGCGTGAAGCCATGAAGCGTCGATTGAGTTGTCACACCCTAGTTATAGCGGAAGCACATATGTGTGACTATGAACGGTAAAAATTGCACGCGACAAGTAAATAATAAAATATCAACGATGCCATTAATATATAATTTGAAACATGAGTACAAAAGGTTTAGATCATGTTTACAACATTTCCCAAAAATACATTCCAAGTTCCAAAATGACTTCTAACAAAACATAGTTTGATTCATAATGTAAAACAAGGCTTTGTATATGTCTGCATGGGGGCGGTATATATAAGGCAAACCCTTCAAAAATGGCCATCGTTCCTTGTTATCCACTTTCTTGATCTTCCATCATATTATGCTTTCTTTCCTGAAATACATGTAAGTTTGAAAATCAGCATAAAGTTGGCAAGTTCAGGTGTTCATATGCTTTGTATCAAATAAATCTCAAAACATTTGAAAGTTTGTATTTGTAAACCGGTATGTAATAGCGTCTATGAAATTCGAGGATCCATCAATGTGTAGCTAATACATTAATATGTGTGCCACATAAGTAAGTAACCAAACCTAGACGATGATTTCGGACACTTCCGATACGGGACCACAAAAGCACTCCTAAAAGGTTATTAAACCAGGAGTGGAGCTCGCCAAAACTCAATAGATCTACACCCTTTGCACCTCGTTCATTCTGATTAATGGTTCCTCTTGATAATTTTCTACTTATGCGCACATGATCTAAAATATTTCATTCCATAGCTAACATACCATTTATAGTAACATGTATTCCCCCTCGATTGTTTATCAATATAATATTAAAAGTTTGAAAGGAGGGACATGAACTCACTGTTTTGAGTTCCGTAGAGTCGTGCTAATGTAACGCAAGCATCCGTGTATGTGTGTAATCTACAAGTGTGCTAATTCTATTAGACACGTAGGTCTTGTTGGACCTCGTACAAGTTGTTCATCTTGAATTCTTGGTATGTATTTATTTGTTATATTAGAACAACTTTAATGTTATTATCGTGTTGGTAGTTTGTTTATTCAATTGTCATTCATATATGTATTTCACAAATATAAATATATTGTCATGTATTTCATCGTGTATGAACATGCCTCGCCCTTCATATGTCCTTGTGCCATGCACGCGTGTCATTGGGCGTAGCTCGTGTCTTGATGTTTTTGGGCCTAGCCCATGCCTTTTATGTTATTGGGCCTAGCCCATGTCTTTACGTGATTGGGCCTAGCCCATGTCTTTACGTGATTGGGCCTAGCCCATGTCTTGATGTTATTGGGCATCGCCCATGTATTTAATGTAATGGGCCTAGCCCAAAACCAATTATACAAGTCTATATATTATATCTTGCATTTTCTTGAAATGTTTACTAAGTATGAGATGAATAAGTATACTTATTAGTATGCTTATAAACTTGTATATTTATACCTAGCACTTTTTATACATTTAACTTTCCGGTTTTGTAATCGGTAAAAATATATATTGTTATGTGTCTAAAAATTACATTATTTTTTGACTTTTCGTCGTAGTCACTTAATATATATACTGTTGTGTCGAAATCGCCAAGGTGTCGTCGGCATGTCGTAGTAGCTACTCGTGGTGGCGATATGCTCGTTTGTCGTCGGTGAACATATATTCCTTTTTTTATCGGATATTTGTATGTCTTATTTGTCGGTTTGAAATGTATATTATATCTTGAGAATATTTATTTATAAGTTTGCATGTTGCATGGATTGTCTGTTCGTCCGATTATTCGTTAAGGGACACTATATAAATAAATTTATGTATATCCCTTTGTCATTGCATTTCCTTTGTATTTTTGGAATGTTAGTGTACATTTATATGTATCATTTTACTTGATCTATCACAAGTATTTTCATGATATATATTTTGCGCTCCTTGTATTTAGATATCATCCTATGTACTAAATAGATACACACAATACACATGTATTAAACACCCAAGTTAAAAGTATTCTATGTATATATATATTCTTACCTTAAAAATATACATTTATTTATTCATTTTAAGTTAAGAAAATTATATATAAGTGTTTAGAAAATCCCTTCAGTGATTAAGACTTAAACCTTCCCATTAAAGTTTGTCTAATTACAATTAAGGTTGCTAAT
Organism: Scalesia atractyloides; assembly: GCA_947069175.1. Taxonomy (NCBI): domain Eukaryota; kingdom Viridiplantae; phylum Streptophyta; class Magnoliopsida; order Asterales; family Asteraceae; genus Scalesia; species Scalesia atractyloides. The sequence continues at coordinate 53,448,779 of CAMTDV010000029.1, read as the reverse complement.
CACGATTAACCATGTAAATCACCTTTTAGTTACTCCTTAATCGCGATTAGATTTTTAGAAAATTTCGCCATAGTTTCCCTTAAACTATGGCATTTTCCACGTTTTTCTACACGTATTTAAGACATGTTTAAACCCACTAATCATCATTAATCTCAACCAAGTTTCCCAAAACTCATTTACAAGCAATAATCATACAAACTTATCTTCAACTTTTCATGATCTTTTATACATATATTTTCCAAGACTTTTTAAAATAACCAACTTTTGTGTTTATCTTTTTATGAACTCATTTTCTTGTATAACTTGTTATATATATTTTTATACTTTAAAATCCTTAAAAATCATAGATCATTCAAGATGACCACAAGACTTTATTTGAACGAAGTTTTACCACAACCTATATATACTTCTCTTTTGTTAAAAATCGATTCCATAAGGGTTTACAAGTCAAGTTTCAAGTTCACGAATGTTATATCTTTCAAGAATCAAGAATATGATTTATATATATGAAGCTCATGAATTTTGAAGGTGGTGATCTTGTATGATTTATACATATACTTGTTTAAATCACATTTTCAAGACTAACATAACAAGATCATCATCCATGTGAAATACTACAAAAAACAAATAACAAGAATCATCTAAATATCACACTTTTATGTTATGTATTCTTGATTAGTTTAGGGTTTGAGATGATTTCTTTTAAGAGTTTCAAGATGAATTTTTCTTGTACTTTTAAAGTCTACATAATATAAGAAGCTTAGAATTAACAAGAAATGATCTTACAACTTTACAAGAGTTTAGTGCTCTTTAGATGAAGATTAAGAAGAGAATAAAGCTTCCAAGCACCTCCTAGTGTTTCTCCATACTTGCAACACCTTAGATCATCTTAAAGTGGCTTGAACTAGCTTGAAATAGGTTGTTTCTAACTTGAAAATGATGTGAGAATGAGGGCGTTTGGGAGCCGAAAATAGAGAGAGAGTGTAAGGGTGTTCTTGTTTCAATTTTTGAGTGATGAAGTGCTGAAGATGATAGGGCGGTTGGTTATAAGGATTGTGGTCTTTTCAAAAATCTCAAAAGTCTTCATAGAGCCATACTTTCATCCATACACTCCTCAAGTTGTAGGTGAATTTGCGTGGGTCCTACATGGGCCAAAAATTAGAGGGTGCCCATTTGTTTTTATATTTTTTTATAAACCTTATACATATAAATAAGATGTTAAGTTTAGGAATTGAGAGGTTTAGGGGGATTAATGGGATTCTCCCATCATTTGGGGGTAATTATGGGTTCAGGATGCTAATTGATCTCAACCAGTTCACTTGACTAGTTGCTATTAGTTTTAGATAGTGGAAGCGCCTTCCGTTTAGTTATTGGATCCATAACGGTAATTATACTTTGTACCGACGATTGTATTTTCGTAATCCTATGATGTATGAAAGGTTTCGTGTGACAACCGGTACTTTTCGATGGTAATTACGCGTATAACAAACATTAAGACAATAAAACATAGCGTAATTTACCATAAATTAACTTAATTTGGCCTTGGGTAAGCCTAGGAGCGTCTACTTGATTCACGTTACGCGATTTGGCGATATTCGAGAATTTTAGATCACGTTTGAACTTTAACTGAACTCACACCGGAATAAATGCTAAAAACACATAAAAATAAAAATTTTGTGCTATGTTTATCATATATTTGTAATTATGTGAATTATTCGGATTGCTGAACATCACGGGGCATAAACGCGGAAGTTAGGCGAAAACCCGAACGCATCGGCAATCAATCACGAAACGGAAGCACCGGACTCAAGTTACGTCTAAATATTAATATATAGCTTGCTTTTGAATTCTAATTCTCATAGTCGAAACCGGATCGAAAAACAGTTTGGAAATGACAACCTAGAAATTTTACACAATATTAATGCAACAGACGGATGTACGCGTTAAAACCGACTCCCGATTTAAATTGCATATGTCTAGACTCTATATAAACATTTTACGACACTATACGAGGTTTGGGTTCAAAAACGGGCCGTAGAGATGTGTTTGGGCCATGCAAGAGATTGGACACGCACTAATGGGCTTTAGGCCCAACACACTTGAAACCCTAGCTATTTAACCCCTTCTTCTCTCATATCCACACACTTGAAACCCTAGCCCCCATGAGACATCCACTGCTCTCTCTACAATCCAAGCCATCGGAGCCGGATTCCGGCGGCCCTCTCTCCGGCCGACCACGCACACACATGACACACCTCTCTTGTACCACTCTCTACACACACCTCAGGAACCTAGAGAGAGAGAGATCGGAGAGAGAGAAAGAGAGACAGATCAGCGAGAGAAAGAGAGAGATCGGTCAAAGAAAGGGGGAGCCGGCCCCTCTCCGCCGCACATGGCGGTGGCGGCAGAGCTACTTACACGCAGAGGTTCAAAGAAAACCACCACCACAGGAGGCGGTACTGTGGTGGGTGGTGTTGGGTGGTTGTTACAAGAGCAACATAAAGAGAAACGGCGAAAGAGAGAGAGAGAGAGAGAAACGACAAAGAGAGAGAAAGGTGAGAGAGAGAGGACAGTAGACAGAAAATGTTTGCTCGGCAGTAGCAACGCCGCTGTCGGCAGCTTCTTGCCAGGTGATGGCAGTGATGGCAGTGGTGATGTTTGGTTCATACTTGGTTCGGTTCAGTTGCGGTTCAAATCTGGTTCGGGTCTTATTCGGATTGAGTTCAGTTTTGGGGTTAACTCGAGTCAGTTTCGGGTCTCCATTCAGTTCAAGTTCGGCTCGGGTTCTGTCAACACCAGATTCGGTTCAGTTCAAGTTTTAGGTTAGGGTTCGGTTCAAGATTGGGTTTGTTTTAGTTTCATCTCGGTTTAGGTTTGGTCAACCGCGGTCAATATCAGATCCGGTTTAAGATTCGATGCGTGTTAACTGTGGCCAACACATCAACTCGGTTAGCTGCTGGACAACTCAGGTCAAATCCGGTCAACTAAGTTACACAGGTTAAACCCGGTCAACTCAGTCAACACGGGTCAAACCCAGTCAACACACTCAACTGTGGTCAACGCGGCCAACAACGGTCAAACCCGGTCAACGGTCGACATGAGACTTGGTAAAAGATTAACGACATGAATTTCATTTATATTGATTTATATAAATATTAATTAACGCGAAACCAAGCTCAAACCGACCCGACTAGTGAAAAGACAAATATTTTTTGAGTAAATTAAAAAGAATACTAGAACTAGTGCAATGGATTTTTGTATATAAATCGGGTATATGTTAGTTAAAAACGAACCAACATTTCATTAAAAAATATTTATTTATGTGTTGAGACTTATACACGACAAAAATTGATGTTTTGAACACGACGGGAAGTTATATATATTGTGATTACATTGTTTATTGCGTTTTGAAAAATATATCGACAACTTGTATTGTCGGGATTGTCCAAAAAACAGAGGAAACTATGTCCGTTTTTCGTAAAAAAATCCGTAATACGAAACGTGTTATATTCTCAAAACTAAATCTATCGGGATTCAAAGTAATTTAAATACATATATTTACTTTCGATGACTCCTTATAACCTGCAGAACAAGTTTACGACATCTCAACAAACACGGTGTACAAGTTAACCAAACTCGAGGATTTTTATAAAATAAATAGAAATAGTTATATTTATTTCAAACGTTTAGCATTCGAAAATCATATAAAATGAATATAATTATTTATATTCAAGCGTGGAGATTTTTAATACTTTTATAAAATAAATATAAATGTTTATATTTACTTCAAACGTCTTGAATTCGAAGATTTCACAAAAATAAATATCATTATGTATATTTATTTCAAACTTCTAAACCAAGTACGACACATTACCGAGAGATTATAACAAGCATACAATTATATAATTATTTTATTAATTATAAACGAGAAGCAAGACCTATTATTTTCGATACGCAATGTTTTACCTGTATATATGTATACGTGTATATATATAATGACATCTTACGAAAGTTACAACGAGTCTTACCATTATCCATCTACGAACTTCCATACGGACGACTAACACGATTCTATAAATATATTTATATTTTTAGATAAATATATATTTATTCTAAACGTCTTGGAAACTAAGCGTTCCCGAAACTTAGTGTTTTTCACCGACTATAGATGGAACTTAACAAGAATAACTCATTCTTTTCCATTACGTTAACAACATACCGTCGAATCATTCAATTAGTGATTCGATAGAGCTCGGTGACACGTAGTTTAGCTACGCTATAGTTAGAAACATATAAGTTATTCCGTTTTAGGAATGTCTTAGATTGCATGCTAGCAAGTCACGTTGTGGAAATGACACTATGGAATCACATTAAGCTAGCTTTGCACCGGATATCAAGGTAAGTTTATAACCCCCACTTTTTACGGTTTTACATTCTTAAAAATGTTTTCGGGGGTGGAAAGACATGCAAGTTTTGCAAAAGTACACAAAATTTCGATGAACGAAAACAACAGATTTCTAAACCATGTTTCAAATGAATTTCAATAAACTCAAATGGTTTACAAAAGGTTTATGCTAAACATACCGGTTTTACGAAACACTCGCGTATTTTGAAACGTGCATAAGTTTCATGACTAGTGTAACGCTTCGCATTTGTAACTTTCCGTTTTTGGCAAGATCGCTTTGTGTTTCTATTTTTGGAAAGTCCAAACCTTGTAATCGTATTTCTATTTCCAATTCATTGTAATCTAAGGCTTTGATTGTAATCAAGAATGATCAATTATGCGAAATTCGCAAACTTTATTCATGTTTAAACTTATGATCATAAGTTACTTTATTGCTTAATAAATCAATTCGAAACGACTCATAAATGCTTGTTGAACGTTTATAAATCTTAATACCAAAGCAAGCAAGACAATTAGTGGCTTAATGCAAATTATCCAAGCTTTGTCATCATAATAAACTTGTCACACTTGTATTTAATATATGCTTTCAAGAAGTCTTTTTTTAGGGTTTTAAAACGATCTTACACATGACATTAGACCATTATAGGACCCATACTTGTCACATATATAATGTACAATACTTAAAGTCCAAGATACAACAATTATATAATTAAAAGAACAAAAAACACAATATAACAGCTTGCGGAGTATTCCCTCTTCTTTTTTTGATTCAAAATCCCACCAAACTTCATTTATTACAACCCTAATCTTAACCCTAATTCCCCCTCTATATAAACAAGTGTTCCTCCATCACTTCCCCACTTTTACAAGCCTCCAAACACCTCAAACAACCCCCTAAACTTTAGAAATTCTCTGCTAAAACACAACAGGTTGCAAGTGAGTTTCAACTCACTTCTCTTCTTCTTCTAGCCTTGTTTTTCCTTCTAACACTCTTGGATAACCTCTAGGTAGGTTCTCACAAGTTTGCTTGGGTAAACTAAGGTGAAACCCCACCATTTTGAGGTCCAAAAGTGTGCAAACTTTCTGCCCAAATTTTATCTTTTTACACTTCAAAATTTTCAATGTTTTCTTCTTGTTTTCTTCCTCAACATTGTTTGCTAAGCCCTATGGATGTTACCATAGGTTTTCCATAGAAAATTAAGGTGGAATCACACCATTTTTGGGGTCAAACTTTCTGTTTTGGAAGATAACTTATAAACCTTTTCACACTTGTTTTTAAATATAACAACTCTATGCTGCTTATGCCTCTAACCAAGTTTATGGTTAGTGTGTTAAGCTAGACTTGTTCATACACAATCAAGAGGCATAATATGTCTCTAAACTTGTGGTTTTTAATAGGGTTTCAACCCACAAGTGTTGAGCTATCCAAGCTTACAAGCTTGTGTTGGTGTAGGTGTGATTACATGAAGGCCTTGGCCATTCAACTTTTCAATCCACCCCTCACTTGATGATTTCTATAATTCTTGACCATCCAGATTGTCCTTGTGACAATCTTGTGTATTGGTGAATCTTACGAAAGAGGTTTAGGACGGTTGTCATCCTACCTCCATGCATGACTTATATGACTTACATGATATCTATAAAATACATGAACTCTATGATTATTAGTAATATTATAAACTATATATGTAAATACTTAATATAACCGAACCTTTGACAATGACCATATGGTTATTTGTCCTAATATTAAGTTATTTTATCTTAGACCTAACCATCATTACGATTCTATTGGGCATGACCCAAAAAACACAAACACCCTTCGGGGCTTATAGTGTCAAAAATGAGCGTTAACGTCTAGATAAATACTTTTGACTATACATACTTTTTGCATACTTTAAATTCCTAAAAATGTCAAACTCCATCGTAAATCTAAAACTCACACACCTATGTTTCCTTGTGTAGGATAACTTGGTGTTCATCCCCTAAAACAACCTAAACGCTTTCACAGAATTTACTTTGCAAAACCGTGAGTACACTCGAGCCCCCCCTTTTTATGTTTTACACTATTTGGGTGCAACATGTTAATTTACCAACCTACACTAAATCACACTTTTATTCTATGAATGCACACAAACAATCCATCAAACATGCTTTAGTATGCGCTACTTGACTTGTTACTTGGTATATTCTTATGTGATCTAAATGTCATTAACTTTGATCAAGCCTCCCTTAACATGTATAGCGCTATAGGAGTAACACACCGCCCGTATTCTTGTGGTCAATGTTAAGTTTTAATCTATTATGCGGTACACTAGAGGATTGACTTGTAGTTCACATGCCTTGTTTACATTTATCTCGTATGCTAGCTATTCATGTGGATTTGTTTAAACGGTTTTAATACTTATGCTATGATATCAAACTTGTGTACTCACCAACACTTTGTTATTGAACTATACTTTTTAACATGTTGCAGGTTGATGAAGTGGTATGATGAAACTTAGTAGGATCGCCTTAGAAACCGCATAGAATGCTAAGTTGATTATTGTGTTTTGTTGAACTTATGTTGTTATTGTTACTTTGTATTTCGAATATGTTGTAATTTGACAATTTGATGCTTTGAAATGATATGAGTTGTTTAATTAAATATTGTCACAAATATTGTTATGATGTCTCGAGCATTCTAGTTCGTCTCACTCTGATGTTTCCGCCATCGGTTGGGGTGTGACAACTAGTGACGGGAAGGTCCTAGTTACTACGGGACTTTTTTGTCCTGTATACAAGTAAGGGGACTGGTTGGTCCTGCTTACAAACACAAGGAATGTTTTGTCCTACATACGAATAAGGGGACTGGTTGGTCCTGCTTACAGACTCAAGGGCTGGTTTGTCCTACATACGAATAAGGGGACTGGTTGGTCCTGCTTATAAACACAACGACTGGATTGTCCACTACTCAACACTAAGTGTCGTAGGGTTGCTTGAAACTATACAGTGAAGTCCTCACTACTAGCGGAATTATAACCACCTACTAGTCTGCCGTCTTGAGTAAACGGTTTGGCGAGGCACTTCCTAGCTTGAGGTTGGTTATAGGCTCATGCGGCCATGGTGTCTTTGACGTATGCAGACATTGACGGTTATTCAAATATTACAAAAACAAGGTTTTCAATTGACATGCCGGAAAAAATGGTTTTATTACGTTTTCTCGACAATATTTTAACCGGTTACCAAAAATATTTATTTAAAATCTTTTCGAACAAACTATGAACTCGCCAACTTTATGTTGATTTTTCGCATGTTTCTTTCTTAGGTTATATTTTCAAACTATGGTACGGTTGGAATAGGAGAACCCATGGGGATTCGAGTACTTAGCGGGCGTTCACTCTATAGAAGTCTTAGCATTTCTTTTACACTTCTGTTGTGCAATGAAGATACCAGTCAGATCACGCCTAACTCTGATGATTTTATCAGGTTGTAACAGATTGGTATCAGAGCTATAGGTTTCAGCGAATTAGGTTTCTGTGGGGATACCTAGGCTTTAACATCAAATCTCCTTTGGGGATATTAGATCATTAACACTTGAATACATACAGAATGCCTAGCACTCGAATATGGGTTCCAACCATGGCCGAAACAATGAGTCAACATTTTGATTTTAAACATACACTAGTGTTGTGTCTGATACACGGTACACGAAACATTACGTATAGTAATCAAAACTTTGAGAGTTTTGGCAACATGCATTTAAGTCCTTTCAAAAACTTATGTCAATATCCATTAAAGGTCATCACGTAGGAACTGCGACTAATAACTTGGGCGAACGCCATATTTTATTTACCTAAGCAGGTAATCTACGTGAAAAGTAATACGGGTACGCAAATATACATGAAACTTAACCTATACAGCAATGAATGTTGAAGTACATCACATACGACTTTCGGGGCACGACCTTGAGAAAGCACGATATTACAACAAAGATGCTAATCCCGTCAGCGGGAGAACTACCGACTTCCCGTAAGCGACATGAATAACGCCGAATACGTCCAAACAAGATTTCACAACAACTGGTACGTAGTTTAATGGAAATCACAATTATTGACGTTGCAAAAGAAGTCACGTGTCTTCGCATTCCTCGTACTTCATTAATGGCAATTACGCCATATTTGACATTCCGTCATGATTTCATGCAACAACTAGGCATCACAGAAAATTCCGGGTAAAGTCCTCAACTTTCTTTTATTGAAATTACAACTTTTCCATATAATGAGTATATTTTTCACACCTCTACTCCTCCCAATGGTCATCGTATCATGAGAATTCCTTTCATAATTAGCGAACATTTATTTGCATCTTTTCTTGACAAATTCCTATATTTCGCATGCATTATTTGTTACGCATGTGGTTGACTTGATTCGAGGAGACCATTAGGGACTTCACTTCGAATGGTTGTTTCATCAATAATTCAAATATTGTTTCACTATACTCAAATTTTTGCATTGTGATCTAGATGACCTGCATTATTGTAAGTGTTGATTCTTTGATATTGAGTCAACGAATTCTTGAAAAAAAATATTTTTCTTGTTAAGTTACATACATGGTTTTTCATTGTAGCCATGTCGAGATTTTCTTGTCAATACTTGTATTTATTGTTGGGTTAAACCAAGTTCAGTTGTTTAAACTTGCTCATTTCATATATATTCAATTTAAAGTTCTATACGATGCATTGAAGTCTTCATTTTCAAAGTGATCTTGACAAGCACTTCATTTGTTTCGAATCATAGTAGGCTTGTACGGTCTTCAACTCCATTAAAATCCTTTGTTGGTTACCACACCTTATGGTGGTGTTTCACGAACTTGAAGCTTGCGCTAATCCCATTCGCACACCTCAGGTACGGATTATATTATTTATCTAATTGTTTATTTTTAAATCCATCTTATGATTTATTGTTTTAAAGCAATCTTAATACAATTGTGTATTAAGATAATGGTACATATATTCATGTTGTATTCCAGTGTACCTCTTAACGGTTCTTTCATTATCGGTCGAAAATTTTGGGATATTTATTGTTCTTCCACTATCGACCGAAAATTAGATTTAATTGTTTTTTTCAGCTTCAGTTTAAAATCCTGTGAGATTTATTTGGATAGATATTCAAATTTACTTCATTAAACCTTTCATCTGATTGCAAACACGATGAATTTGTTCGGTCACCGCTATCATTGAATTATTTCAATCACTACGACATCTTGTGGGTCGGTATAAACTTGTAGCTTGGGCTAATCATGATCAATCGTTTCATACAAAACTATGTAAATCTTTCGTTTGACTCATCATTTAAATAGTTTTAATGCAACTGTGTGTTAAGACAACGATACACTAAATCCTATTGTATATCGGTGTATACTTGCAATTCAATAATGTCAACACAGTACTATTTATTCATGTTATCATTGAAAGTTGACAAATCATTTCCATGTTTCTATTTCATTGAGCTTGTTGGTTCTAATTTTCACTTATTTAACAACCAACGTGAGTTTTCGTTGGTAGAAATTTATGTTGTTACTAAAATTCATTTACAGGTGGTGAACGTTCATTTGGAAATCTATTTGTCAAGTCCTCCTGTGTTGGACCCCTGTAAACTTTACCACATTCGTGATTGTATCACTACACCTCGTTCACTTGGTATTGATTTCTAAACAAAAATTCAGTTGACCATTGACTTCTTATTGTTGTAGTATGTCCTTGTATTCATATCGCTTGAACAAGTCTCGATGCAATTACATGGTCATTTACCTTGGTATTATTGATACCTACCTACGCATGACAAAACCCTAAGGAGATAACAAAGTCTAAATTTCGAGGAAGAAATTCTGTAACAAGGGGAGAATGTGACAGCCGGTATTTTTCGATTGTAATTATGCGCATAACAAACATTAAGACACTACTACATAGCGTAATTTGACATAAATTAACTAAATTTGTCCTTGGGAAAGCCTAGGAGCGTCTACTTGATTCACATTACGTGATTTGGCGATATTCGAGAATTTTAGTGCGCGTTTAAACTTTAAGTGAACTGACACCGGAATAAATGCCGACAACACATGAAAATAAAAATTTTGCGCTTATGTTTGTCATATATTTATAAGTATGTGAATTATTCGAATTGCTGAACATCACGGGGCACAAATGCGGAAATTACGCGAAAACCAGAACGCATCGGCAATCAATCACGAAACGGAAGCACCGAACTCGAGTCACGTCTAAATATTAATATATTATGATATATTTAGCTTCGCTTTTGAATTCTAATGCAACCAGTTGAAACCGGATCGAAAAACAGTTTGGAAATGACAACCGTAGAGATTTTACGCAATTTTAACGCAACGGACGGATGTATGTGTTAAAACATACTCCCGGCTTAAATTGCACATGTTTAGGCTCTATATAAACATTTTACGACACTATACGAGGTTCGGATTAAAAAACGGGCCGTAGAGATGTGTTTGGGCCATGCAAGAGATTGGACACGCACTAACCGACTTTAGACCCAACACACTTGAAACCCTAGTTATTTAACCTCTTCTTCTCTCATCTCCAAACACTTGAAACCCTAGCCCCCATGAGACATCCACTGCTCTCTACAACTCCTGCCACCGAAGTCAGATTCCGGCGGCCTCTCTCCGGCCGACCACACACACACATGACACCCCTCTCTTGTACCACTCTCTACACACACCTCAAGAACCTAGAGAGAGACAGATCAAAGAAAGAGATAGATCGGAGAGAGAAAGATAGAGATCGGCAGGAGTGAAAGGGATAGAGAGAGAGAGAGATCGGTGAAAGAAAGGGGAAGCCGACCCCTCTCAGCCGCACATGGCAGTGGCGGCAGAGCCACCTACACGCCGGAGGTTCAAAGAAAACCACCACCACAGGCGGCGTACTGTGGTGGTGGTGTCGAGAGGTTGTTACAAGCACAAGAGAGAGAGAAACGACGAAAGAGAGAGAGAGAGAGAGAGAGAGAAACGGCGAAGAGAGAGAGAGAGAGGCGAGAGAGAGGGAGGACAGTAGAGAGAAAAATGTTCGGCTCGGCGGCAGCAACGCCGGTGCCGGCGGCTTTTTTCCGGCCGATGGCAGCGATGGTAGTGGTGATGTTTGGTTCAGACTTGGTTAGGTTCAGTTGCGGTTCAGATCTGGTTGGGGTCTTGTTCGGATTGAGTTCAGTTTTGGGGTTAACTCGAGTCAGTTTCGGGTCTCCGTTCAGTTCACGTTCGGCACGGGTTCGGTCAACACCAGATTCGGTTCAGTTCAGGTTTCAGGTTAGGGTTCGGTTCAAGATTGGGTTTGTTTTGGTTTCATCTCGGTTTAGGTTTGGTCAACCGCGGTCAACATCAGATTCGGTTCAAGATTCAATGCGGGTTAAATGTGGTCAACAAGTCAACTCGGGTTAAACCAGATCAACTCAGTCAACACGGGATAAACCCGGTCCACTCAGTCAACAAGGGTCAAAGATTAACGACACGAATTTCGTTTATATTGATTTATATAAATATTAATTAACGCGAAACCGAGTTTAAACCGACCCGACTAGTGAAACGACAAATATTTTTCGAGTAAATTAAAAAGATTACTTGAACTCTTGCAATGGATTTTTATATATAAATCGGGTATATGTCAGTTAAAAACGAACCAACATTTCGTTACAAAATATTTATTTATGTGTTGAGACTTATACACGAAAAATTTGATGTTTTGAACACGACGGGAAGTTATATAAATTGTGATTACACTATTTAGTGCATTTTGAAAAATATATAGACAACTTGTATTGTCGGGATTGTCCAAAAACAGAGGAAATTCTGTCCGTTTTTCGTAAAAAAAATAATCCGTAATACGAAACGTGTTATATTCTCAAAACTAAATCTATCGGGATTCAAAATATTTTTATAAAATAAATTTAAATACATATATTTACTTTCGATGACTCCTTATAACTAGCAGAACAAGTTTACGACATCTCAACGAACACGGTGTACAAGTTAACCAAACTCGAGGATTTTTAAAAATAAATATAATTAGTTATATTTATTTCAAACGACGGAATTCGAAAATTATATTTTAAACGTTTAGCATTCGAAAATCATATAAAATGAATATAATTATTTATATTCAAGCGTCGAGATTTTTAATACTTTTATAAAATAAATATAAATGTTTATATTTACTTCAAACGTCTTGAATTCAGAGATTTCATAAAAATAAATACAATTATTTATATTTATTTCAAACTTCTGAATGAAGTACGACACATTACCGGGAGAATTATAACAAGCGTAGAATTATATAATTATTTATTAATTATAAACGAGACGCAAGACCTATTATTTCCGATACGCACCGTTTTACCTGTATATATATGTATACGTGTATATATAGAAAGTTACAATGAGTCTTACCATTATCCATCTACGAACTTCCATACGGATGACTAACACGATTCTATAGATATATTTATATTTTTAGATAAATATATATTTATTCTAAACCTTGGAAACTAAGCGTTCCCAAAACTTAGTGTTTATCACCGACTATAAATGGAACTTGACAAGTATAACTCATTCTTTTCCATTACGTTAAAACATACCATCGAATCGTTCGATTAGCGATTCGATAGAGCTCGGTAACACGTAATTTAGCTAAGCTATAATTAAAAACTTATAAGTTATTCCGTTTTAGGAATGTCTTAGATTGCATGCTAGCAAGTCACGTTGTGGAATGACACTATGGAATCACATTAAGCTAGTTTTGCACTGGATATCAACGTGAGTTCATAACCCCCATTTTTATGGTTTTACATTCTTATAAATGTTTTTGGGGTGGAAAGACATGCATGTTTTGCAAAAGTACATAATATTTCGATGAACGAAAACAACAGATTTCTAAACTATGTTGCAAATGAATTTCAATAAACTCAAATGGTTTACAAAAGGTTTATGCTAAACATACCGGTTTTACAAAACACTCCCGTATTTTCAAAACGTGCATGAGTTTCATGACTAGTGACAGGAAGGTCCTAGTTACTACGGGACTGGTTATATAGCATATAAGTAAGGGGACTGGTTGGTCCCGCTTACAAACACAAGGACTGTTTTTTCCTACATACGAATAAGGGGACTGGTTGGTCCTGCTTACAGACTCAAGGACCGATTTGTCCTACATACGAATAAGGGGACTGGTCGGCCCTCGTTATAAACACAACGACTGGATTGTCCACTACTCAACACTAAGTGCCATAGGGTCGCTTAAAACGGTACAGTGAAGTCCTCACTACTAGCGGAACTATAACCGCCTGCTAGTTTACCGTCTTGAGTAAACGGTTTGGCGAGGCACTTCCTAGCTTGAGGTTGGTTATAAGCTCATGCGGGCATGTTGCCTTTGTCGTACGTGGACATCGACGGTTATTCAAATATTACAAAAACAAGGTTTTCAATTAACATGCCGGGAAAAAATTGTTTTATTACATTTTCTCAACATATTTAAACCGGTTACCAAAAAGATTTATTTAAAATCTTTTCAAACAAACTATGAACTCGCCAACTTTATGTTGATTTTTTGCATGTTTCTATCTCAGGTTATATTTTCAAACTATTGCACGGTTGGAATAGGAGAACCTATGGGGATTCGAGTACTTAGCAGGCGTTCACTCTCTAGAAGTCTTAGCATTTCTTTTACACTTCTGTTGTGCCATGAAGATACGAGTTAGATCACGCCCAACTCTGATGATTTTATCGGGGTGTGACATTTCGGATCCCAAATGAAGTCTAACTAGCTCACCGGACTAGTGTAGAAGGCTATCGAATAATGAAATCTTTGTCAGTTCAACAATCGGATGCTTTCTGGTCAAGTTATGCACCGTTCGTCGTAGTACCAGAAGCGATGTCTTTGATGCATTTTTTATATCATCAAAATGTTTTAAGACACTTGTCATTATCTAATCATAATTCTAGAGTCGCGGAGATGCTGAAATAGTGTTGCGGACGAGTTAAAATTGTTATTTTTATAGTCGAATCGGACAATTTTGTGGTTTAAGCGTTATACCAGAAAGTTACGTATTATTGCAAGTGAGGTTCTCACATTAGGGTTTTTATGTATGGACTCATATAAGTCTTTCGTATGTCATTATTCATCGATCTGTTTTGTTTTAGCAACTTTGGTGACGTGAATAGTGTGATCGTGAATAGTGCGCCAGCACTCTACCAACACTTTTAAGACATAGTTTGGTTGGTTTCACGACGAAAACCAATATATGTTATAGTTTAACTTGTCCTATCACTGTTATATATTATAAGATTTAGTTACGTAATTAAATCACGTTAAATGCAAGAGATTATGTAATAACATTAGTGATTAGATTTTACGGAATTAACAGTTATTTGCCATTTGTCACATGAGTAATCTGCAGACAAATGATTCGCAATTAGTGTAGGACTGCGGTAGTGAAGATGGAATGATTCGCGGTTAGGGCTCGATTGAGTAATCTTATAGGTAACTATGAAGTATTAATGTCATACCCCGGATTTCCAATTCAAATCCATACACCGGTGGGCCCGGGTAGGGAGTATCGTGACGTCAGTTGATAACATCATTGTCAATTAAACACGGCACAACAGAAGTCTTGGAGTAAAATTACTATTACAAACCGAATGTTCGAAATACAAAATAATATACAGGCTCGTAATAGAAGATCCACAGGCAGATCACAAATTGTACAAAGAAAGAATCTAAAAGAGACTTTGGGCAGATCTAGGATTTTCAAGATCCTCTATCACTACTGAACACTTTGTTAGGTCCTAGAAGTGTGAGACTGACGCATCAAATGTACGCAACAGTCTATAGTACTTAACTAGGATTAACTGGGTTAGTTTGTATTAGGTTTGGACCTTTATAGGTCATTTGGGTATGCCATAGGCCATGTGGGCCAGGCAAGCACATGAGGGGCATGCCTTACCCTAGGTATATAAGCTAAGCTTATTCATTTCTAGGGTTGACTTTTGAAGACTTTTGGGATTTCTCTAGAGAGAGCCTCCATCTTGTACAAGACGGTTTTGCTTGTTCAAGTAATAGCATCGTGTGCAAGATGTTAAAGTGATCGTGTGATATCGTTGACAGATCCAGATTATCAGGAATGACAAGTTTGGATTCTGCCCATCCTTAGTGATCGTGTGATATCGTTGACAGATCCGAATTATCAGGACTGACAAGTGGTATCAGAGCCTGTTGAACCTATTTTCCTGGCTCAGATCAGATATCACACTGATTCCGTTCGGTTTCTGCTGAAAAACACGAAGAACACGAAGAAGATTCAAGCATTTCGGATCAACATTCAACGATTTCGGATTTTCTGGTTACATTTCGGACATATTTGGATCATTCTGCTGCATTTCGGATTGATTTCGGATTATTCTTTTGTATTTCGGATTAAAATCTTGAATTTCGGATAGATTCAGATAATCTTCAAACATTTCGGATCGTAATAGTTGCATTTCAGATCCGAATTCGTTGAAGATCACGAAGAACACGAAGAAGATCATCCATCTCGGATTACTGTTCCGGATTCTCACTGTTGCTATGTATCTGATAGCATTCCGGATTACTGTTCTGGATTCTCATTCCGGACTGAAATAGTGCAACTCAGATACCATCTCGGACACTGTTCCGAATCACCATCTCGGATTAGCATCTCGGATCACTGTTTGAGATTCCATCTCGGATTTTTAATCCGAGTTACTGTTCCGAATTCGGTACTGTTCCAAGTTACACCCACAAAGGTGGAAAGTTAATCAGCTGACGTAACTGGAGTTAAACGTTTTCGCACACAGAATTTGATCCACAGACAATCTTAACAAACCGGTTTCACAGTTAGACTCGTGTGATTTTTAGGGCAAATAAAAACACTATCAGACATTATATATCATTGGAATCATATCGTCGAGACGAGTCTAACGATACATTTTGGTAAAAACAGGTTTCGGACAGTTTTTATCGTGTTTACCGGTACAGTTTCGATTATCCGAAAATGTTTACATCCCAAGCTTAGAACTCAAACATAGTTTTCAATCCAGCACAAAATCAAAACACGAGCCTGCGGGATGAAGTGAAGGAAAAGCTGAATGAGTTTATCGGAGACTACAATGTTGATCCGGTTGCTGACTATATGATGCATTTGCTTGAACGTGGGAGGCGAAAAGAGGAAGTGAGAGATGAGATGAATAGTGTCTTGGGTGATGACAAAGACTCCTTTGTATCTTGGTTGTGGGATCATTTACAATAAAACCAAGATCTCCAAGATCTATACGCTAAATTTACAGAGTCTCATCCTGAAAAGGTGTTCGAACAGAAACCTCAAGCCCAGCAAGCAGCAATCAGCATCCCAGTACCCCAAACTCATGCTGACATACTAGCTTGCTCACTGACACTGTCAACTACCTTTTGTGCACTGAACCTTGCAGGAATAGGGTTGCACAACTCAGGGCCCTTAATTCCAAAATGGCTGATGATTACAACAATACAGTGGCTCAGTGCATCAGCCTTCGAGAAAGTAACAAGCTACTCACAGAAAAGGTTGAAGCACGAAAGAAAGACATAACTCAGCTCCACCTAGACGTGAATCAACAGAAATGTTGGGTCCATGATTACAAAACCAGATTAGATTCAAAAACCATGGAATGCAACTTGGTAAGAGTTGAGCTAGGACTTCTTGCTGGAAAATATCAACAAAACGAAGCTAATATAAAGAAGTTTGATACATCCATCAAGCTCGTTCAAGATGTGTGCAATGTGCAGCTGGCATATAAGGAGCACAAAGGGAAGGGTTTGGGATTCAATCAGGTTGCCCCACCGTATAATCACAACTACACTACAATGCCTGAAACCGACGAAAATATTGAGAAAGCACAGCATATGGTGTACGGCAAACCCAGTGATTATACGTAAGACACACGGGAACCATCTGGTGCTGTTGACTCTTCTAATGATTCAGCGGATGAAGAGAGAGCTGACGTGAACAAGGCTCCAAGTGCGCAAACTGAACAATCTGAACCTTCTACTTCTGATGAAAAGGTTTAGAGCAAGCTAAACGAGCAAATCGGAGATGAAGAAAGCAGAAGTCCAAAAGTCAAGGACAGTCACGCTCTCCAAAATCATCAGTGGGCAGCAATAGCCCTCAAAAGGCTAGTGTTTTGAAAAATGCATTTGTTAAGCCGGTCTTTAATGGCAAATGCGAAAATATGCTTTTGATCGTGCTAGCAAAGCTTTTGGAAAGGTTGGGGAGATTTCTGAACAAGACTTGCAGTCTAAACAAAAGAAGAAGAATCCAAAGAAATCTCCACAACAGAAGAAGGTCCTTGCAAACGACAAGTACAAACATCCAAATTCATCTTTGTCTGCAAGAAACATGCAAGGATATCAAGCACATAAGGGATCAGTTCATCCTTCACGGCTTGCACGAGCAAATCAAGCTGATCAGAATGCTTTACATGTGAAAAGACAAACGTGCTTCAATTGCGGCATTCCTGGTCAAATCGCTCGAAACTGCACACATAGTCCCCATATTCCGTATCATGTTCAAAATCAGAAGGTTACACCTTAGGATAAAATCATTCAAAGCCAATGAAGGTATCATCACCTAAGGCAATGAAGAATGTGAATCCCAAGGTTAAACCATCGGATGGGGATTGGGATGTTGCCAAAAACAAACGCAAGGCTGTTCAGAAACAAAAATCTTTTTCTAAAAAGACTAAACCTGGAACAGCCAAAGTTGCTCAATCAAAGGCAGCAACCGCATTTGTTAAAACGATGCAGATTTAGAAACCCAAATCCAAGGCGATAGCAACATCACCAATCCTTGAAACAAAAGGGGATTTGTGTTTAAAAGAAGTGTCTTATTTTGATGCTTCAGGGAAACCCAGGACCACGATGGCATGGGTCCCACGGTCTTACTAATCTTCTTATTTTTCAGGAATAACCAAGGAGGAGTTGTTGACAATCTCTGGAGTGTTGATAGCGGTTGTTCTACGGACATGTCGGATAACATCTCACTGTTGCAAAAAGTTCAAATTTTTATTATGAGTGTGATGTTTCCTTTGGAAGAGATGAGGTAAGAAAAGATCAGCGAAAATGTACAATTTAAATTTCGTGCTTTAATTTTGAAATTGATAAGTTTTAATCTAATGACGGAACGGTTAAGCAAAAACAACAAAAAAAATTTCCTTTTCTTTTGTTTAAACCTTTGTACACACGTTTACTTTATTAGGTAAATTTGTGCATAAAGTATGATGCACAAATTTAGAGGTGAAGAGGGCGATATATGTATATATGGATTGTTTGAGGGGGAGAAAATCAGAAAAATACAAAAACATTTAAAAAAACAGGAAAATCCAAAAGGTATTTTTGGATCAAATGGGAAATGAAATGAATATTCGTGATAAAGGGTGTGGCTGACACATGTAAGGTGTCGTAGCTGAAAAAACTAGGATCTAATGTGATATGTCGGTAGGCTTAACGCTCAAAGTGATTAAAAGATACTAAGTGATTAAACATAATGAACTATGTATCTTGTGGTAACATACCATCGGCGTATGATTTTATAGTCTTAAATCCTGTGTTGACAGATAGCCAACGTTTGAGGTTTTGGGTCTTTATGTTGTTGAGTCATCCGGGGATATCTTGGCTGCCCTTCAGTTGCATCCAGATTATATGCAGACCTAGGCACAGTCAGGATACCTTTCTAAAAAAGTCAAAATAGAAGGGCCAAAACCTTAAAAGAAAGGAAATCTCATCATGAGAAAATTCCATGAATTCAAACATACCAAATAAGGTATTTGCCTAACCCTCGTCTTGGTCACTCTGCTGTACGAAAGTACTGACCTGTTCACTAATAGCCTGACGTTGTAAAATATAAAGGATGACCATAGTATACTCACCTGCTATAATGAATGGTTATGCTTACCTTGATCGCGGGGGTAGGTCATGGTATGGGGGACGCTCGGATATTATAGTATAATACTACCTTAAGCATATCACGAAGTTGAAAAATGAAAGTTGAGCGTTAAAGTTTTAGTGGACAAACATTTGGCAATCATTTAGACCAGTCTAAATAAGTTCGTACTGAAAAGTGTTCCTTGGTCTGTCTGAAAATGATTTTGATCCCATTGTAATTGTGTAGTTGTAACTTTTGAGTTAGTTTCTTTGTTTATTTGTATTTTGTTTATATTCTTATATTTTAAAAATTAAAAAAAATAGAAAATTCAAAAATCCAAAATAGAGTGCTTTATTTGTTTTATTAAAAATTATTAACCATTCTTGAAGGTTTGGCTAATCATCTAAAGATGAAAGAAATTTGAATTCTGATCTGAGTACAAGTACTTGGATGTACCAAGTGTTCATGCGGTACTCTTCATGTTGCATAAGAATGTTTGCTTATAAATTTCCGAGAATTGTGTGGATCTTGAATTAGATCAAGAAACAAGGGTTGCTGAAATTGAGATGCTGTTAGTTGCCGATAAAGCATGAAGCATCACAACAGCAAAGTGTACCTAAGTCAGAAGAACCAGATGCCAGTCATCGTCAGACAGTGATAGTACATTTGAAGAAGTACCTGAGAACCTGCTTGCTTGAAAGAGAAAGATTGAAGAAGAAAAGAGCTGCTGAGGTTCCTCCTCTCAATTCTTTTTGACAAAGATGTTTCAAGCAGAGCTAATCAAGATCCTGATATGAAGCTAACCACAACAGCTAAAGAAAAATACCCAGTGCTGAGAGTTCATTGAAGTATGAGGTCCAAGAAGTATGAGACTGACTTCCACGACACTTACAATATAGCGACAACCATAGTCTCTGTTGAAGACGTTGCTGAATTTATGCTATCAAGACAATTTGATGCATCAGTCTATGGGGAGATTGTTAGGTCCTAGAAGTGTGAGACTGACGCATCAAATGTACGCAATAGTCTATGGTAGTTAACAAGTTAGTTTGTATTAGGTTTGGACCTTTATAGGTCATTTAGGTATGCCATAGGCCATGTGGGCCAGGCAAGCCCATGAGGGGCATGCCTTACCCTAGGTATATAAGCTAAGCTTATTCATTTCTAGGGTTAGACTTTTGAAGACTTTTGGCATTTCTCTAGAGAGAGCCTCCATCTTGTACCAGGCGGTTTTGCTTGTTCAAGTAATAGAATCGTGTGTAAGGTGTTAAAGTTGATTCGTGTTGTTCTTCGTTATTTCGATTTTCTTGAATATCACCAAGTTTGGATTCCGCCCATCCTTGGTGATCGTGTGATATCATTGACAGATCCGGATTATCAGGACTTACACACTTCCAACCTATTTTCGTATTGTGCCTGCAAGCTTAGTCTTTTGAAAATACGTTAGCTTTCGCTGGTAAATACACCAAACTGACTCATTTTGAAAACATTTAAAATATGTTTTAAGTGCGTATCAGCACAAAATCTTTTATAACTTGGGAAAGTTGACCGTCCAACCTGTTAACAGATTTACATGTTTGTCCATACATACAGGGCCGGTACAGTGACCAAGACATGATTAACATACACACCACTTTGGACTCACGAAGGAGTCAACTCTTCCCAACCTTCTGGGTAATGCATTTTGAGCGTCTATCGGGTGTATGCCTACACCCGCGCTAAGGTCGTGGCCATTATCTATTGTAATGAGCCGGGGATATCCAGGACACGGTAGTTAACTCTGATATTTAAGTTATCAAACAAAACTGATTAAAACAGAATATGCGGATTTACTAGCCACAATCCATCATTTGATTGATCCCATTTCCGACCAAACGGTAATAATTTACCATAACCCAAGCCTGTATAGGGAAAATAAGTCGAGAGTATTTACCTGAGCTAGTCTTCTTTTAATTTAATAACTCAGCCGTACACAAAAGTACTAAGTGCAGATAGCATTTACCGGAATGTCTCTAGTCTGGATTATGGTATAAACTAACCAATTAAATACTAACGATCTTATTTAAGTCATAGACTTAGACCGACTAGCGTACTTGATCAAAACGTATAACGCTAGATTAAACGATGATTGGATAGAATGTAGTTTAATCCCAACAAGTACCTTGACTTGTGTAATATGGATAAACTATAAACTTTCTGGATTTTGAGACTTAAATGACAAGGTTAGATCCGTTTCGGTTAATTTTCGTAAACTAGTTACATATGCTTAACCGCATGCATATCAGCGGTATCAGGTAACCGGATAAGTCATGGACAAGTTCTATATGCCATTACACTTTAAATAAGTTGTAATATCAGTGGGATATCAACTTTTATGCCCGTTATGGTTTTAAAGTGAAATTATGCCTCATAAGGATGTTTTGGTAATTTCATACCGTATAAAAGGAACTTGAATATAATTTAATGTTACAACTATAAGTATTCTATAAAAATAACTTATTTATGATATAATATCAGTAGGATATTAATTATATGTGTAATTTATCTTTTATGACCAAACTATGCACCGAATGGGCATTTTGGTCATTTTACACATAGTTTATAAATTATTTGGGATTCTGAGTTTGTATCATGTACCTACTATAAAAATATTTAAAATAAGTTTTAAAATCAGTAGGTAACAAGTCTTGATTGGTAAATATGGTTTAAAACCATACTATGCGCCGAAACGGCACTTATGTCGTAAAATGACGATTTGTGTGATGTTTAATGAAAACTGATGTTATGATCAGACTAACAAGTTTTAGATATCTTATTTAATATAACATATCAGTGGATAAAATATTTACTTTGAAAAGATGTAATTGTAACCATTTTATAGGCCACAAGGGCTTTATCGTCATTTATCGACATAATACAAGGACTTGCTTATAAACTCAGTTTATAATCTGATTTGATATCCCAAATAATCCTACTTATAATATTATATCAGTAGGAAACTTATTTTCAAGGTCATTATTATTAAAACCTCTTTTTATGATAAAAGGGCATTTAGTCAAAATGGCATAATTACGGAACTTGTGCATAAACTCAGATTCTGATTATGATCATGTAATATAACCTCAGAGGGTTATGCTACATTATATTACAATCATAATGCAACTTTAGATCAGTGGCCAACTAATCTAAATCGGGTCATAATCGAAAGTCAAAGCAGAAGTCAAACTTCGCGACTTTCGGTTGTGAACCGACCCTAGAACTGAAATTGACGAGCCGAACATGTTCTTTCATGTTCTAATAGTTTTTACCAACTTTTCTAAGTGTCAAAACAGGTTTCATAACATATATAAGATCAATTTATGATTTTTCCGAAAAATGGCATGTTTGACTTTTTAATGTCATAACTTTGACCCGTCAATTGGTCTAGCAAACGTGATCTTCAGGAGGTGCCTTTTATAGGGACTAACTACCTTATTACGATCACTTAGCCATGTTTGTTACGAACAATGGTTGGACCATAATGGTCTTAACCGAAAGTTAAGGCGCTTTCCGTAAAACGCTTGACTTTTGGCTATAAACGCCTATAAACGAAAATGCAAGAGCAAGGAACACTTACAAGAGGTTCCTAGAATGCAATAGAACTTAGTTGGATGCTCCTTTCAGTTAGGAACTTCCAGATGAGGGAGATAGAGTTGTGAATGAGAAAGGTGCAAGTTCAAATGGTGAACCTTGGCACCTATTTATAGTTGGAGAGCTTGAAGGAGGTGATGCTAGGTGTTAAGGGGTGTAAGAGGAAGCTTACAAGTGTCCTAAAACGTGGCATAGCAGTTTGGGAAGCCATGGTTTCGAGAAAATAGTTTTTGGCAATTTATGTGGAGGCCAAGCAAACTTTCTGCAGATACAGGCCTCTCGCGTCGCGCATTTTTAAAATTTTGACACTTTTAGCCCCTCAACTTATTAAACCCTCTTAACCTTCCTAAAACACCTTTTTAGCATTTTTAGCCCTCCGTAGCCAATACTTGACGTACCCGGGATTATACCTGGACATTGTCGAGCTCTCGGTACGTTAAAAGGTCACTCAGAGGTATAAATTAACATGTTGACACTTTTAACCCCTCCAATATCCAACTTTCACATTTTTACAGAATTAACCTCTCTCGTCCAACAACGGGCACGCATGAGAGTTAGGACTTTGTAAAGGATCCTTCAGAGGCTCATTTTAAGCATGTTGACATATAAGTCACTCAGAGGCTAGGCATGTTGACATATCAGTCACTCAGAGGCTAGGCATGTTGACATATCAATCACTCAGAGGCCAATGTTTAAGCATGTTGACATATCAGTCACTCAGAGGCTAGGCATGTTGACATATCAGTCACTCAGAGGCCAAGTTTATAGCATGTTGACACCTTTAGTCCTTACTTGTCTTTAATAAACTAAAAATAAAATACAACACGTGTCACTATACTATTGGACACGATTTTACGAGGTGTTACAGATTGGAACTCGGTTTTGATTTGTCGATTTGGCTAGGTTGGAACTCAGTTTTGATTTGTCGATTGATATTGTGGCAGGCTTGGAACTCAGTGGCACTCAGACACTCGATTTGATATTGTGCCATTGTGGTTGGCTTGGATTGTAACTTGCCAGTGTGGGTGTCGCACTCAGGTTAGATATCTAATATCCTCATTTTTTGTTAGGGAATTACTGAATTGGGGTTTATTGTTCTTTCATTATTTACTGAATTAGGGCTTATTCTTCTTTCATTACTTCTTTCATTAGGGCTTGTTTGTTTTTCTATTTTAATTTGTTGTTTAGGGAGTTAGGGTTTCTCTTTAACTATATTTTAGTAATGTTAAATCGAATTCGAACTTTTGAATCCGGTCATGCAAAAAGGCAAAAAAAAACCCAAACAAGAAGCTTTAGTTGAATCACAAAAAGAAGCACTTCTAAAATTTTGTTAACCTACAAATAATCACCTAGACATGGTGCACCTACAAACGACGATACACCTATAAATATGCACCTACAAACGGCGATACCATACAAACAATGCACCTAGACATGGTGAACCTACAAATGATACACCTACAAATAATGATTTAGATTTATTTGAAGAACTAAAAATGTTAAGAGAAATGATACATGTAGAGTCTGACGCACTTATTAATATATTAACTTATATTGAAAACTTCAATTCTTTTCCAAATGCATATAGTGCGTATAAAATTATGTTAACCATTCCAGTAGCCGTTGCTTTGGCAGAACGTAGTTTTTTTCCAAATTAAAAATAATAAAAAATTATTTAAGATCTACAATGTCACAAGAAAGATTAAATGATTTAGCTATTATGTCAACTGAAAGAGATTTTATAGGAGAACTTGATTACAATTCTTTCATCAAACAATTTGCCTCGGTTAAAGCTAGAAAAATAAATTTTATTTAAACGTATAGTTAATTTATACAAGACATATAACTTTCAACAAAAAAAAAGTTTTTAACTTCACCAACTATAAACTCTTTAGTTTATAATTACCGGTCCCAAGCCCGGGTAAAAAAGGAGGATTTTGTTACTAAATATATTAAAAGGGTAATTTTGAAAAAAGGCCCTGGTGTGTATACTCTTAATCACATACACAAACTAGCAATAGTTTATTCTCATGTCTTATGAATGAAAATTATGAGACGTTCGTTAAACATCACACACTATTCACGAAGTCTATGGATAATTTAGCAAATTTATGTGGTCATTAAGATTAAAATTGTAAGACCCATTCTAATTAAACATTGGCATTTATAATAGTTTCATACAAACATATTTGTATATACAAATGTGTAACACTCTAACTCGTTTTAAAGAATATATTTAATAAAATGATGCTTTGGTCCCAATTTCTTTTTTTTTTAAATAAATAACTTACTCGCCTGGGTTAACCAATAACCCAAACGAACCAACAAAACGAATTATTACACTTAATCTACATTATACTATATTGAAGCTTTTAAACCCGAAAGCTTTGCCATGTATGATCATGCTTAAACTTTCAAAAAGGATGATCCTGAGAAGAAGGTGGTTTAGGAGTGTTCGGTTCTTCATGTACTTGGTCGTCTGTCTGTCCGGTTCCCGCCTAAGTTAAGCTTGTCATAAACACTAAAAATAATTACTGTTTAAGTTATACGATCAAACTATTAGTAATCGTAACATTTGAACGAAAACATTAAGCATAATTTTTTTGTTAGCCTCCTTACCGGCTGGGTCAAGTTGTCACCCGACCGTGTCAGCTGAAAACATGTTTTCTTTTCAAACTACTCTTTCGGTTTGTAGTTAATTATCCAACCGGCTCGTTATGAAGCATTTCACATACTAAAATATGCCTCCCACTATATTACCAACATTCTAATTATTTCCATCAACCACGACTCGATTGTGGTTGTTTACATTAGACAAACCTTATCTTTTTCATTGATTTTTCAGGTATGGTATTTTACCCGAAACGGCCCGTTAGGGGGCATTAAGCCAAAAGGCTTACGCATCCCACTTTTACGTTACCGGAAGGTTCATCCAAATTATAAGAATCATTTTTATTCTACCCTTAACGGTAGTTTGCTCGATTCATCATCGGGAACATTCTAGTTACTTTAACCCTTTTTAAAGTCGGAGGACCTTTAAAGGTTTAGATTAAAACCAGTGCCATTTTGAACCGTTATAAAATATCAAATATTTTGATGTCAACCGTTTTTTATTGACAAAACATCGGCATAAAACGTATTGAATCATTTCATAAAAAAATATAAAAATGACCCAAGATCATTTATGGTGTTAACCCTTCTGACCAAAATCATACAAAAATAAAATTGTTAAGGTCTCGTAACAATTTTTGCAAGTAGCGGACCTGCTTGCTGTCAACAAATAATTTATTGGCAAACATCTTCGAAAACCACGTCAAACAACTTTAGAAAAATCTATAAAAAATTACCAAACATACTTTATGTTGTTTAACAACTGCTAACCAAATATCTGGTCAAAACTCAATGGTTAAGACCTCGAAAACAACTTCTATAGTTAGTGGACCTGTTTGTTGTCAACAACTATTTTATTGACAAAACACCCGCGAAAATCATGTCAAAACAATTTTAAAAAATATATAAAAATTACCAAACATCCTTTATGTTATTTAACAACTTCTGACCAAATATCATGTCAAAACTCAATGGTTAAGACCTCTAAACAACTTCTGCAAGTAGCAGACCGACTTGCTGTCAACAACCTATTTTATTGACGAAACAACCACAAAACCATGTTGTAAGTCCCGAAAATCGGGATCTAACAACGATATCACACAATCACCAAGGATGGGCGAAATCCAAACTTGGTGATGATCCAAGAAAACCGATAAGATGAAAGAACAATAGGAATCAACTATAACACCTTGCACACGATTCTATTACTTGAACAAGCAAAACCGTCTGGTACAAGATGGAGGCTCTCTAGAGAAATCCCAAAAGTCTACCCCTAGAAATAACATAAGTTAGCTTTTATACCTAGGTTAAGGGCATGCCCCTCATTGAGTTGCCTGGCCCACATGGCCTATGGCAAGCCCAAATGACCTATAAAGGTCCATACCTAACATAAACTAACCCATTTAATTACAGTTAGCTACCATATGCGTCAGTATCACACTTCTAGGACCTAATAATCTCCCCGTAGACTGATGCATCAAATTGTCTTCGTAGCATAACTTCAGCAACGTCTTAAACAGAGTCTATGGTTGTCGCTATGTTGTAAGTGTTGTGGAAGTCAGTCTTACACTTCTAGGACCGCACACTTTAACAAACTCTAAGCACCGGGCCTCTTTCTTCTGCTCTTGTGGTTAGTTTCATATAAGGATCTTGATCAGCTTTGCTTGAAATCTCTTTGTCAAAAAGAATGCGAGAGGAGGAATCTCAGCAGCTCTTTCCTTATTCAATCTTTCTCTTTCAAGTAAGCAGGTTCACATGTACTTCTTAAAATGTACTATCACTGTCAGACGATTACTGGCATCTGGTTCTTCTGACTCAGGTACACTTTGCTGTTGTGATGCTTCATGCTTTGTTGGCAACTAACAGCATCTCAATTTTTAGCAACCCCTGTTTCTTGATCTAAATCAAGATCTACACAATTCTTGGAAATTTATAAGCAAACATTCTTATGCAATAGGGAGAGTACCGCAAGAACACTTGGTACATCCAAGTACTTGTACTCAGATCAAAATTCAAATTTCTTTCATCTTTTGATGATTAGTCAAATCTTCAACAACGGTTAATAATTTTTAATAAAGCAAAGAAAGCACTCTATTTTTTTTAATTTAGTAAAAACAAGACACTATTTTTGGATTTTTGAATTCTCTAATTTTTAATTTTTAAAAATAAGAATATAAACAGAAACGCAAATAAAAGAAGAAACTAACTCAGTAATTACAATTAAACAATTGCAATGGATCAAAATCGTTATCAGGCGGACCAAGGAACACTTTTCAGTGCAAACTTATTTAGACTGGTCTAAGTCATTGCCAATATGTTTGTCCACTTAAACTTTAACGCTCAACTTTCATTTTTGAACTTCCTGATATGCTTAAGGTAGTATTATACTATAATACCCGTGCATCCCGTACCATGACATACCCCTACGATCAAGGTAAGCACAACGATTCATCGTAGCAGGTGAGTATACTGAGATAATCCTTTATCTTTTACAACATCAGACTATTGGTGAACAGGTCTGTACATTCGTACAGCAGAGTAACCAATAATATTTGAGGAGGGTTTTAAGCAAATACCTTATATGGTATGTTTGACTTTTTAAGTACATGGAATTTTCTAGTGATGAGATTTCCTTTCTTTTAAGGTTTTGGCCCTTCTATTTTCGCTCTGTTAAGGATATCATAATTGTGCCTAGGTCTGCATATATCCAGATGCAATAGAAGGGCAGCCCTGATATCCCGGATGACTCATCAGCAAAAAGACCAAAAACTTCAGACGTTGACTATCTATCAACGCGGGATTTAAGGCCATGAAATCATACGCCGATGGTATGTTACCCACAAGATACATAGTTCGTTATGTTTAAATCACTTAGTATCTTTTAATCACTTTGAGCGTTAAGCCTACTAACATATAACATTAGATCCTAGTCTTTTCAGCTACGACACCTTACTTGTGTCAGTCACGCCCTTTATCACGAATATTCATTTCATTTCCCATGCGATGCAAAAAGTCTTTTGGATTTTTCTGTTTTTCAAATGTTTTTGTACTTTTCTGTTTTCAAATGTTTTTGTATTTTTCTCATTTTCTCCCCCTCAAACAACGCATATATACATATATCTCCCTCTTCCCCTAAATTTGTGCATCACACTTTATGCACAAATTTACCTAATAAAGAAAACGTATGTACAGAGTATAAACGAAAGAAAAGGAAAATATTTTTGTTGTTTTGCTTAACTGTTCCATCATTAGATTAAAAACTAATCAATTTCAAAATTAATACACGAAACTTAAATTTGTACCTTTTCGCTGATCTTTTCTTAACATATCTCCTCCAAAGGAAACATCGCACTCGAAAAAAAAATTGAACTTTTTGCAACAGTGAGATGTTATCCGATATGTCCCTGGAACAACCGCTATCAACATCCAGAGATTGTCAACAGCTCCTCCTTGTTTGTTCCTGAAAAATAAGGAGATTAGTAAGACAGTGGGACCCAGGCCATCGTGGTCCTAGGTTTCCCTGAAGCATCAAAATAAGACACTTCCTTTAAAAACAAGTCCCCTTTTATTTCGAGGATTGGTGATGCTGCTACTTGTTTTTTTACTTTCCAAATCTGGTTTGGCGTTTCTAATTTCTTAGATGCCTTTGGAAAAGTAGTTGGCTTTTTAACCTTGTTATTTTTTAAGACTTTCGTAGGTTTCAAAGCTTGTACCTTTTTAGCTTTAGCAGCATTCCTATCCCCATCAGATGGTTTAACCTTTGGTTTCACATTCTTCATTGCCTTAGGTGATGACACCTTCATTGGCTTGGAATGATTGTTATCCTTTGGTGTAACCTTCTGATTTTGAGCATGATACGGAACATGGGGACTGTGTGTGCAGTTCTGAGCAATGTGACCAGGAATCCCGCCATTGAAGCACGTTTGTCTCTTCACATATAAAGCATTCTGATCAGCTTGATTTGCTCTTACAGGCCCTAAAGGACGAACTGATCCTTTCTGTGCTTGATTTCCTTGCACATTTCTTGCAAACGAAGATGACTTTGGATGTCTATACTTGTCGTTTGCAAGGGCCTTCTTCTCTTGTGGAGATTTCTTTTGATTCTTCTTGTTTTGTTTGGACTACAAATCTTGTTCAGATATCTCCCCAGCCTTTCAAAAAGCTTTGCTAGCACGGTCAAATATATAAAAATTACCAAACATTCTTTATGTTATTTAACAACTTATGACCAAATATCGTGTCAAAACTCAATGGTTAAGAGCTCCAAATAACTTCTGTAAGTAGTGGAACTGTTTGTTGTCAACAACTATTTTATTGACGAAACACCCGCAAAACCACGTCAAATGACTTTAGAAAAATCTTTAAAAATTACCAAACATCCTTTATGTTGTTTAACAACTTTTGACCAAATATCATGTCAAAACTTAATGGTTAAGACCTCGAAGTAACTTTTGCAAGTAGCGGACCTGTTTGCTGTCAACAACTATTTTGCTGACAAAACACGATATGTGGTTACTCACCATTTTACTTGTTTGACCCGTTATGGTTGAGACCATAAGGTCACATTTTTACATTTTCTCATTAATCACCAAAACACTTTCCATCATATAAGTTGTAATTCTATTCTAGGAGTTGTAAGGTTTACATACCTTGTGTCGATCATGCTTTCTCGCGTTTGACTCGTTTGACTCATTCTTTTCTAAGCTCCCAACTAGCTTGTCAAGTGTTAAACTATCACATAATATACACAAGATAATTAGATTAGTCATCAATATCATGACTATCACTCTTATTGACTTTTATACCATATTTCACATTCAACTCGATTATAGGTCAGTTTGACTTTTGCCAATATACATACTTAGCCACACTATTAATTCGATAAAATTCACTTAGACATTTTATTTATCACTCGGTGGGCATTATTATTAGGCCATCATAATAGTTCAATTTTTTCATAATAAATCACCATGTTTCTTTCAATTTAACAAGTTCATATACTTCTCAACATCAAGTTAACATAAACTTTCAATTATGATAAACTAATTTATCAAACTATGATATAAAAATTTGGGGGTTTTATTACTATGTAAAAACCCATTTCACCATATACATGGACTTCATCCAAACACCGAGCTTAGTCAAGTATCTCGTATTTTCTTGTAAATATGATGATTATATGCACACTTTAACATCACCATAACATCAATTTCATCTTATCACCAAACCCATTTCATGTCATGTATGAACACTTGACCTAGTCTCTAGATTGTTCAAGTATTTCACCTATACTAGCAAGTATGGGATCATGAACACAAATACATCATCAGTTTCACCAAACTAACAATAATATTGAACTCAAGGTTATCACCTTCAAGTTCCTCTTCACATGAAATTCATGAATGAAGTTTTACAACATATCTTATGCTTGGTAAGCTTAGATGATCACGAATTTGAGATCATGCATCGATTCCATAATGAATCCTTCTTTAAGTTTGACATTTTCTTGATATTTTAGTAAGTATTTTTTCCTCACTCTATACATAACACACACACACGTTTGTGTGTGTGTTTTAATTCTTTTCTTTTTATATATTTACAAATCTAGGATGTGCAATTTTAGTCCCTCAATGTTTCGTTAGTTATCAAGTAGGCCACAACCTACTTAGTTCCACCAATATTGCCTCATATTAACTAGGTTAAACATTCCTAGTTAATTTAGTAAGTTCGGGGGTTATAACCCACTTTATTTTAAGTCTCGATAACCTGGAATTTTTATAAACTGTATTTTCTAAAGTATTAATTAAATCCTAATGTTTATCGGGTTAACTTTTACTACTAACGGTATTTTACCCGCTCATCACAATTAACTTGGTTTAATTACCAAATCCGTTTTTGAGGTGTTATAGAAATTAGTATGTGTTCCCACGCTAAGGCTCCAACATTATCTTAGCATGTGACAACTTTCGGAGGAAGACGTTAGATCTAGATGTAAGGTTCACTCGAAGATGGCAATTCGAAATGGAGGCCCATTTGTTATGTGGCCGGTGGCAAGGTTCCCCAAATGAAAATAATTTCGGAGAAACGAGCATAGGAGAGGGATCCATATTTACGAATTATGGATAAGGGGACTCCGGAATAATCAGCTATGTTCCTAGAAGGTGGATCTATACAACGGATATCTTGCTTCGGATGTGTGGGATTAGTTCTGGTAGTCTCACTCCGCAAATGGAAGCTACAGTGGCGGACCCAATAATTTCTTTCATTGTTGTTGCTAATTGTTTTTTACTCGCATGTCTATCAACTTAATTACGTTTTATTTTGTTCAAGTCAGGTCAAGTCAGACTATTTTGAAAACCAAAACCATGCATTATTGAAATTTAAAATCTAACGAAACGTTTTCACAACTTCAACTAGGTAAATAAGTTTTTTTTATAGTTTGACCAAAATGTGTAGAAAATTTCTTTGTTTGGTTACGATATAAGTATGCCATTTAATATAATTTTACCACAATGTGTAGAAAACTTCTTTGTTTGGTTACTCTATAAGTATGCCATTTAATGAGTATGAAATGCCAAGTGTTTTTTTATTAAATAAAAAATATTAACATAGGTAAAAACATGGGATATTGGATTTTAATAATTCAACTTTCACCAATTGGCCAATAATACTTTCAACTTTCAATTTGTACAGCAGTACTCCCAACTTTCAATTTTTACACCAGCACTCCTAACTTTCAACTTCTTGGCTGATAACACTCCCTAACTAACTGAACCCTAAACCAGTTAGTTTTTGCTGATGTGGCATCTGATGTGACCCTTTTTGCTGACGTGCCACATGACGTGGCAGCAGATGTGGCATTTTTTATGACGTAACAACTAACATAACATATTTGATGACATGGCAGCTAACATCAGCTAACTAGGCTAAGTTCAATTAGTTATGGAGTGTTATCGGTTAATAAATTGAAAGTTGGAAGTGTTAATGTACAAATAAAAAATTGAAAGTATTATCGACCAATTGATGAAAGTTAAGATTATTTATTTAAATTCAATATCACTAAAAATATCGATGAGCTAACTTAAAAATTCAAACGATTGTAAAACAGTATATTATTAAGGTTTTCATTTTAAATTAAAAATTATTTAATAGTTACAAGTTGTAACCTACAACATATGCTCAAATTTATTTATTAGCCACTAACCAAAAACACCCCATACTTTCAAAATATGACAACAACCCCGAAGATCAAAACACCCTAAACTTTCACAACTATAACCTCTCTTCTTTAACTCAGTTACACCTTCACTTTTAAATGTTAGTAATTGACAACTTTGATCCTCCAAACATTTATACGTAATAAATTGACGTCTCATGTTATTTAAATTACTTTTACGACTTTACACCCCAACGAACGACACATTATTATACTTTTTTTATCTATGCCTAACCATGTTAATGCCTAAATTACTTTTACGACTTTATATCCCAACGACGAGACATACCTTTTTTTACCTATGTCTAATGACGTTAATGTCATAAACGTAACATGTGTAACAAAGTAAGAAATGTGTAATGTCACGTGAGGGCACCACACATGAATGCCATCATCGTACACTGTAACCGCAATGCTTATAGAGATTACACTGAGTTAAATCGAATACGTCGAAACACGCATTTTCATATGAATAATGCATCAAATAACGTGTCGTCAGCTATAAACGACTAAAGCGTTGCTGCCATAATGCGCGACATATGACAACAATCTAGTTATAGTATTTATATAATAAATTACATCAAATTAGCTACATTAAGGTTATTTCCTAAATATTTTGGTCATGAAAAGTTTTTATTTTTCTACTTGAAACCTAGACATATCTTATTTTTTTATAATATAAATAGGAAATACAAATAATTTATAATTTTATATTCAAATATTTTTTTTGTATTGAATATGTTAAACAATTTGTGTATTACATTTCTATATATGTTTGTAAGTTCCTCAAATGGATTAAACAGGTATCACTAACCTAATCAGTAGCGGAAATTATGATTAGGAAGAAGAACAACTTGAATAACTTGAATAATATAACTTGCATACACCAAACGATGTCTGATACAAATTTTTGCTAACAACTCTCTAACCCCTAATCAATGACCTAACCCCACTATTTATAAACATCATAAAGCCCAAAAGTACAACCCTAGGCCCACTAGGCACTAGGAAGCCCAAACTAATCCCAAAAGCCCAAATACACTATAAATGAATAAACCTTTAAAGCCCTAAGCCCAACATTCTCCCTCTAGGTTTCTTCATTTGTTCTTTGATGCCGCATCCACACCCAAACACCCAGCAATAATACCAGCAACTGCAGTCGTCCAATCTTTAGCACAAACCTCGTATAGCTCTGCAGTGCGTATTTGATGAGAAGCAAGAACTTGTAAATCTTCTTCATGAAAGCTAACCAGA
The DNA here is from genome assembly GCA_947069175.1 of Scalesia atractyloides. Taxonomy (NCBI): domain Eukaryota; kingdom Viridiplantae; phylum Streptophyta; class Magnoliopsida; order Asterales; family Asteraceae; genus Scalesia; species Scalesia atractyloides. The sequence goes on along the minus strand of CAMTDV010000029.1, from coordinate 53,414,695 downwards.
TCCACCACATCATTCACCCTGAACGCCTTCTCCTTCGTCACAATCGCAACACTTCCGACCTTCGGATCGTATAACCAGAAGTTAAAGTTCTTCAGAATTCCCTTTGGAAAGGTAGGAGCCACGGGAATAACCAACTCTTTGTCTGTAGGCGGCCACATCACAGATTTGAACATTTTGCCTGTGTGCGCATCGCGAACTCCCTTGGCTGCTCTCAGGTATGGTTCAGCAGTCTTCATACTCTTAAAACCGCTCCTAACCTCTCGTTCAAGCTTCTTAAAGAACCTCCAACTTGGTCCACGCTCTGTAGTATCGTCGTCAGTGTATGGAGCTCTTAAAAGATCAGTCAGTGCTACTTTAGTCCATGTCTCAAACTGTGACTCTTTCGAATAATATTCCCTCGTTCCGTCCTGTCGCACAATGATCCACATGTTTTTAATATGATCATACATCCAACTCAGCACCTTCGACTTGTTGCCCACCTTACTATAATAACTGGAACACAACTCCATCACGTATCTATAAGATTGATTGGTTGGATCTTTCAACTGGAAATTTTTGTCCAGAGGATTCATGTTAACATTCTTCATCAATACCATTTGCTTCTTCTTCCTCTGGTCTGCAGTACATTTCTGACTAGCAGTGAACTTTTTACGTGGATCACTTAAGTAATCATCGAGGCCGGCTTGACGGTCGGCTGCTAACTGCTCATCCGCCAACCTTTGTTCTTCAGTTTCTTTCGTCATACGCTACTGTGCTGCACGATGTCGGGTTTCAACATTCATGGGATCATCGTGGGATCGCTAAACTCCCTGCCAAACTTGTTCTCCAATTTGACCCTTAAATCAAACACAATAGTCATCAACATTGTCACATCCCCCTGCAGCTGATCGATAGTTTGATCTCGAACATCCAAGCAATTCTGCAGGGAGGCAATCTGAGCATCCTTTAACATAACCTCCTGTTCCAGCACTATTACCCGTTTCTTCAGATCAACCACATCTACCTCTGTATCATCATCATCACTGTCCAATCCCCAAACTCAAATGCCCTCTTCTCAGATCTGCGCATATAATCATCATCAGCAGCATCAGAATAACCAACTCCACTACCACCCGCATCCAAACCACCAGCACCCGACGAACTACCTCCAAATTCCATCATTTGCAATGCTGTGTCAGCAGGAATTGAAACAACTGTGGACTGTGTAATGATAGGAACGGTGTGCTGTGTAGAAATAATAGGCATGTCAACCATCAATGTACAAGCAACAGATTCAGAAACAATAGCCTCAACAACAGTGATCTCAGCAGAAGTGGATGTAATCAAATCAGAAGCAGCAACAGTAACAACAACAGGAACTTCAGCTGTACTCGCTGGAATGCTCGACCCAGTTCCGTGCCTCTTGATCAATGGTACTTCATCTTCTTTGTCTTCGTCATCTTCTTCAGGCTGAACTGTTGGGGCAACAACAGACGAAATGTCAAGCGGGGGATCACCCTGTTTCTCTTGAATATCCTTCAATTGAGTGATCAAAGCAGCCAGATTCTCAGACGATAACTCTGGTAGAATAGGAGTTAACGTAGCATTGAACGCATCAAGATCATCCAGAAAGGCTTGGCCAACATCATCCTCATCATCTGTAACTAAATCCTCGACTTCTATCTCCTTTTCCTTTGCTGGTATATCGTGTTCTTCAGTTACAATCGCATTTACTAGAGGAGGAGGTGGTGGAGCATGCAAACCTACAACTTCAAAAAACTTGCCAAACTTCTTCAGAGGAAACCTACCTACAAATACCATCTTCGAGGTAGAGCGGTTCTTCTTCATAGTTGCAAAAATAGTAGGCCCCATTGGCTTCTATTCAGTAGATTAGCATCTGTAGCGTCCTTTGCTAAATCTGGATAACGGGCACCGAGTATCAGCTGGATAAAACGTGGATATAACAGAAACATCCGTTTCTTGGACTGCTCTAAGATTTTCTTCATATTATCGAAGATATAACCATAATAGTTATACTTTCAGTCCATGACCAAAGAAACTATCGCAGATGTCTGTGCCTGATTTGGTTGATCCAGTCCGCCTTTGTTTTCCGACATACATTGCATGAACATGTGTATTAGTAACCTCCAGTATGCCGGAAACATCTTCTTTAGCAGTGGAGGATAAGAACCCTCATATCCCATCTCCATGAGTACGGCAGCACCTTTTCTTTCACGTATGTTGTTGGATAGTCAACTGTAGCACCTCCTTCACACAGGCCTCATTTACCACAATCTCCTTCCCTTGAATCTGTGAGCATATAAAAGGTCTACCATCTGCACCTCTCGGCTGTATCCGCGCTCTTTTCCAAAACGAGTGCACTAAGTCTCTGTATATCACGGGGTTCGCACGGAGGGCGTAGGCGATTCTACAAGTGTTTAGCCCCATGATCATCGCCTGAAATTCTTGAAAATACTCAGCTGGTGGGTCTGAAAGATATCCAGTCTGGTTGTGAAAATGTTCTTCAACCAGCATCACTGCATCGAAAGCTTCTTCCACCATGTCTGTCAAAAATCAACAAAGTTAAAACCAACTAACGGAAGTTAATTGAGTTTAGCTATATGGCAGTCAAAACTAACGGAACAGGTCAAACAGAAGTCGAGGTCTAAAATCAATGCTAGTTCAAATTAGTTAAGGGGTTCAACAGTTGAAAAGGTCCAAACTTCACATCCGGATTATAGACGGTTCAAAATGAATCTGGAACACACTTTCATCAATCCGGATTATGTATCTCGGATAGATATGCATCCCGGATGAAGATCCAATCCAAAATGATATCCGAGTTCATCATCTCGGATGAATATCCATCTGGAATGCAATCCGAAATGCTAAGTATTTGAAGATTAATCTGGAATATAATCCGAAATGCATTAAAAATTCATTAAGTTCATCCGGAATACACATGTACCTAATCCGGAAAGAGCAGTCCGAAATGCTTAATTCGAGAGAGAATCAGAGAAGAAAAATAGTAATTCGGATTTCGGATAATCCGAAATGAGATCAGAGATACCAATATAGATTTTCCGAAATGGGCCTAGGCCTGGAATGTTGAATCCGGATTGGGCTTGTGACAGGCCCAATCCGGAACAGTATCCTTTTGGCCCAAGTGAGCCCAACTCGGAACAGTAACCTAAATTCAGTTTTCAGACTTTTAAAGCACTTTCATTAGACTGGCCCAAGTCTCAAAGCACACTGGACCAGTCCAATATCTCTTGATAGAAAAACATCCCATCAAAATTCATCAAGTAAACTAACCAAGCATCCAACCATCTTTTAACATATCACAAGGAGAACTTATTAAACAGACATAAACAATTAACACAACATTGCTAAGGGATCAAATCGTTTCAAAAGCTGACTAAGGAACATTTTTCGATATGAGCAGGTTCAGTTGGTATAAGCGATTGTCAATATACTTGTCACTTAGATCTAAAACTCAACCCTTGTAGTTCAGGCAACATGATATGCTTAAGGTAATATTATACTAAGATACCCGTGTACCCCATACCATGACATACCCCCACGATCAAGGTAAGCACAACAGTTCATCGTAGCAGGTGAGTATACCATGATCATCCTTTATTGTACAACATCAGCCTATTGGTGAACAGGTCAGTACTTCCGTACAGCAGAGAGACCAATAGTGACTGACGAGGGTTAGGCAAATACCTTATGAGGTACGTAAGAACTTAGAAAGAAACTTTTGTTCTCTTAGGTTTTGGCCTTTCATTTTGGCTCTTTTGTAAAGATATCCTGACTGTGCCTAGGTCTGCATATAATCTGGATGCAACAGAAGGGCCGTCAAGATATCCCTGGATGACTCAGCAGCATAAAGACCCGAAACCTCAGATGTTGGCTATCTAGCAACGCAAGAGTTAAGACCATAAAATCATATGCCTATAGTAAGTGACCCACTGAGTACAAAGTTCGTTATGTTTATATCATTTGACTTTCCCCATCCGGTTGAGTTTTAGATCTACTAACACATCACTTTCGATCCAAATCTTTTCCGCTTCTATACCTTACATGTGTTAGTCAAACATTTTATCACGAATATTCATTTCATTTCCCTATCCTTACAATTTTTTTTAAGATTTCTCCCCCTAAATTTGGGCATAGAGATATGAACAAATTTATGAAGCAACGAAAAGAAAAACAGTAAACAAACACGAAGATAGTAGATGCCTAGGTAGAAAACCGAATCATTTTGAGAAGATCCACAAGCGCTTGAAAACGAGCGTTGCTAATGGGTTTCGTGAACAAATCCGCCACATTTGCATCAGGGTGGATTTGCTCAAGCTTTACGAGACCCTTTTCATAGCAATCGCGGATAAAATAAACTTTAATGTTGATGTCCTTGGTTTTGGAGTGGAAAACAGGGTTTTTAACTATTTGGATTGCGGCATCATTATCACAATAAATTGTTGTGTTTAGATAAGTCAAACCGTAATCTGCAAGCTGATGTTGCATCCATAAAACCTGGGAGCAGCAAGCAGAAGCTGCAACATATTCTACCTCTGCAGTGGAAAGCGAAACCATCTGTTGCTTCTTGCATTGCCACGAAATTAAGCGATCTCCCAGAAATTGGCAACCAGCCGACGTTGAGCGCATGTCCCTATCTATACCTCCAAGATTACTGTCAGAGAAAGCAAACAATTCAAATTCAGAATTTTTAGGATACCAGAGGCCCAGTGATGGAGCCCCTATGAGTTACCTAAAATTCGTTTAACAGCATGTAAATGAGAAAGTTTAGGAGTAGCCTGATAACGAGCACACTGGCAGACGGCAAACATGATGTCTGGCCGACTAGCAGTGAGATACATGAGTGATCCAATCATTGAGCGATACATGGTAGGATTAACAGGCATTCCTTCAGCATCTTCATTTAGCAGAGGTTGTTCTGCAATAGGGGAAGCCATTGGCTTGGAATCTGTAAGCTTGAATTTATAAGAACGTCGTGTACGTATTTCCCTTGATGAATGAGGATACCCTGTGGGCTCTGACGAACTTGAAGTCCTAAAAACATGGTCATCTCCCCCAATGAACTCATCTCAAATTTCTTCTTCATGATCTCTTTGAATTTGCGGCACAAACCGTCATTGGTGGAACCAAAAATAATATCATCAACGTAGATTTGGACAAGGATGATGTCCTTATCAACACGTTGATAAGCAGAGTTTGGTCAACGGTTCCCCGTGTATAGCCATGAGCACGCAGATGCTCTGTAAGAGTAGCATACCATGCGCGAGGCGCTGGATGCAACCCATACAAAGCCTTGTCTAGCTTGTAGGCATAATCTAGCTTGTCAGGATCAGTAAAGCCTGGAGGTTGTGCCACATATATTTCCTCTTTCACCTGGCCGTATAGAAACGTAGTCTTGACATCCATTTGATAGACAGTAAAATCCACGTAAGATGCGTATGCCAAGAAGATACGTATAGCCTCCAATCGCGCGACAAGTGCATAAACCTCATCATAATCTAAACCTTCAATCTGCCGAATCCCCTGAACCACCAGTCTAGCTTTATTTCGAACGATAACTCCAGTGTCATCCTGCTTGTTACGAAAAACCCAGCGAGTTCCAAGAGCGTGCTTTCCCTGAGGCAGCTTCACCAATTGCCAAACGCCATGTTTTTCAAATTGATTGAGTTCTTCGTGCATGGCATCAACCCAGCCTGGTTCCTTCAAGGCAACATCAATACTTTTGGGTTCAATTTGGGAAATAAAGCAAGAATAGAGACATGTATTGATATCCCCAGATTGACTGCGTGTGCGAACAGCAGTGTTTACAGTACCAATGATATTCTCAACGGGGTGATCACACTGTAAACGTTGTGGTATTGGTGTAGCGGGAACCAAAACATCGGTTGGCAAGTTGGTGACACTAGCTGAGGCAACTCCAGATGCCTCCCCCTCAACAGAGGCACCTGTAGAGGAATGTGGTGAGGAATCCATCGCACAATCGAGGGGAGTAGGCTCGGGAAACAAGGAGGAGCCCAAAACATCAGGAGGAAGGCCTTCATTTATCGTAGGTAGCTCTGGAGCAGAAACCACGTCTTTAGTAGAAGTCGACTGAACAGGCGAAGAGATAGGTGGGTCTGGAGAATGTGAAACTGTGGAAGATGGCGAGACAGTGTCATTGAATCCAGAAGGATCAACACTTAGCTGCTTTAGAGTCTTATTTAGCGCAGCAGCGTTAGCATCATCTTCAAAAGTGATGGGTACCATTGGAAGGAGAGAATTCGAGCTATTTCCTGTAGGCACATTAGAAGACACATCAAAATGATTAAATAAGGTAGAGTAGTCATACAACCTGTCAGGACCAATGCGTTTGTCCTTGGGATTTTCCTCCAGCCAACCCACATTGTAGGTTTCAATGACCATCTTCTTGATCTTGTTATAAACGCGATATGTCGTATTTTTAGAATAACCAACGAAAATGCAAGGATCTCCGCGTGCTTCAAACTTTCCTTTAGCGTCCATGAGCAGGAGTACACAAGGACATCCAAATTTGCGGAAATGCTTGACCGAAGGTTTGCGACCTTCAACCACTTCGTATGGAGTCTTCATGTGGCGTTTGTTGATCAGGGCATGATTCTGAATATAGCATGCAGTGTTAATTGCTTCTGCCCAGAAGATGGGAGGTAGCTCGGATTCAACTAGCATAGTTCGTGCAGCCTCAATGAGTGTGCGATTTTTGCGTTCTGCAACCCATTTTGCTGTGGGGTTCTAGCTGCACTGAACTGTCGGTCAATCCCCTTGGAGGAGCAGAAAGAGTTTAAGGTAATATTCTTAAACTCTGTCCCATTATCACACCGAATAGCCTTTACCGCAGAATCTGTCTTGTTTTCCATAAGCGTGACAAATTGTTTGGCTATCTCAGCGGTTTCACTTTTATGTGTGAGAAAGAAAACCCAGGTGAATCGAGAGTAGTCATCAATAATAACCAGACAGTAAGCCTTCCCTCCAATGTTGCGGATGTCTGTTGGACCGAAGAGATCCATATGGAGCAGTTCTAAGACCTGAGAAGTGGAGGGTATAGCTTTGGTTTTATGCGGCTGACGGTGTTGTTTCCCACGAGCACATGATTCACATTTTTCGATCTGCATGAAGACACAAACTGGTAGATCTCTAACTAAACCACCTTTTGCAAGACGATTTAAATTCTTCATGTTGATGTGACCAGTCTGCAATGCCATAGCTTGGCGTCATGTTCGGCTGTCGAAGAGAAAAGGCATGTGAGCTTGTCAGAAGGAGTCTGGTTCATATCAATGACTACGCGTTTCCTTTTCTTGCAGCTTTCAGAAGAATCCAATCATCTGGAATGATTAAACCTGGTTTTAGCACATAACATCCTTTCTTTGTGAAGAGAACATCCAGATGATTGTCGCAGAGTTGAGACACACTCAACAGACTGTGTTTCAATTCTGGTATATAGTTGACATTCTTAAAACTCAGGGCTCCATTGAAAATAGTTCCTCTCGTTGTGATTTTCCCGGTTTCTCCACCTGCGAAGGAAACAAACCCGCCATCGAAAACTGAATGTTATTCAACTGTGAGATGTCTCTTGTCATGTGCCTGGAACAGCCGCTATCAATATACCATAATCGAACAAGAGCGCACCAGAGCTGTTCCTGCACATTTCAACATGTTTTAGTTAGAAAAGGGAACCCAAGCCATGGAAGATCTGGGTTTGCCTTTTGCATCAACATAAGTAACCTCACGAAAGATCAAATTAGTTGAGGATGAGGTTGATGATGCTTTTGATTTACTAGACAAGGGGGTAGCAGACTGATTCTTGGCCACTAACTTAGGCCTCCAAGTTACTGAATCAGTCCTCTGCACATTCCTATGAGTGCTAGAGGGATTCTGGGAAACCGAAGGTCTCAAGGGTTTAAAAATTTGTTTCTTGGCCAAGTTCCAGTCTTGATTAGAAGACTTAGCCACAAATCGAGCCTCAGATGGGCGATTAGGCATGGCCTTCTGATGTCTGGAGTACAAGGTTTTGAAAGAGGTAAAGGCCTTTTGACAGTTTCGAGCAATGTGCCCGGGAGATCCACAACTGAAACAGGTATACCTCTTCTGGAAGAAAACAGTTTGTTCAGCTTGGGAAATTCTGGGCAATTTGTCGGTCAGTTTCTTGCTGGCGTTTACTGACGGCTGATGCACGGTCTTAGTCTTGGCGGTGTCCTGCGCACAACCATCAGCACACTTGTTAGATTTGTGATTTGAATTGCAAGATTTTGAACATGGAGATTTTTTCGAAATAGATTTAACGGGCGACTGCTGAGTTAATTCCTCAGTTTGATGAGAGGACTTAGCAGTTGCCTTTGCAGTGTTTGAAGAAGCTTGTTTGGTTTTCTTCTTTTTAGATCGGCGTGTTCTCCTCTTTTTAGACTTATTCTTCAAATCACACTTCGTGACAGATTCTGTAGAGGACACGAGTAGCTCTACAGGGACATCCTGTTCAAAAATTTCAGCAAAAGGTGGTGGAACCTCGCAATTTAGAGAAGTTTGAGGTTCCGATTCACGATCAAGTTTAAAAGTTTCATTTGAATCAATTTGAGATTTGTGTTCATCTGCTGTCATTTCAGAATCAGTCCCTTGTGTTGAGTCGCCCAAATCTTCTAGAATTATGTCACCATCAACATTGACAGAAACAGTTGGTTGGTCATCGTTAACACTGTCATTCCTAGTAGATGCATCAAAAGACGTGGCCTCTAAAGGTGAACATTCAATATCCTCAGCTGAAGATGAACATTCGGTATCCTCAGCTGAAGATGAACATTCGGTATCCTCAGCTGAAGCTGATGAGGCCGAGTCATCTGTTGATGCAGAACCTGCAGCTAAATTCATTTTCTAATCACACAAGTTATCACAGCTATTATCATCGTTCAAAACATCAGTATCAGAATTCAAACTGTGTAAATTCTCAACACAACCAACACTGTTTGAGCATGTAAATTGTTTAGCAAGAAATTGATTTAAAATGTCAAAGGCAAGTTTATAAAAAGCATAATCATTAGCTAAATTGTCTGAATGTATATTCAAACGTTCTTCTTCATCACCCTGTGTGATGTCCTCAACTAAAATTTCTTCTACACATGAATTAGACACATTAGTATCATTCACAAATTTAGTTTGAGCACCAGAAGATTCTTTTTCATTAAGTTTTGTGGAGGATGTGGATGGTTCTGCCTCAGGCACTTCTTTCTCCAATCCCACTGTACTCTTAGATGGACGATTACCAGTTTCACGAGGAAGTGATGTAGAAGCCACAAACACATCATCCTTCTTGAGTTCAGTGGGTTTGAAGAACTTAGGGTAATAGGGCGTCCATGGTTTAGATAAGTAATCTGATGGTTTACCATACATCATTTTTTCAGCATTTTCTATTTCTTCCTCAGATTTAGGCATTCTAGTGTAGTTATGATTATATGGTGCAGGCGCCCTATTGTACCCAAGACCCTTAGTGAAATTCTTTTGATAATTAAGCTGGAGGTTACATAAGTCCTTGACTAATTTGCTGGAAGTTTCAAATTTCTTTATATTTATTTCATTTTCATGAAGCTTCCCTGTCAAGGAATTCAGCTTGGCTAAGGCTGCTTGAAGTTCTACGTCCTTTTCAGCTGATTTTAGCTTGTAGTCATAGACCCAACATTGCTATTGGTTCAAGTCTAGCTTTAGCTGAGCCACATCCTGTTTCTGCGCTTCGACCTTCTCCATAAGAAGCTTGTTCTTATGTTTAAGGGCGATGTTCTGTGACGCAGCTTGTTGATATTCAGCTACAAGAATTGAATTGTGGGCGTGCATTTGTGATAATTTAAAACGACAACTATCAGAACAAAGTATTCGATTTTACCGTTTCCGAAAGATCGGGTGTCTAAGTTGTCTGCGCCATCATGCAGTGGTTGTTGTTCTTGGAGAGATTCAAGGTTTCCATTTGAGCTGCAGCATCTGCCCAGTTGAAGCCCTCATGCTGTTGGGCCACCAGTGCTGTGGACTTCCCGCCTGAGCTGCCGGATGGACTCGTAGTTGACTTGGAAGGAGAGACGGGAACCAACTATCTGTCACTGCTCTGTATATCAGCGACCCTAGATATACATACCCTGATGGTGGCTTCTTGCATTCCCTAACGAAATGGCCTGGTTCGTGACATCGGTAGCACCTGAGTTTGTCCTTTATGAGACCAGACTTCAGGTTGGACAAGGGTTGCCTTCCATACTTTTTCTAAAATTTGTTGACCCGAAAAGCGCCATTGCTAAATTCCAGGAGACATCGATCTCGTCCAGGTCCTCCTCCATGATCTGATCAACTTCTGTTGGAAGAATAGACGGAGGGGATCGCCTGCCAGGAAGGCGTTTAAACTCTTGATCATTGATGCAGCAATCGCCAGTTTCTCTTTGTTCTCCTTAGTGAGAAACGCAGAGTTGGGCGCGGGTTGAGCAGATCCAGGGACTGGTGCAGCAGTTTGAGGAATAACGCCTTGTTGCACTGTTTGAGGAGTTGCAGGACTGAACACCACGTTAGGATACTAAGCATGGTACTGTGTGTGAACTTGAGCAGCTGAAACCGTTGTAGGACTTGGAGATTGAAAACCATACACATACTGAGTATTCTGAGGTTTGGCAATAGGACTGTAAACCACATTTGATCCACCCGGGGCTTGTGCATTTCCTTGCAGAGGACTGTAGACAAGATTTTGTGACATCAAAGCCGCGTTCTGCCCTATCATCCCTGCGGCCATCAGACTGCTTTGATGGTTGATCTCCCTCTTCTTGTTGTCAATTTCACATGATTTGATAGTAGCTATCATCTCAGTGAGAGTGACATCATTTAAGTTCTTTGTCTTTTTGATCATGCCCACGTCTGCATCCCAACTTTTGGGCAGTGAGTTCAATAACTGTCGGTTCATGGCTCTGTTGGTGAGGGTGATCTCAGCTGAAATCATCTGGGAAACCAGTTTGACATAGCGACGTATCTGGTTTTCGATGGTTTCCCCATATATGTGATTGAACGAGCTGAATTGCTGATTCAGCTGGTTCACCCTACTCGCTTTCATGTCAGCGTTTCCTTCGTAGAGATTTTGCAACTCACTCCAATCCTCCTTAGCATTTTTACAGTTCCTGGCCGCGATAGAAATATCAGGTCCTAGAGCCATGGTTAGCGTTGCAGAAGCCTTCTCATCTTCCTATATGATTTTGATGTCCTCTGGAGTCCATAGGTGCATGGGCTTGGGAATTTTCGTTTCGAGTTCTTGCTCTATGCTGTACACTATGGTTCTTGGACCATTCATGATGCATCTGCACACGCCGGGTTCCTTTACCTTGCAATACTGTTCAAAGCGGAACTTCCACTCATAGTATTCATATCCGTATAATAAACGTGGCACTTTGGTGGACGTGACAATCACCTGATCCAGCTCTTGGTGGAGGGCTAAAGTTTGCGATTGCAGGGCTGCCAGTGTGGCATTTGTCAGGTCCTGTGTGGTCATAAATCCAGCCATTGAGATTAAATTAAATAACAATTTACCAAATTGATTTAAAGTTTAATTCATTTAAGTGAACAGTGCTGAATCCGAAATGGTCAATTCTGTAGTCATTATAGTCAATCTGGAAAGTTTTTCCGAAATGCTAATCCGGAAGTCAAAGTTGGTCAACTCGGATAGATTATCCGAAACAATGAGCAACCCGGACTAAGGATCCGAAATGCACAATCCGGATTGCAGAGTCCGATTTGAAGATCTGAAATAGAAAACCCGAGAAGAAATCCGAAATGAGAAGACCGAAAAGCAAATCGAGATCCAAATCCGAAATAGAGAATCCGAAATGAAGATCCGGAATAATCAACTCTGAATTTAAATCCGGAATCAAAAATCCGAAACGAAGAATCTGAAATGCATGTCTTATCCTCTAATAATCCGGAACAGTGACCCCGCCTATTCTGCAACCGAATTCCAGAATTCAAGGAAATCAAATATAGCAATAGTAACTCGGATCACAATCCGGAATAAAGCAACAATCAGGGATCAATCCGAATGGACGATCTCCTTCGTGTTCTTCGGAATCCGGAACAGTAGTGAATCCGAATTATGAGAACCTTCTTTGTGTTCTTCTGAATCTGAAACAGTGTCAGATCCAAAATCTTCATAGATCCTTCGAGTTCTTCGGAACAGTATCATCCGTTGATGAACAGCAATCCGGAATACCAGAATCCGATCCAAACAGCAGCAATACACTTCAAAAACTTCTTCAATCAGTAATACCCAGAGCCTGTATTAGAACAACATGCTCTGATACCAATTGTAAGTCCCGCAAACGGATCAAACAGGTATCACTAACCTAATCAGTAACGGAAATTATGATTAGGAATAAGAACAACTTGAATAACTTGAATAATATAATTTGCATACACCAAACGATGTCTGATCTAAGTTTTTGCTAATAGCTCTCTAACCCCTAATCAATGACCTAACCCCACTATTTATAAACATAAAAAAGCCCAAAAGTACAACCCTAGGCCTACTAGGCACTAGAAAGCCCAAACTAATCCCAAAAGCCCAAATACACTATAAATGAATAAACCTTTAAAGCACTAAGCCCAACAATATTTTACTTTTAGAATAATTATAGTTAATTCAATCTTTTCATTAAATTTATTTATTAATTATAATAAATTTGGAAATGCCACGGTTTTACTCGAATTTAATTTAAGAGATAACTTTTTTTGTAATTTGCGAATATTCCGTTATATGTGTTTTTATCTGCATTTTATCACGAGTGTTTTTATCTACATTTCTATGGTTTTACGACGTAACACACCCCACAACGCACAAGATATTTTACTACTATAGTAATTTTTCTAAATGCATATAAAAAGGATTTAATTGTATTAAAAGCCTAATAATGGTTTTTACATCATGCTGTGACTTTGCTCGTTTATCACCCTAACTAGATACTAGATTTTGTTTAGTAAATGTGGATCTAGTCTATTTAGTGGAGGGCACGAGTCTTTTAGGGATTGAAAATTTTAAATTCAAAGCTAAGCAAATGAGGATTATATAATTATTGATATAAAGTAGAGTTTACTAAAATGTGTCTTTAAAAAACTAATTATTATTTAATACTTGTTTTAATGTTAAACAGATGCATAATTTATGAGGGATATTCAATCCAATTTAAATTACAACTAGAATGGAGCCCCGTGTTACGGCGGGAGTGTTAAATTTCACTAAGTATAATAATTAAATTCAACCAAATGATAAAAGATATATGTTAATATTGGTTGTTTAAAACAGTACTATAAAATTTACAACCAACGTTTCTAAGAACTAATATATCTAAGCCTATTCTTTATTTTTTTCCAACATTATTAGGCCTAGCATAATGCGCGTTAAGCGCATCGACTGCGAGTTGCAACTCGGTTTGTTTTTACTGAATTTTGCTAAACCGATTGGTTAGCTCGTTCAGTTTTTCATTGATTCGCTAGTTAGAATTGACAACATCTTCAAGAATCTTTGTTAGACGTTCGAATACATCCATGTCTTTGTTAGATGTAGACATTCTAAATCGAAAATTTTACATATCAATTATGTTATACTTCAATTAAACAACAACAATAAATAAAGAACGCAATCTTATTATGAAACCTCTACAAAGAGGCTCGAACACATTAATGTAGCAATTCGCTTTTTTATGCCATGTTTGTCACAATGGCCATAATAACAACTTATTCGTCATTACCAATCAGGTCATTTATCCTAATATAAATCACAAAGTACTCCAAAACATATATAGAAAAAGGACTCATTCGATATAAACCCAACTTAAAAGCGTATCAAAAGTAGCAAATTTATTTTTTTGGTTCAAAAATCTGGTTTTCACTGATTGCTTGTATTAATTCTTTTCATCTTTGCAAACCCATATTTTAAACATCATAACCTATTGAAATTTTAAACATCAACCCAATGTATGACAACCCAAACCCAATGCCTTGCTACTTTATATATATAAATATATATATATATATATATATATATACACGAAATTATTTAAATTAAAACTAGGTTAAGTTATGAGAATCGTAAGAGCTAATCTTGTCTCTTGATATTATTAAGGTTTTAATTTGACTTTTACTGAACTCGGGCATTAAAAAAGGTTATTTGTTAGACAAAGTGTTATTTTCGTCAATTTGCCTTCTATACTCATGCTGTCAATTGAACATCAACATCATAACCTCATCTATCTCCCACACGTTTTGTTTGTCCAAATTTTGAGTTCAAGAAACTAGGGAAAAAAATATATCCAGATGCTAATAAAAGTTCTAGGGTTCCAAATTTGAAATCATTGTTGTTCGCAGATTTAGTGGGTGGTGAACCGAGGCCAAGTTTTTGTGGGAGTCGCTTACATTGTTATTAAGGTAAGCAAACTCTTTTTATTGGTAGTATTTTATTTTCATGGTAAATAAGGGGGCTTTAGGTTAGTAGGTCTTCATCCCTCTTAGACCTGAAAAAAAAAAACTATATCAAAGGCTTGTTTGTTGATTTTGTACGATTTTTTGCAAACTTTTAATTGCTATTGAAGAAATTAGGTTTCAAACAATTAAAATCTACGTAAAATGTTTGTTGCTTATATTGATGTCGAAAATGAAGGTCATGTTTTTGTGTTTGGGCAAAAAAAATTGGTTTTTAATTTTGGTGGGTTACATGGTAAATGGGCACATATTCTAGGATCGAAAATTAGGGTTTAAGGTGTATGAGAAATTAACATTTTGGGAGGTTGTCGACTCTGGTAGTGAAAGAGGATTTACATTCTAGGGTTTTTTTGTAACGATATCGATATTGATGCCGACTACTAAGAAGATTAGCATCGACCAGTATAATACCCTAGATAAATCCTACATCGGCCGTGGACATGAAAGATTATTGATTCATAAGGAATGTCCTGACTCTTAAATCACTAATGCATTTTGTGTTTAGTTGGTTGTGGTGCACATGAAAACTCCACAGTTAAGTGTGCTAAGGTGAGAGTAATACTAGAATGTGTGTCCTCCTAGGAAATCTCCACCAGGGCAACCAAAAGATGGGCAGCCCATCAGGGGCAAAGCAGACAATACTGATGGTATGAAAGGTAGGATATTACATTTTATGTGTTAAAAAATGTTTTTGGTTTAGTGTTTTGGGGGTGTGAAAAGGTGAAAATCCGTTGTAAATTATGTGTTTACAAGCTGTAATGGGGACTTCTTTTGAACCTTTTTTATTGGATTTGTGCAATTAGATGGCTGCTGAGCTATTTAAAAGCATTGTTTATTTATTTTATTTTTTTAAGAAAAACATAAGGCCATAAGCCCTAAAAAATGGTGGCAAGCACATGTGGTAGCCAAAAAATGGTTAGGAAGGTGGTTCCGAAGGCAGGAGTGATTTGCCTAAGTTCAGGGAGAACAGGTTTTGTTAGTAAACTTTTTGCAAGTATTGAAAAAAAAAATATGATCAATCTGATCATATGCTTAAGAGAAAGCCAAAAGATCAAACAGAAAGAAAATACAAGATAAACAAGAAGCAAAAAGGAAGATACATCTTCAACACATATCAGAATTGGATCACAATTGAAAGAAGACGATCAAAGAAGACCAATATGACAAGTCTGATGAAATATCTGATGATTATCACCAGAATCTTGTAACTTCATATCATTAGAAATCGAAATCTGATGATCAATTCAACAGATTTCTGATGAGTTGGACATCAGAATGAAGTTCTGATGGATCAACTTGTCTAAAAGATAAGGCTCTGCCACATTAGCAAGTTGACATTGGATGGATTCAATGAATATGCCAAAAAGCTACTTTATGCAGACAAGTGCATGAATAAACAAATGTTTATTCATGTCAAAGACTTTCTATAAATAGAGAAGTCACCATCGAAGGTAAATGAGTTAAGCCAAGCATTCATTACATACAATATAACTCCATTGCCCTTCATTACAGAATTCTTAAAGTATTCGTTTGTAATAGCCAATAACCTCACAATCACCTTGTAAACCTTGTTTTTCAAAGTGATATAAACTTGAAAATTTTGTAATTGTGTTTCTTGAAAGTTTGATTTCTAAATCCGCACATATTTTCATACTTGTTGTAATCACTTGCCAAATTTAGTTAATGAGCACTGTTATCTGGGATCAATAGGTTTTCCTTCCCTTCCCTAGAAAATCATTGTTAAACTACTATTTTATTTAAAAATGCCCTTTTTTAGCATAAACCATATTTCTACATGTGTTTGGATAATTGTTTACAAGACCAAGAACACAATCAAAAGAAAAGAAAAAGGTAAAAAGATGTGTTGTTGAATCCTCGCGTGACAGCGGCAAATCTAGTGAACAAAAGAAGATAGCTAAACGAGAAAAGGTAAAAGGGGCTAGAAAAAGGCTCAAAATGTCTTCTGAAGAGGATGTGCAACCAAGAGAGAAACGTGCAAAGAAAGAAAAATGGTTTAACCAAAAAAGAAGCATGCAACGAAGTTGTGTAAGGGTATTTAGTCTCTTACTGTAAGGCAGTAGTGGGTGTTTTGTGAAATAGTTTTTGGAGGCCTGCTGGATTTCAAGGTTGATGGCATGCCTGGAAAATTAGTGTATCATGTTGTTGACAAATTTAATTCAGAAAGCATGGCTATAAAGTTGCCCTAAGCTGTAATTAAGGTTGACAATGATGTTGTTGATAAATTATTTGGCATTCCATCTGAAGGAAAGAAGTTCAACATGCTAATGGAACTGATAAAATTGCATCCAACCCTTAAGGTGTGGCGTGACCGCTTCCTGACATCCAACCCTTAAAATTGCATCCAAGATGCATCGTATATTTAGATTTATGAGCTTCTTCTAGAATTATGTTTCGTAGGTTTCCTTGGATAGGTACCCAAATTCTTTTGTTGTGGAATCTCCAAGTTCCATCTATACCTTTTTCTAATTCTTTTATCATTCCTTTTAATCCTTCAACATCATCCTTGATTGTTATTTCCTGTGTACTCTTCAATTGTTCCATTAAATCTAATTACAAATTTAATATGAGAGCACGTACTCATCTCGGCTTCTCATGATACTTATGACTTAAAGCATCAACTACTACGTTAGCTTTACCTTTGTAATATTGCATATCACAATCGTAGTCATTTAGAATTTTCATCCATCGCCTTTGTCTCATGTTCAACTCTTTTTGCCCAAAAATATATATTAAACTCTTATGGTCTGTAAAGATAGTGAACTTACTACCATACAGATAATGTCTCCAAATTTTGAGGGCAAAAATTATTGGTCCTAGCTCCAGATCATGTGTTGTGTAGTTCTCTCCATTCTTCTTCAATTGTCTAGAGGCGTAAGCAATTACTTTCTTGCGTTGCATCAGCATACATCCTAAACTTGACTTTGACACATTACAATATATTATAAAGGCTTCAGTTCCTTCTGGTAATGCAAGTGTCAGTGCATTAGTTAATCTTTGCTTCAAGATTGTAAAAGCTTCCTCTTGCTTTAGTCCCTATTCAAACTTAATTGATTTACACGTTAATTTGGTTAATGGGATGGCTATTCTGGAATAATCTTGAATAAAACGTCTATAGTATCTTACCAGTCCTAGAAAGCTTCTGACTCCGTTGGTGATTTTGGAACCTTTCATTTGGTAATCGTCTCGATCTTTGTAGGATCCACATGAATTCCTTCATGATTAATCAAATGTCCAAGAAACTGAAATTCTTGTAACCAGAATTCACATTTTAAGAAAGCATAAAGCTTCTATTTTCTTAGTAATGTTAAAAGTACATGTAGATGCTTAGAATACTCTTCCTCGCTCTTGGAATAGATACGTATGTTGTCTATGAAGACAGTTACAAATTTATCCAGGTATAGTTTACATATCCAATTTATCACGTCCATAAATGCAACTAGGGCATTCGTTAAACCAAATGGCATGACTATAAACTCATAATGTCCATATCTCGTTCTGAAGGTAGTCTTAGGGATGTCTTCTTCTTGCACTTTCAGTTGATGGTATCCAGATCGTAAATCTATCTTAGAGAAAAATTGAGCTCCTTGAAGTTGATCGAATAGATCATTAATTCTCGGTAGTGGGTACAAATTCTGAATTGTGACCTTATTTCATTCTCTGTAGTCAATACATATACGCATCGATCCATCTTTCTTCTTGACGAATAACATAAGTGCTCCCCAAGGTGACGAGCTAGGTTGTATAAAACCTTTCTCTAACAATTCATCCAGTTGTTTCTTCAGTTCTAGCATCTCTGTTGGTGCTAAATAATAGGGTGCTTTGGCAATCGGTGCAGTTCCTAGGATTAGGTGAATTCTGAATTCAACCTCATGATCAGGTGGCAGTCCAGGTAAATCTTCTGGGAAAACATCGGGATAATTTGATACTGCGGAAATGTCCTTCAGTTATTTTTCTTTAGTGCTAATGATCATAGAGACCATATACACTATTCCTTATTTACATGCGTAGCTTGCGACTTTCATTACAGAGATGAATTTTGTTGGTTTCGTCGGCTTGTCTCCCTGGATTGTGATCCTCTCTCTTGTTGGCCTACGAATCTCAATAAAATTTTGAAGCAAGTCCATTCTTAGTACAAGATTGAATTCAACTAGATTCATTGGTAGCAGGTTGGCGTTAAACTGATGTCCTAATAATTATATCTTTTCTTATTGAAGTACTTCGCGTATGTTGGTACAGTTTCCTTCTGCCGTCTCTACTGTACATGCTTGGCTAAGCTTAGTTAATGGTCGATTAAGTGTTTGACAGAATGCGTATTTATAGAAATTTGATTTGCACCGGAGGCAGATAAAACTTTAGCATAGACGTCATGGACAAGAAACGTACTGGCGATAACGTCGGGAATTATCGTTGCTTCTTGTGCGATTAGTATGCTCGTGCGTTCTTCTTTGCTCCGTCAGTTGCTTTTGCCTTGTTGTCTGGTACTTTTGCTAGCTTCAGGCAATCTGGACGGATGTGGCCTATCTCTCCGCAGTTGTAACAGACTCTAGTTTTAGTTTTTCTTCTACATTCTTCTTCTTTATGTGCAAGTGTTTTTCAGAAGTTGCAGTACCGAGCACACCTTCCTGAATACTTTCTTTTACAAAATTTATAAAGAAGTAATGAAGAACGTAGTTCTTGGGTAATCTTTTGAGTTAAATCATTTTTCTGATTTTCTTCTCACATGCGTATCATTCCTTCTATCAGAGTGTTAGCTAGTTCAACCGTCTCTTCAATGGTCTGAGGTCTAGCAGCCTTAACCATATCTCGGATTTCACTAACTAATCCCCAAATATAATGAGAAATTAACACCGGTTCTGGCGAGGCTAGGGTTGGTACTATTCTTGCATATTCAAAGAATTTGGCAGTAAATTCACTACAGTAGACACCAATCATCTTATGATTTAGGAACGTATTAGCTATTTGTTCCTTTTCATGAGGAGAACAAAATTCCTTTTAGTTATTTCCTTAAATTCCTTCCATTCCATGGCATAAGCCACATCACGTCCTTTTGAGTGAAAAAGAGTATTCCACCATTCTAATGCTTCATCTTTGAAAAGATTAGAAGCATACATTATCTTATCCTCCTCCGCAGATTTACCAATTTTTAGAACAACTTTAGTCTTTTCTACCCAACGTAGTGCTTCAATGGCTCCTTCATTACCAAAGAATTCAATTGGCTTACAGGACAGAAAATCTTTATAAGAACACCCGTACGTTATAGTATTCATTCGTTTACGAAATGGAATTCTGACAAGAACATCATTGTCTCCATTGACACTATGGCTAGGTTCAGTGTGATGATTATGTTTATTGCCTATAGTCTTACTATTGTTTACAGGCATATGATTCTTAATAGCTTCAATGATTAGGGGTATTGCATCAGCTATTACCTAGGCTACTATGTTTTCTATAGCACTTTTATCCAAAGGATTTCCATGACTAGCATGAATTTCTTGATTATGTGATACTGCATTCGACATCTGAATAACAAACATTTTCAGATATTGATATCACAAAAAAATCATAATCAAACAAACTCAAAGCATTTTTGTCAAAATCGTCGAACATTTCGACTTTTACTCTTTTTAGAAATATATATTATATTTCTAATACATACACACCATGAGTGTATATATATATATATATATATATATATAGAGAGAGAGAGAGAGAGTGAGAGATAGAGAGATAGAGAGTTGGTTGGCTTCAAAAGTGGAACTCACGTTCGTCGTACTTCCAGACGAGGTTTTCTCCTATTGAGTGGATTTGGTTTCTAGCGCTCATCAGTTCCTCTCTGTGGTGTCTTAATTCAACTACGTTTTCTGGGCTCATGACTGGGTAGCCATTTGGCAGGTAGGGTGGAAATTGTGGGAGTTGCGGATATGGTTCTTGCATTAAGTTTTGAAATGCCCAATCATTTATCCACCATTGCTTCATTGAGTTTTGGATTGGGTATTGTGGTATAGGTGCAGGGATCCTAGGAATTTGTTCTTGGTTAAACGACATTGGTTCACAATTGAATGGTATTGGTTAGGGTGGAAAATGTATGGGTTCCGGATTAAATGGGATTGGTTCAGGGTGAAGCAGTATGTTAAGATTTATTTCTTTCTCTATGGATCAGAACTGTCACAGTTTGCCAAGCGGCGGTCAAGTTCTTCCCACAGTGGCATTGTTACGGGAACTTGGGTTGTTCCTTCGATTAAGGTTATGGTTGCTACAGTAGGTTTCCTCTCCCTTCTTTTTTCCCTCTTTTCTTTATTGAACCATTTCCTTTTTCTAAAGGGTAGTTTTTGGCTCGTCATTATCTCTCTCGTATCTAGAATGATTTTCTGATGGTCCTTCATCAAACTCCTTATCTGAACTAGAGACAGAGATATCTTGATGCCCCAGACAAGTCCTTATCACTCATACTGTGAATCCAAAAACAATAGCTTAAACTAGTGGCTCTGATACCACCTTCTGTCACAATCCCGACCCCACCCTGGGCGGGAGCCGTGATCAGATACAGTGGTGGTAGCAGTGTTTATTAAATTTGCAGCGCAAAATTTCATCAGGGCCGTAGTTAGGAAAATATCAGAGTTATAAAACACCGAAGTTTTATATATTAAGTAGTGGGGATAAAACCCATATTACATCGAAAAGGTTTTTATAGGGATAAACCCTGGTTTTACAACACACATTTCCTTTTCTTTATTTTGGTGACATAGCCACTTTATGTATGCTTCTGGTGCTTCGTAGCATTTTCCTTTCCTTCATAGTAAGTTACCTAAAACACGTTTAAAAACATTTTATCAGCAAAGAATACTGGTGAACTCATTCATTTGTATAAAAAAAGACACAATGTTAAAATCACAGTATTAAGGGTTTTTACATTTGTTTATATCTTTCAATTACTATTACTATTTGTCACACCCCATTTCGGTGATTGTGGTCATTTCACTATTAGCTAACTCTTTGTCCAAAGTAGTGTATACAAAACTACACATACCAGGACTAATTTAAGAATACAAAAACTTAATCTCGTGTAATTATAAGTAATAACCAGAAAACATTTAGGGTTTTGAAAGCATTTGATAAAAGAGAATGACTCACTTGCAGAATTAGGGTTTTGATTTTATAGCCTCCATATATTAGGCCTAGATTCCTAGTTAAACATGCAATGCAACACCTAAACCCAATTCAAACTTTAACGATAATCACCAGATCAAAACCTCAACGTAGTTAACAAAGTATAGCCTTATTCAGGCAACACTTTGGCATTCGTTGATTGATTTCGGATCAATCGGATAGGATATCATACCAGTGATCAGGGTTTAGTACACTTCCTACGGGCAGAGTTTCGAGGTTTAGGGGTTTAGGTATTAGAATGACAATTAGAGAGAAAGAGAGTTGATTTTCGATCGAAACTGGTGCATTGAACTAGTCCCAGATGTGGCCTTTATATAGCCCAGGTTGGGATCTCAGAGCGTCGCACAGGAAACCTGGGTATCTGGCGAGACGCGCCTGGGCGGTCGGCCTGGCCTAGGTCTGCCACATCACCAGCATAGGTCTGACACGTGGTACCTTGACATGAAACGTGTCATCGGCCGCCTTTTTCGCCCAATTGCGTGTTTTTCTTGATTTCCGTGCCGATACTTATTGCGTAAGCTCGGTTCTTGATCCTAAACGGTTCGGTTTTTATTTATGAGTTTACTAAGGGTATTTTTGTGAGGGTTGATTCATCAACTACCAAGTTTTCTTAACCGCTAAGTTTTTTTTCAAGTTTCGTCGCGTGCACTTGGGTTTTGATATGGTTTGTCGTCGGAAAACTTTTGAGGGTTGTTACAGTTGGAGTTGACATTGTTAAACCAGATGTACTTAACCATCCTGGACCGGCTACCCAACTAGCAAAGCGAACAGGCAGGCGGATTTAAAGAAGACCCGAAAGAACATGAAGCCTTGGGTGATCTTGTGGACGTACCAATCCCGAAATCAGGTAACAAAATGGAATGTTGGCGAAACTGCATTTGTGGGGGAGTTGATTTAGGTTCAACGAATAGTAACATTGCTTTAGAAGAAACAAATGCAGACAATCAGTTAAAAAGGTCGGTTGAAGAAAACATGGACACAGTGAATGAGTTGGGATCTAAAGAGGGTGTTGGGGAAAGTTTCGTTAGTTCAACCAAAACAAGTATGGATAGGGTTATGTTAATGGGCCCAGTTTAGAACATTTGAGCGATAACGCAGATGATAGGTTTCCAACAATCTCAAGTAGTTGGCTTCTGGCATCCTACTTGGATGTTTTTGAAGGAAAAAAAGAATCCGTGGGATCGGCAGGGAAAAACAAAGATAAAACGAGATGATAACAAATTATGTTTGATTTTTTTTTTTGCACTTTATAAAGTCAAAGTCTGTAAAGTGCTAGTTAACTCTTAGAGTTTGGCTTTTAGAATTTTCAGTTCTTTTTAGGATACAACAGTTTACTATAATTCATGTATACTATGTTAAAAAAATCTCACCACATTATTTTCACTTTTTTTTTCGAAAGTGAAACTCAAACAAATGAAGAAGACCTAGAAGTTAAGAAATGCCCATACAACAGCAAGGAAATATATGGATTTTAAAAGGGATTAATTAATCTTATGACTGTTTTAGTGGGTGTTTGGGATTCCATTTTACAATCTTCTTAGGGTAGAAGACACCCTATATGAGGGAGTGGTAAACTCTTCATTCAGCCAATCATATCATGTCGTGTCAACTTTCTTATTTACTTTTTATTTTTCACTCAAACACTAAGGGTGTTTCATCTAAAAAAAAATTTCTTTAGAAAAAAAATCAAAAAAAGAAGTTAAATTTGTGATTGATTGGAAGAGGGTGGAGCCTACCATTAACCATCTCTCTCTCCTCTTCCCCGCCTCGGTGATAACTCCACACTTCAACCTCAATCACCACACACCGATGTGGCCGGTGGCGTTGTGCCCGTGCGGTGACCTCATTCCCGCACCAAAGTCACCGAAGACACCTTGAGTACCCTTATGTTATTTTTTTGATCGACAAATTTGCATCACTAACGAACTCAGGACCTATTGGTCCCGAAATCTTATCTCACTCTAAACGAACTACTAGGCTATAAAGTCATGGACATTCTAAGTATCATTATTACTTATAACTTTTTAGAAAAGAAGCTTTTTATAAAATAATGTTTTTATAATGTGTTGAGAAGAAGAAAATGAGAAGTTAAATGGTTGTGACGATAGGCGGAATGGATAAATACGTTTCCTTATTTAAGAAAGAAAATCTTTTACAAAAAGGGAATTGGTGGCGATATCTTGTGCTCCTCTGCAACTACAGGTTTATGCTTATGAATGGTCAATTGAGGTGTTAGCTGAATGAGGGAAGTTCAACTCTTCAACCGTCTCGGACAACCTACCTTTTCAGGTTTTTTCTTCTTCTTCTTCTTCTTCTTTTTTTATGTAAATTCTAGCTAAGAACCCTAACCGGCATCTTGCTGATGAGTGAATTGAACTTTACACGCTTTAATTTCATGCTTTATTAGGGTTCTATGACATAGCTTAGGTGATCTAAACATGACATCTTTGTGATTTTTTGTTATCTTATATTCAATTTAGGATTAAATTCCCAAATCTTCGGGAGCAGGGATGGTTATGATGACATTTCTGTTGGTGGCAGTTTTCTTGTACTATAATGCCATTCTTTGATTGATGCTTCTATCCTATGCAGGGATATTCTAACTTGTTATGTTAAATTCTGATCATTTAGCGGAGTAGAGTGGAAGTTCTTCATACAGCAGATCAGGATGGGAGTATGCTTGTCTAAGGTGGGTTTTCAATAACTTACTAGTAAAATAATTCCATTTTATTATCATTTCAATTACTGAACCTGTCCCATTTTGTGGAGATAAAGAATATTTTTATCATGATAAGAATACGATATACAGAGGAACTAAAGCACTAGATGTCTTGAAACATAGTTGTGGGAAAACATGGATAATCGGAATTGCATGATAACCATTCATGAATGATATTAATTCAAATTAGATTAAGTGTTTTTTAAGGCTTACAGCCTTCCTATCCCCGACAGATGGCGTTTTTATTCCTTAATAATATGTGCATGCTTCAACTGTCCCATCATGTGGGTGTTAGTTTGATCTTGGATGTCTGCTGTGTTCCTTACCATCCAATGAATTGCATCTGTTGTCAAGGTGTTTTTCCATTGGTCTCTCAGAGTTTCTACCTAACAAATCAGCATTCAGTTAATCTTAAGAGTAAATGTAGGCGTAACATAAATACATATCTTTAGAATTTCGAGACATCGATTGTCTCTCCCAATGGGTAAACAAACGCTAAATCAGTTTATCATCAAGCATAAAAATAAATTACAGTTGTAAAGCCCTTTGCATATAGACTGGCGAAAATCCATATCCTAATATAACTAAAACATTGCTCCTAAACAATTAAATACATGTATCTGATATTAATCATCGTAAACGATTGGGGATTATTGTAGCTGTCCCGAAAATTAGAGTTACGATTTCGGATGCACCACTAGTGTCATTGATCCTTGAACCAAGACTCCAACTGGTGGAGGTTTGGGTCTATTTTTTAACAGTAGATTTGCTTATTTGGTAGCCATTTGTGACGATGATCCATTAAGCCCTAGGTGGTTCAAACTTGGTTGTTTTTATAGCCGGACTTATGGCAAAATTTACATATTTTTATTTATTACGAGGGTTAGGATTGATTTCGGGCTAGATAGAGAAAGGATTTTAGGCTGTAGGCGAGTTAGTGGGTCAATACTTGAGTCAATTTATGATCTGGGCTATTTTTTACGATGGCAGTTGCTGTCGGTGTTTGACGAGGAAGGTCTGCCATGCAGATGATGGTGGCTACCGACATGCCTGACGAGTGACGATGGTGTTTGTTGGCAATGTTTTCGGCTTAAATGTCTAAATACAAATTGAGTCTATCTAAGGTTTGTTTTAAGAAAAAAGTAAATAAAACTAATAAATATTTAAAATTAACTTTAATATTCAAATATACATATATAATAGGTGATTCGGTTCATCTATTTAGATTGTTTGGGTTGTGGGTCAGATCAAAATCCAGTAGCTAATGGGTCAGATCAGGCTTCCTTTAGTCGGGTCATGGGTCAGGGTCAGATCATATCAACTTCTAAGCTAACTACTTACTAGACCAAGAACACACCTAACTATGTATCTTCTAAGTCACACACATCCTAATATCCTATTTCAAGTACAGTGAGAGAACAACCACTACCTCTACAACAATATTGAAAATTATATAATTGGATGTCTGATATCTAGTAACGTTGGTAACCAATCATATCGGTTACATTTTTCTTGAATGGAGAAACAGGTTAAGCTGTAAACCTCTGTTCGATTTGGTTACACATAAACCAATAATTTGTATTTTATTGATGAATACATGTCCAGGAATTGATTATACAAAGAAATTAACTAAAGCAAATACTTTCTGACCTAATTCAGTTATTCAAATCCTAAAACAGCTCAAATAATTTCCTGACATTGTAAAAAGACTTGTCATTGTGTTTCTCCAATATTATGTACATATCAAACATTTAGAAAGAATTAATGCTTTATAGTATAGTGCATATAAGTAGAAAAGATATAAAACTAGATACAGTTTTAGATAATAAGAATAAATTTTTAGTTCTCTAATTTTTTATTTATTCAAAAGCTTCCTTTATATGATTAAGAGAGGCTAAAACAGAAAGGTTACTATAATTTTTTTTTCTTTTTTGTAAATAGACTGAAATTGAGGACCGAAACTGAAGTGGAAAATCGTTATTCTTCTTCTGGTCCGCTAAAAGCCAACCGTTTAGGTCCAATCAAACAAGCCCTATGATATTATTTGTCCATAAATATCAAGTAAACGTAGATTATGTTGGCTACTTGGTCTATCATGTTTTTATGCGCGAGGCACTCCATTAGGTCCTGAAAGCCGAGGCGCCTCGCCCCAGTATTCATATAATAATTATAAATCAATTGCAGATAATATTTGCTACATTGTTAGAATCCTTGAACACTCAAAATATAGATACTAAAAAAGAAGGCGATTCAATATACAAAAAACGTCTATGTACAATCAAACAAGATCTATGTACAGCTAAAGTAGCTCAAGAAAAAAAATATACAATAAAAAAACTCTTATGTATAAACTAAGAAGCTTGAAACCTGTATACAAAATCTGCCTAAAGCAACCCAGCTATAGGTGCTACCTAAGAAGCTATATGTACAACCTAAAGAATCCACGACTGCTCATTCTATTTCATTTGAGATTCAAAATATATACTGCTTCTATGTTACACACAGTCAACCAAGTTCCTGAATGTTCACATCTACCAAATAAGTCAGAGTGTTAGGGTAAAATAAGCTTAGAAGTTGATGAACATGACCGTCAAAGCTGGTGATCAACTTTGACTGTTAGTCTAAAATTCATCTTTTTTTTTTGTTGTTGTAAATTAACCGACCATGTAGTTTAATGCAACTAATGTTACAGTATCATGACGACGATGATGAGTCGAACCATCAGGCTGAATTTACTGGAGGTAATGTGACACTTGTCACTACTAAGGATGCTTGGGATCAAAAGCTATCAGAAGCAAATAGGGAACACAAAATAGTACGCCATTGCTCCCACATTTTGATATTATATGAATTACATAATTTACCTTTCTTGCTATATTATAAAGTAGCGCCTCATGATATATGTTTGTCTGGGTTACAGGTAATTGCCAACTTCAGTGCATCCTGGTGCGGGCCATGTAGAATGATCGCACCATACTTCATCGAGCTTTCTCTGAATCACACTACTCTTATGTTTCTATCAGTGGACGTTGATGAATTACCAGTAAGTTATACTTCCTCCTTATTGGTAACTTGAATTTCACGTGTCAATTTTATAACTGAATTATGAATGTTTTAACATCCTAAAACTAATTGTTAGATTTTTGTTTTGAACAGCAAAACTTCTATAAAAATATAGAAAAAGGGCCAGCAAAAAACTGGAACCCCAAAGTTACAAAATTACATCCCGGATGTTAAAGTCACACCATCTAACCCAATCAAAGCTTTACATGTTTAGATCTACTAGAAATCCAATAAAAAGCGTTGTCCTTGATAGTGTCCGCCGTTTTACTAAACTAATTGTTAGATGCAAAGGTACTTTGAGTACAGCAATGCAATATCTTTTCTAGATTTTCCATAATTAATATGTTACTTTATTTAAATATATTCTAATTGTTAAAATCTTGTTGAACTTTTTTTCTTTATAGGAGTTTGTTAAATGTTGATTTATAGAAAAATATATAGTTCTTTTTCTGGGTGTGAATGCAGGAATTCAGTACACAATGGGATATAAAAGCGACTCCAACATTCATATTCCTTAGAGACGGATACCAGGTTGATAGGCTTGTGGGAGCCAACAAACCGGAGCTCCTAAAAAAGATAAGCGGTATTGTCAATTCCCAGCCTCCTCCTCCACCTGCTTGTTCTGACATATAATGCGACTGTATATAACTTTCCCTATGGTGTTTATGTATTTTCATAACAATCGTTATGAATATGAATGTTGACATATTGTGCTGTTAGTTGGTATTTGCAAAGAAACTTATAGATCACACACATGCTTAGGCGCTCTATGGCCTAGAAAGCTAACACAGACTCTAAAATGTTTTAACCACAAATGAGAATTTGTTTTTTCTCCTTTTAGAAATATAAAAGTTTTATTAAAATTATGCATGCGATAATTTAGAAATAAAGAAGTTTTATAAAAAAATATGCATACGATAAATAGTAGTAGTAGCAGCATTAGCAGATTGAAAACTTAACAAATGAATGTTACTTTTGGTGATATTTGAAGGACTTGATAAAACTCATAATGAGATTTGTGATTTTTTTTTACTGAAGTAGCCTTGAAAGAATACATGTTACATGATCAAAAAACGAATATGTTCTACTATATATCTGCTTTTGGAAGATGATTAAAAATATACTTAAAAATATCAAGAAGAGTCTAAAAGTATTAAAAGGTTACCTGTATGTATACTGTTGTACTTCATTTCACCTTTCTATATTAAATAGATTTTTAATTAATTTTAGAGTTAGTATTGATGTATTGAAAAAATATAAAATTTGCAGAAGATGTAATTTTTTCACCCAGTCAATTTTAGATGCAGAATTTGAACATGAGTTGCAACTTATACATCAAGTCAATTTTCGTTATCAGCAACATTGATCAGACAACATAGACCATCTTGTCAAATTTGTATTTAACATCTTACCAAGAAGTTGAAAACTTAAATTGCCTGAGTTGTAAAGTTCTTTTTTTTTTAACGGCAAATTTCTTTTAATCCCCAGTTATTTGTGGGACTTGAACCCAAGACCGTCTCTCGCCCCCAAACTCAAGTGTTTAAAGGCTTTCCTTTGCAAATTGACCACCAAGTTTTAGCTAAATAAACATCAAGAACTTTTTCAACAAACAGCCAAAAGTGTGGTTTGTATTCTGAATGTATAAAAATTAGAAATCCCGACATTCTAAATTTGATCCAAACCACTGATACCTACCGAGAGACAATATCTATACCATTGCCATTTATATCAAGAAACAACCAAAAGTGTGGTTTGTATTCTCAGTGTACAAAAATTAGAAATCCCGACATTCTAAATTTAATCAAACCACTGATACCTATCAAGAGACAATATCCATACCATTGCCATTTATATAGTATGTGTGTATGTATATATGACGTTATAAAAACTCACAATGACTTAATTTTAAATACACCCTGTTATAACATATAAAGTACTAAATCCGAAATATCACAAAAGTATAACCGGCTAACGTCCATTCGGTTTCATAATCTGCGAGAAAACCGCACTTGGTGTCAAGCCATTCGAGTCGACACTCGCGACACTTTGACTAGTGATGCTTGTCGAGTCCATCACAGTTTCATTGAAATCCTTTGACTTTCCGTTGAACGGTGTCTCATCGTATTCCATATCGACCGATCCCTCACCTGCACTCTCTTGAAGCTGCAAAGCAAACTCGAGGTTCCAAAGAACATCTCCCATTGATGGTCTACGTATCCCCTCATCAGCAAGACACTTGACAGCGATTTCTACCACTTTCGTAAAGCACTCAGGTGAAACTTTTCCCCTCAAATACGGGTCCAGAATCTCATCAAGAATGCCCTTCTTGTGACAGTGCAACACCCATTCAGCTAAGCTCACTTGCTCTTTTGAAAGTGTCGGGTTCAGGGCAGGCCGAGCAGATAATATCTCAAAAAGTACAACTCCAAAAGAGTACACATCTGACTTCTCTGTCAACTTCTGTCTCCGGTAGTATTCAGGATCCAAATACCCGAAACTACCCTTAACAACTGTGCTTACGTGAGTGTGATCCATGGCAGGGCCCGTCTTTGATAGCCCGAAATCCGACACTTTGGCAACCCAATTTTCGTCCAAGAGGATGTTGGTTGTTTTACATCCCTATGGATGATGGTGTGTTTGGCACCCGTGTGAAGATGGTGTAGGCCGCGTGCTGCACCTATGCATATATCAAGTCGTTGCTTCCATGTTAACGGTTGATTCTGTGTCTTGTAAAGATGCTCTCTTAGTGTTCTGTGAGCCATGTGGTCATATACAAGGATCATCTCAGAATTTTCTTCACAGTAACCGATTAAAGAAACAAGGTGACGATGCCGAAGCTTTGAAAGCATTTCGAGTTCCGTTCTAAATTCGTTCACACCTTGGCCAGAGAGTGAGTTTCCTCTTTTGATAGCGAGTTTAGTCATTCCACCATAGATCTCTCCTCTATAAACCTTACCAAATCCACCAACGCCAAGAAGTCGATCCTCGTCAAAGTTATTGGTGGCATCCTTAATCTCTGCAAAAGTAAAATGGCGACCAAGGTTTGAAGGAATAGAAGGAGTATAACTTCCATACGTCTTCACGGTAGTGGCAGAAGCGTCCGAGTTTCCATATAAGGAAAGTGGTAGCCAATTAGAGGTCCGGTCACTCGAGTTTTGAGTCTTTTGTCTTTTTCCTTTATGGGAAAGAAAACAAACAATAAGGCCAACAAAAACTATGCCTGCAAGTCCACCACCGATGGAACCACCAATTATCCCTCCTTTGTGATCTGATTTATGTGGCAACACTCTAGAGGGGTCGATCATGGGTTGGCTTGGTATTGGATTTGGAAGTGATCCCGCAAGAAGTCCACCACTCGTGTTTACTTTGAAGATCTCGATACCATTCAAGATGGCATCCATTGGTCTCATGTAAGTGTTAGGATGCAATGCTACCCAGAGATCTTGTCTTGGACTCCCAAGTGGAAGTAACGCCCCATAATCTTTATAAACAGGAACCTTACTCTCTGATGCCCAAAGAAATAACATCTGCAGCGGGCTCTGCGGTCTGATTGTTTATTACAATTTCAAACACCCTTTGGTTAGGTTTCGTTTTATCTGGAGCAATTTCACAAAAATGGAGCCTAACCAGGTATGTAAAACCGGTATCAACACCAAAGTACCAACTCAGATTGAACCCAAGGTTGGCTTGTGGGTTTGGAAGCATGGCGCGAGCGGTTTTATACACTTCAACTTGTGCAACATAATCTGGAAACCCTGAAGGATAACTGATTGTAATGTTCTGATCAGCAGCTACAGGAATCCCAATGGCAGAACCGTATACATAAGGAGTATCATCCCCCCATCGTCTAAAGAGCCCAGTATCCCCGCTAGCTGAAATAGTTTGTCCCCCAACATTTAACCGGTATACATTTTCAAGTGCAGTAGTGTTGTCAATGTCGAAAGACCCGGAGGCACCAACCAGCATAAATCCTTTAGAGGAATAGATATCTGGGTGAGACACAATTTCAATCCCGTTAATAAACGCATATGAATCAGGAGTGTTTGGATCAGGAGTAAATGTGACGTTCAAATCCCCGGATCCGGTATTTACAGAATACTCCTTGGAAAAGAAATCATAGTTGAGATTGGTGGCGGTTTCAAATGCACTAAAGTTTTCTAAAAGGAATACGGTCCAATATCAACAGAGAAGACCCCATGTTTGGCAACATGCTTAGCATAATCCGCAGGGTAGAAGTAAAGGCGGACAAACTTCTTCCCAGATGATACCGGAAAGCTGTAAGTGAATTCAGATTGAAATATCCGCGCACTCATGTAAGGGGTTGTACGAACAGAAGGTTTTTGGGTAGCAGCATCAGAAGCTAAGGAGTTTCCCACTGATAATGCATTCATATCAGAGGTCCATTTTCTACCATCATCATCACTCATTTCTCCATTTGCACCACAATTTAGAAAGATCCTATCGGTTGGAACATAATTCGCAGCATGAATCACAGAAACAAGCAGTAGAAAACATGTAAAATGCTCCGGTAGATGATGCGTATTTGGATTTCTCATTATACTTGCACAGAATCGAAGCTGAAAAGGATTCACAATCACATTTCAATGCTACTGAAACATCAAAGCAGAAAATACAACAGGAACATACATAACAAATAAACTAAGGGAAATTTTATAATCCATTGGCTGATATTAACACATGCCGACAAATTGACTAATGACACTCTTATCTTTTACTTTCGTCGCCAAAGGCACTTCTACTGGCATAATTATCAAAGATTTACACTCGATTTAGCTTACAAGGAATGTACATTTCCCCATTTCATCAATAATCATCACTGTGAGCGAATACAAATGGAAATTACTCATAAATCTATAATAATTAAAGTTAAGAGTGATTATCTGCCAGGGGTTATAGTTTAAAATGCAATTTGCCATAAATCAAACAATTTGGACCATAAATTCATAATACAGATCAGAGAAAGAGGAAAACTGATGAAATTCAATCAATTTTAATTACATCATCAACATTCATGAAAACCGGGTTTTAGGTATCTATTTCAAAAAGATATGAACCAAAACACAAACAGTAAAGCTCCACATACTAACTACTAACAAATACCAGAAGAATCAATTCAAAACGCTTCATCTATAAAGTTTACTAAAAGTATTAGAAACAGAAATCAGACACAAAAAATACCATTAAAGAGACCATCATTTACCTCCGGATCTTCAGTTTGATCGATCAACTTTGTTTAGAGCCATGGAACAAGACTAAACCAACAGTAAACTAAAAAGATGATGATTGATGATCCTTTATAAAGATGATTGATGATCCTTTAGTCAGTCAAAGAATCGATGATTGTTTCTAAATAGTCAAAGACGAAACAGGATTTATGTCTAAACTGGCGCTAGACAACAATACAACACCATATATTAAATTCCTTATTTTGGGAATTTCTATATCCTATATAATAAAATATCTTTCAATTTTAAAACCTAGGATTATACCGTCTCTAGAAAACGGTTACCTCATAATATCTTTTCAAATAAGAGTAAACTACAATTTCCTATTTGCACCTGTTTTCACTTACACACCCAACTTATAAAAAAAATAATTATTGGAATAAATAATGTCTCTCCTAACAGAATCTATTAATCAATAGTTAGTTAACCGGGACAAAGGTACTCAAATTCAAAGGCATTTATGTCTTTTGTATTATTTCTATTATTAAAACCAATAATTTTTATCTTCTTCCTTCATATCGTCTTCGTCTTCGTCTATCCAGACACCTATTTAATACAAATGTTAGATATTTCTCTCTTAGACACGGTTGCACGATGATTGGAAGTTGGGTTTTTAAATGAATTCTAGTTTAACTCCATACAGATCAGCACCTAGTTCCTACTTTTCGAATTTGATAAACAGTGGTGTGTATACAAACGAAGATCTTGACCCTTTTTTCACCACCCGGATTTCAAGCCCCCGAAATGTCCAAATTCATGCCTGCCGATGTCGTAAGCTCTCATCGGAATCTGGATGAATTTGTGAAGCCAGAACAAAAAAAGGTGAACTTTTTTTGTAACCGATGATGTATCAAAATAATAACTCTGTTGTTTCGCCAGCTGGATTTTTTTGAAAACATTAATATTGACAATGGTAGTTAGTTTATGTCGTAAGATTAAATATATTATATTTATAATATTTAATCATATAGCCATTATAAGTATTTATATTATTATATTAGATCAAAATATATTAAACCTATTATATATTAGTTGATAATTGTTGATGGACCATAGTACCATTATTAACTAATTAGGGTTTTCTTTTGGGTGTATATATAAGGAGATGATTAGAGAGGTTTAGGGTTAGACATTTACTCATAACATCATCATCGTCATCGTCTCACATCTCTCTCTCCATAACCTAAACCGAATTCATCCCTAGTATTCGGTTATGACCATCATAATCTTACACCCTAAGGAGGAACCAGATCACACTAACAAAGATGTCGAACTCCATGGCTGTGTCTCTGACTGGATTCTCTGCTGGCCTGTCTGCCGTCACAGGTATTTCATTCATGTCTTCCATTATGTTTAAACAGAACTGATCAACATGTGGTATCAGAGCATATGTTGATAAATCAGTTCTGTTTGTTTCCTTGAATCTGAAATTAAAATCTGGAAAAACAAACTTTATGAAAAACTGATAAAACTTAAGAACAAGAATTCAGATAAAAACTCTAAAATTCACGAATTTTATGTTCTAAATGGAGGTTTAATCACATTAGAAATTGTTACTGTTCCGAAATCCGTATTACAGAACTTAAAATTTCAGATTTTGGATTCAAGATGATATTTTAGTTTTTTAGGGTTCATCACATGTTCTTATGAAATTCGAAGAAATTTCTATATTTTGGAATGAAATTTGGATTATTGGGTGTTTTTTCCTGTTTTGATCTATTTTATCTACTTAAAGTTATTCGAAATCTGTTATTATTATAAATAGATATAATTTTCAATTAATGAAATAAATCTAATCAGCACTAAAATAGGAAACAAATTATCCCATAAACTATTAATTTCGAACTTTCAAAACTTATCACAATTAACTGCCATGATTAGAGAATTCGAAATCTTGAAGAACAAGTTTGGATAGATCAGTGATCCATTCGAGATGCCCATCTCGAACTAACTAGAGTCTCATTAGAGATCCATTCGAGATGACATCTCGAACTAATTCAAGTTTGTCTCATCAGAGATCCATTCGAGATCACCATCTCGGACTAATTCGAGTCTCATCCGAGATCCCCTCTCGAACTAATCCGAAACTTATCCGAGATGCCCATCCCGGACTAATTCGAGTCTCATCTGAGATACCCATCTCGGACTAATTCGAGTCTCATCCGAGATCACCATCTCGGACTAATTCGAGTCTCATCCGAGATCAGCATCTCGAACTAATTCGAAACTCATCCGAGATGCCTATCTCGGACTATTCGAGTCTCATCCGAGATCACCATCTCGGACTAATTCGAGTCTCATCCGAAATCCACTCGAAATCCAATATTTTTTCAAAATCTCATTACTACATTAGGCTATTATTGTGAACTAAATTTCAGGGGTTTGCTATTAAATAAATGGTTTTGTAAAAACTTAATTAATCATAATCTGAAAACCTTTTACAAAACCAAATAGCTTAACTTGAATGAGCTTTTGATGTATCACTTCTGCCCAAAGGTGATTTGATGCATCTATTTATTGTTCAAGTATTACAAAAAAGCTATGTTAATTATGCATTATAAACGTGAATGTCGTATTTCTGGCCAAAGCTGATCTAACTCATTCATGTCTAGCATACTTAACAAGTGCATAATTAAAGTAATTGTCTCATTTCTGGCTAAAGCTGATTTGTCACAATTATTTTGCATACATGCTTAGATGATTACACTTCTGGCCAAAGCTGATTTGTCTTCATTTAAGTAGAATTGTAACTAAGTCTATTATTTTGATGTTAGTAATAGACAATATCATAGCTACATAATTAAATGGTCATTACTTATGCCTGCCTTAGTATAACTTACCCTTAGATCACATTAAGACTTCTTTTCTTAGTATCATAATTTGCTCATACACTCTAAGCGCCCGATTGCGGATTCCACCATTGACTGGCGATAACTTTGCTACATGGAAAGACTCTCTCATGCTTACTCTTGCTTTGCTGGATTTCGATACGCTTTAAGAAAGAATAAGCCCGAAGACCTTACTCCTCAGAGTACCGCTGTTGAGCAGCTGGCTCATAAAAATGGACTAGGTGTAACCGCATGTTTCTCATGTTCATGAAGCAATTCATAAGCAATGCAATTCGAGGAGCCATTCCTGATTCTGGAGATGCTAAAACCTACTTGGCTTCTGTGGAGGAGCAGTTCAAAGGAACGTCTAAAACACACGCTAGTACACTAATCCTCAAGCTGGTGACTACTAAGTATGATGGGAGGAGCGACATCCGTGAACACATCATGATGATGAACGACATGGCCCATAAGCTCAAGGGATTAGACATGGCGATTAGTGATGGTTTTCTTGTTCATTTCATCATGACTTCGCTTCCTTCATCCAATGAAGCACTCAAGATCAATTACAACACTCAGAAAGAAAAATGGTCGATGAGTGAGCTGATCGCCATGTGCGTGCAGGAGGAGGAACGTATGAAGATGGATCGGACTACTGATGTTGCACACTTTACTACCTCCAGCTCTAAGAAGAGGAAGAACACTTATCCAAGGAAGGATGTTTCTAAAGTCCAAAAGCCCAATCCTAGTAGAAGTGCGCCTTCCAGCTCTAAGAACTCCTTAGGCAAACCCTACTGCAAGTTCTGTAAAAAGATAGGACATAAGCAGAAGAAATGCCCTGACTTTAAGGAGCGGCTGGCTAAGAAAGGTAATGATTTTTTCATGATACTTGAGTCCTATAATATTAATGTTCCTACTAATTCTTGGTGGTTTGATTCTGGTGCTATGACTCATGTCACTAACTCTACTCAGGGGTTCCTTACAATCCGGAAGCTGGGAAGAAACCAAAGAACATTTAAAGCGGGGGACGATAGAGAATTAGAAGTGAAGGCTATAAGAACTTTACAATTATTTATGAAAACTGTTTTATGCATTAAACTTTATGATACCTTATATGTTCCTGAGGTAACTCGGAACCTTGTATCAGGACCAAAGTTAGACATAGACGGTTTTGATATTACTCATGGTCATCGCAAACTCTCTATTCTCTATGATTCTGTGGTTTATGGTACCGGCATTCTGGATGGTGGTCTCTATAGATTAGAACTAGATGATTACTTTTCCAAATCTTTGTTGTCATATAATATTAATGAATCACTCACAAAGATGAAAAAAAATCAAGACTTAGAGACTTCATCCATGTTGTGGCATCAACGTTTAGGCCACATCTCAAGAGAACGATTAAGTCGACTCGTAAAGGGTGAAGTCTTACCTCCTCTCGATTTCACTAATTTTGGAACATGTGTCAAATGTCTTAAAGGTAAAATGACATTAGCGAATAAGAAAGGTGCCACTAGGAGCTCTAATTATTAGAATTCATTCATACTTACATTAGTGGTCCTTACCAAATCGCTGGCATAACAGGACATACTTCATTTTTCACTTTCGTTGATGATTATTCTCGTTACATGTACTTGTACCTCATTAAGGAAAAATCTGAATCTCTTACAACTTTTAAAGATTATAAAACTGAAGTTGAAAAACAATCGTAAAATTAAAGTTGTGAGATCAGATAGAGGCGGTGAATATTATGGAAGACATACTGATGTGGGTCAAGCTCCTGGTTCGTTTTATGAGTTTTGTAAGGGCCAGGGGATTGTAAACCAATACACCATGCCAGATACACCTCAACAGAATGGTGTCGCTGAGCGAAGAAATCGTACCCTTATGAACATGGTGCGCAATATGTTAGCCAACACTAATTTACCATTATTCCTCTGGAATGAAGCATTAAAAGCAGCTGTTCATATACTCAATAGAGTTCCTTCTAAGTCTGTCCCGAAAACTCCTTATGAACTTTGGACAGGAAGGAAACCGAGTCTTAAATATATGAAAGTATGGGGCTGCATTGTTGAAGCGAAACTTTACAATCCTTTCCTAAGGAATATTGACCCTAAAACAGTTACCTGTTTCTTTATTGGGTATCCTGATCACTCAAAGGGTTATCGTTTCTATTGTCCTTCCTATGTCACCCGTATTGTTGAAACCAAGCGTGTCGCGTTCCTGGAGGATTTTAAGGTCAGTGGGAGCAGTACCAATTACGAAGAAGTATAAGACGCGGGGATGGGGGGTGAGAGACTCGTTGCTTACCATTACTCCGTTTACTCCTCTTGTACCCAATGCAACAACTGCACCTGAAGCTACTGCACCAACTCCAAATTTACCTCCACAACCAGAACCCATTATACCTCATAACGAAGGCACATCAAACGCTCAAAACCAAGACACCGCTGAACCCGATAATCAACTTAGGAGGTCATCCA
Source organism: Scalesia atractyloides (assembly GCA_947069175.1). Taxonomy (NCBI): domain Eukaryota; kingdom Viridiplantae; phylum Streptophyta; class Magnoliopsida; order Asterales; family Asteraceae; genus Scalesia; species Scalesia atractyloides. The sequence goes on along the minus strand of CAMTDV010000029.1, from coordinate 53,376,657 downwards.
GGCAAAGAAGGCCTACTAATTGGGATGATTATGTTACCTACCTGACTGAAATGGATGCCGGAAAGCTCAATGATCCTATCTCTTATAATGAAGCCATTAGTAGTGATCAGTCTTCTGAATAGAATAAAGCAATGAATGACGAGCTTGAATCCATGAAGAAAAATGACGTTTGAGATTTGGTAGAATTACCCAACGGTGTCAAACCCGTAGGATGTAAATGGTATTCAAAACAAATCTAGATCCGAATGGGAACATTGAATGCTATAAAGCAAGATTGATTGCAAAGGGCTACACTCATAAAGAGGGAATTGATTATCAAGAGACGTTTTCACCTGTCTCTCGTAAAGATTCATTAAGGATCGTTATGGCCTTAGTAGCTCATTTTGATTTAGAGCTGCATCAGATGGACGTTAAAACCGCTTTCCTTAACGGAGATTTAGACGAAGATGTTTACATGAAACACCTGAAGGCTTTAAACCTGAAGGTTAGGAGCATCTAGTTTGTAAGTTGAAGAAATCCATTTACGGGTTAAAACAAGCATCACGTCAATGGTACCTTAAATTTGATGAAGTCATGAATAAGCAAGGTTTTATAAAGAATCAAGTGGATCAATGCACCTACCTCAAGATGAGTGGGAGAAACTTTACTATACTTGTCCTTTACATAGATGATATTCTATTGGCAAGTAATAGTTTAGACATGTTGCATGAGTCGAAGCGATTACTCTTGCATAACTTCGACATGAAGGATCTCGGAGATGCTTCTTACGTCATTGGCATCGAAATTCACCGAGACAGACACAAAGGGATCTTAGGATTGTCCCAAAAGGCTTACATAGATCGTGTCCTTACACTTTATAACATGCAACAGTGCAAACCCTCAGTCACTCTGGTAGTTAAGGGAGATGTTTTCGGTTCATTCCAATGTCCGACAACAGAGGTTGAAAAGGAGCAGATGAGCCAGCTACCTTATGCATCAGTAGTCGGGAGCCTAATGTATGCTCAAGTCTGTACTCGCCCAGATATCGCTTATATTGTTGGAATGCTAGGCCGTTATCAGACTAATCATGGCCTAGATCACTGGAAAGCAGCTAAGAAAGTACTTAGATATCTGCAAGGGACGAAAGACTATAAACTGACTTATAGAAGAAGTGATCATTTAGAAGTGGTAGGCTATTCTGACTTTGCCAAGTGCAAAGATGACAAGAAATCCACTTCGGACTATATTTTTATGTTAGCAGGCACATGGAAGAGTCATAAACAACAGTTAACTACAACTTCCACAATGATGGCAGAATGCATTGCTGTTTATAACGCAACCTGTCATGGAATGTTGCTTAGGAATCTGATCAGTGGACTCAAAATCGTTAATTCCATTTCTAGACCATTGAAGCTTTACTGTGATAACTCAGCTGCCGTTAGTTTCTCGAACAATAATAGTTCGACTAGAGCTGGTTTATATCTCGATACAAAATACTTGTTCGTATGTGAACGAGATGAGGAAAATAATCTTTGTATTGAGTATATTAGTACTAAAATATACTTGCGGATCCGATGACTAAAGGTCTCCCACCTATAGTTTTCGAAGAACATGTTTCAAATATGGGATTTATAAAAGACCTTATTTAATAGCATATTGTACTTACTTATGTTTTAATTAATGAAATTTCCTCAGTTTGATTTTGTATGTCTCTAATTTATGTTCTGCTGGTATAATGACATATAGACAAATATAAATACAACTCAAACGCTAAAGGGCTTATTTGCATATTTTGATCATAATTGTTAGGTTTTAAATTCAGGTCGTAGTATGACTAATGGGGGTCCTGAGTCGAATGATGATTCGACGGCTGTATTTCTCTGCTACGATTTTTGGTTTAAAGCTAAAATGAGTGTTAACTCCTGATCAGGCTTATCTATTACTCATGATAAATGATTACTCGGCTAAGTGGGAGAATGTAAGATTAAATATATTATATTTATAATATTTAATCATGTAGTCATTATAATCATTTATATTATATTAGATCAAAATATATTAAACCTATTATATATTAGTTGGTAATTGTTGATGGACCATATTACCCTGATTAACTAATTAGGGTTTCCTTCTGGGTGTATATATAAGCAGATGATTAGAGAGGTTTAGGGTTGGACATTTACTCATAACATCATCATCATCATCATCATCATCATCTCTCTCTCCATAACCTAAACCGAATTCATCCCTAGTATTCGGTTATGACCATCATAATCTTACACCTAAGGAGGAACCAGATCACACTGACAAAGATGTCGAACTCCATGGCTGCGTCTCTGACTGGATTCTCTGCTGGCCTGTCTTCTGTCACAGGTATTTCATTCATGTTTTCCATTATGTTTAAATAGAACTGATCAACATATGTAATTTTTAATTTTAATTTTCCAACAATGTGTTTAATGGGTTATTTATTTTTAGGTTACCCTATGATGAGATCAATGGAACAATTTCGACTGCTTTCACGTATCCCTGAACACGAGGGAAAAAACAACTACCGCGGTGGTTCATGAGATGATTCATCAATGTTGCCCGATGGTTTTCTCAACGAATTTGAAGAAAATTAAGAAAAATTGGTGATTTTTTTGTAATCTGACATTATTAAAGTGCCTCTTAATTATGTAAATTTCAGGCTGATAGTTGATTATGTAGATGAACAGAATGATGCATTTTCATGATAATGTGCCACTAAGGAGCAGATCTTATCCCAAATATGGATAAAGTATAATCATTGTTGTTTCAATTATTATCTTTTCATAGTATTAACTTAGATTGTTTGTTTATATGTGATATTGTTGTTTGTGAATATTGTTGTAAATCTGGACAACAAGGTATCAAGATAACAATTTGCTATTCTTGAATCTTTACACACACAAAAATGATTAATAATAATTACAGATATTCGTTATGTATGTTTTGCTAATATTCATTATCGGCTTTATTGACCTGGGTATTATTAATGATGATGAAGGTAATGTAAAGAAAAGAGTTAAATGTCATTTTAGTCCCTGTGGTTTCGGTTATTTTGGCAGCTTAGTCCAAATGTTTTATTTTTCTCCCGTTGATCCAAAAAGATTTCATCGTTGCCATTTAAGTCCACTAGGTTATTTTCATCCATTTTTTCTATTAACGAGAAGAGCAATTCTAGAAGGGCATTTAAGTCCACTGTGGTTTCGGTCATTTTATATGTAATTTTGTTAACTAGAAGGGCATTTCGGCCATATAAAATAACCGAGTTGCCCTTCTCGTTAATAGGAAAAATGGATGAGTTAACCAAATGGACTAAAATAGCAACGCTAAAACCTTTTTGAACCATAGATGAAAAATAAAACCTTTAGACTCAGCTGGAAAAATAACCCAAACCACAGGGAACTAAAATGACATTTAACTCTAAAGAAAAAGAAGGAATAAGGTTCTCGTTAGCACTTCTGGTCCTTTTTTTTGGGGGGGGGGGGGGGTAGTGACGGGGATGTTATTGATTCCAATTGACAACCATAGGGACTTGAATGGTCTTTTTTCGCAAATAGGATTTGTATGTGAGAAGGAATGCAAACCTCAGGTACGGAAATTGTACTTTACTCTTATAATAATAACAATGACAACAACCATATACCCAGTAAATCTCATATATAGTAAAGCTATTTATAGGGTCTAGAGATGGTGCATAATATTCAATTTTTGGGTGTTAAGGAAACTAAACTCCCAGATGCTTCTAGCATTCCGTTTCTAAGAATTTAGGGTTCCATGGACTTTGAGCTGAGGCGATTGAGTTACGTGGACTTGTCGGTGGGTTGTTCTGTATTTGGAATCCCACGATTTTCAAGAAATCTGTCACACCCTGACTCGCAGCGGAAATGGTATGGGGCATGATTGATTGCCTAAAGCTTATAACAACTATTATAAAGTTATAATATTTAAAGCATCATACTAACTTTTGTCACACATAAACATAGAATCCATGTAATAAACCAATTTCATGAAACATCACAAAAATCTAATTTAATTACTAAGGCAAGCCCTAAGTGTCTTCATCTCGAGTTCAGCTCACACTCATGTACCTGTATCACGTATAAGAGAGTTTTGTGTCAACAAAAATGTTGGTGAATAGGTTCGCTATTTAGTTAAAAACGTTATTAATTTGAAAACATTATTTGTTAAGATGCATAAGCAAATGTGAAACTATGTCCTTCAATATAACGAGAATTCAACGCACATATCATAAGTAACACAAACATAACAATAATAGTAACCATAGATATATAGAGATTCAAGCCCCGAAAGGAGAATCTGTGTCACACCCCGACTTTCCATAGCCAATCCAAACATCAGTGGGCCCAGGTGGGGAATATCGTGGCGTAAGTTGATAACATTATAGACAATTAAACACAGCATAGTGGAAGTCTTGGATTTAAATTACTACAGGCTCGTAATAGAAGATCCACATGCGGATCATAAATTATACAAAAAAAGAATGTAAAACAGACTTTGGGCGGATCTAGGATTTGCAAGATCCTCTTATCACAACCGAGCACTTCCAGCCTATTTTCGTATTGTACCTGCAAGCTTAGTCTTTTTGAAAATACGTCAGCTTTCGCTGGAAAATACACCCAACTGACTCATTTTGAAAACATTTGAAAATATGTTTTAAGTGCATATCAGCACAAAAATTCTTTTATAACTTGGGAAAGTTGACGTTGTAACCTTGTTAACAGATTCACATGTTTGTCCATACATACAGGGCCCAGTGCGGAAACCGAGACATGATTAACTACACACCACTTACGGACTCACGAAGGAGTTATTCCCAATGACATGGGTAGTTGCATTTGAGCGTCTGTCGGGTGTATGCCTACACCCCGCGCTAAGGTCGTGGCCATTAACCAATGTAATGAGCCGAGGATATCCTGGACACGGTAGTTAACCCCCGATGTTTAAGTTATCAAACAAACTGATTAAAACAGAATATGCGAATTTACTAGCCACAATCTGGCATTCGATTGATCCCATTTCTGACCAAGCGATAATAGTTTATTGTAACCCAAGTATATATAGGGGAAATAAGTCAAGAGTATTTACCTGAGCTAGTCTTCGTTTAAACGCAAGATTTATTAACTCAGCCGTACACAAAAGCACTAAGTGCAGATAGCATTTACCGGAATGTCTCTAGTCTGGATTATGGCATAAGCTAACCAATTAAATACTAACGACCTTTCTTAAGTCATAGACTTAGACCGACTAGCGTACATGATCAATACGTATAACGCTAGATTAAACGATGATTGGATAGAATGTAGTTTAATCCCAACAAGTACTTTGACTTGTGTAATATGGATAAACTATAAACATTCTTGATTTTGAGACTTAATGACAAGGTTAGACCCGTTTCGGTTAATTTCCATAAACTAGTTACATATACTTAAACGTACGCATATCAGCGATATCAGGTAACTGGATAAGTCATGGACAAGTTCTATATGCCATTATACTTTAAATAAGTTATACTATTAGTAGGATATCAACTTTTATGCCCGTTATGGTTTTAAAGTGAAACTATGCCTCATAAGGGCGTTTCCGTAATTTCACACCGTATAAAAGAAACTTGAATATAATTTAATGTTCTAACTATAATATTCTAGAAAAATAACTTATTTATGATATAATATCAGTAGGATATTAATTATATGTGTAATTTATCTTTTATGACCAAACTATGCACCGAAAGGGCATTTTGGTCATTTTACACATAGTTTATAAATTATTTGGGATTATGTGTTTATATCTTGTACCTACTGTAAAATATTTAAAATAGGTTTTAAAATCAGTAGGTAACAAGTCTTGGTTGGTAAATATGGTTTAAAACCATAATATGCGTCGAAACGACGCTTATGTCGTAAACTCACGATTTTGCGATGGTTAATGAAAATTGATGTTTAGGTCAGATTAACATGTCTTAGATATGTTATTTAATATAACATATCAATATACAGAAGATTTACTTTGAAAAGATGTGATTAAAACCATTTTATAAGCCACAAGGGCCTTATAGTCATTTATCGACATAATACAAGGACTTGTCCATAAAATCAGTTTATAATATGGTTTGACATCCCAAAATAATCCTACATATAATATTACATCAGTAGGAAATTATTTTCAAGTTCATTATCATTAAAACGTCTTTTTACAAAAAGGGCATTTTAGTTAAAATGGCATGATTACCGAACTTGTGCATAAACTCAGATTCTGATTATGATCATGTAATATAACCTCAGAGGTTTATGCTACATTATATTATGATCTTAATGCAACTTTAGACCAGTAGTTAACTACTATAAATCGGGTCATAATCGAAAGTCAAAGCAGAAGTCAAACTTTGCTACTTTCGGTTGCGAACCGACCCTAGAACTGAAATTGACGAGCCAAACATGTTCTTACATGTTCTAATAATTATTACCAACTTGTTTAAGTGTCAAAACAGGTTTCATAACATTTATAAGATCAAATTATAACATTTCTGAAAAATGGTCTGTTTGACTTTTTAATATAATAACTTTGACCCGTCAATTGGTCTAGCAAACGTGATCTTCAGGAGGTGCCCTTCATAGGGACTAACACCTACCTTATTACGATCATTTAGCCATGTTCGTTACGAACAATGGCTGGACCATAATGGTCTTAACCTAAAGTTAAGGCGTTTTTCGTAAAACGCTTGACTTTTGGCTATAAAAGCCTATAAACGAAAATGCAGGAGGAAGGAACACTTACAAGTGGTTCCTAGGTTGCAATAGAACTAAGTTGGATGCTCCTTTCAGTTAGGAACTTCCAGAGGAGGGAGATAGAGTTGTGAATGATAAAGGTGCAAGTTCAAATCACCTTGGCACCTATTTATAGTTGAGCTTGAAGGAGGTGATGCCAGGTGTTAAGGGGTGTAAGAGGAAGCTTACAAGTGTCCTAAAACGTAGCATAGCAGTTTGGAAAGCCATGGTTGTGAATCAAATGGTTTTGTTAATTTGTGTGGAGGCCAAGGCAATTTTCTACAGACACAGGCCTCTCGCGCCCCGTGAGAGGCACAAGCCTTGCCTCTCGCGCCCTGCAAGCGCCCCATGGCCAGTTTCAAATTTGACACTTTTAGCCCCTTAACCTATAAAACCTTCTAAAACACCTTTTTAGCATATTTAGCCCTCCGTAACCAATATTTGGTATACCCGGGAGTATGCCCGGACATTGTGGAGCTCTCGGTTCGTTAAAAGGTCACTTATAGGTGTAAATTAACATGTTAACACTTTTAACCCCTCCATTATCAAACTTTCAATTAATTACGGATTTTATCCCTCTTGTCCAACAAATGGGACATATGAGAGTTAGGACTTCGTAAATGATCACTCAGAGGCACATTATATGCATGTTGACATATCAGCCATTTAGAGGCTAGGCATGTTGATATATCAGTCTCTCATAGGCCAAGTTAAGCGTGTGGACATATCAGTCACTCAGAGGCCAAGTTAAGCGTGTGGACATATCAGTCACTCAGAGGCCAAGTTTAAGCATGTTGACATATCAGTCACTCAGAGGCTAGGCATGTTGACATAACAGAGGCCATGTTTAAGCATTTTGACATATCAGTCACTCAGAGGCTAGGTATGTTGACATATCAGTCACTTAGAGGCCAAGTTTAAGCATGTTGACATATCAGTCACTCAGAGGATTAGTTTGAGCATGTTGACACCTTTAGTCCCTACTAATCTTTAATAGACTAAATTAAAAATACAACATGTGTCACTATACTATTGGACACGATTTTACGAGGTGTTACATCCTCACCCCCTTAAAAGAAATCTCGTCCTCGAGATTTTATTAAAAAAGATGGGGGTACTTTTGTCGCATAGTGGACTCAATCTCCCATGTATACTCGGGACCTCTAAAGGTGTCCCACTTAACCTTCACTATAGGTATTAACTTCTTTTGGAGCTTCTTAACATGTCGATCCTTGATCGAAATTGGTTTCTCAATGAACCTCAAGTTTTCATCTATTTGCACATCTTTGTGCGGCATTGCTAACGACTCATCGGTTAGACATTTCTTAAGGTTAGATATGTGGAACACATCATGAATTCCACTAAGCTCCTCCGGCAGCTTAAGCTTATAAGCTACAGTGCCGACATATTCGATTATCTCGAATGGTCCTATATATCTTGGGCTTAACTTGCCCTTCTTTCCAAACCTCATTACACCTTTCCAAGGTGATACTTTAAGCATGACCTTGTCCCCTATTTGGAACTTGAGAGGTTTGCGTCTCTTGTCAGCATAGCTCTTCTGCCTATCTCGGGCAGCTTTGAGACGATCACGGATTTGCACAATCTTATCCGTGGTCTCTAAGACAATCTCAAGTCCTGATAGTTGCGCTTCCCCAACTTCTGCCCAACACACGAGCGTTCGACATTTTCTCCCATACAAGGCCTCATAGGGAGTAGCCTTGATGCTTGTATGATAACTATTATTGTAGGAGAATTCTATTAGGGGTAAGTGGTCATCCCAACTTCCACCTAAATCAATCACACATGCCCTAAGCATGTCTTCCAACGTCTGAATAGTACGCTCACTTTGACCATCCGTCTGCGGGTGGTAAGCTGTACTAAAGTTTAATTTTGTGCCTAAATATTGTTGGAAACTTTTCCAAAAATGAGAGGTGTATCTAGTATCTCTATCAGATACAATAGATATCGGCACACCATGTAGGGACACAATCTTGTCCACATACAACTTAGCCAATTTGTCTGAATTATATGTTTCTTTAATTGGCAAGAAATGCGCTGATTTAGTCGGCCTATCCACAATGACCCAAATAGTGTCATTTCCATGTTTGGTCTTAGGTAACTTGGTAATCAAATCCATAGTTACCATTTCCCATTTCCATGTGGGAATTTCCAATTGTTGTAGAAGTCCTGACGGCTTCTGATGTTCGGCCTTAACTTGCGAACATGTCAGACACTTAGCTACATAAGTGGCAATGGATTTCTTCAAACCCATCCACCAATAATTCTTTTTCAGATCCTGATACATTTTGTCACCTCCTGGGTGAACTGAGTATCTTGTGTTATACGCTTCTTGGAGGATTAGCTCTCTAAGTCCTCCAAAGATTGAAACTCAAGTTCTTCCATTAAAAGGATTCCATCATTTCCAGGTGCTAATTGATCAATATTTCCGCCTAATCCCTCATTAGGAATGTTAGCCTCTAATAGGGCTTGCTTCTGAGCATCTAATAGCTTCTTATACAAGCTATTTCTGAGCTCAATGCTCTTGGCGTTAATCCTAATGGGTTTATTCCTTTCCTTGCAACTTAGGGCATCAGCAACGATATTTGCCTTACCGGGATGATAGCGAATTTTGTAATCATAATCGTTAAGTGTTTCCATCCAACGGCGTTGTCACATGTTCAATTCCTTCTGATTGGACAGATGCTGAAGACTTTTATGGTCAGTGTATATAATACACTTTGTGCCATTTAAGTAATGTCTCCACAGCTTTAGTGCAAATACAACGGCACCTAATTCCAAATCATGGGTGGTGTAATTTCTTTCATGCACCTTTAACTGTTGTGATGCATAAGCAATCACCTTGCCTTTTTGCATTAGCACACAGTCCATGCCAGTGTGCGAAGCATCACAATAAACTATAAAATCCTCAATACCCTCAGGTAGAGATAACACAGGAGCATTGCTCAACTTGTGTTTTAGAATCTCAAAGGATTCTCGTTGTTTCGGACCCAAACAAATTTGACATTCTTACGGGTTAAGGTAGTCAAAGGAGTGGCTATTCTTGAAAAATTCTCAATGAACACCCTATTGTAACCAGCCAATCCTAGAAAACTACGAATCTCCGATGGGGTCATGGGTACTTCCCAATTCATTATGGCTTCTATTTTGGCGGGATCCACTTGGATACCATGCTCACTTACAACATGTCTAAGAAATTGAACTTCTCTAAGCCAAAATTCACACTTAGAAAATTTAGAATAAAGCTTTTCCTGCCTTAGCAATTCTAGAATGCACCGAAGGTGTTTCTCGTGATCAACTTATTACGAGAATAGATAAGTATGTCGTCTATGAAGACAATGACAAACTTATCCAAATACGGTTTGCAGACTCTATTCATGAGATCCATGAATGCTGCAGGTGCATTTGTGAGCCTAAAAAGCATCACTAGAAATTCAAAATGACCATATCGGGTCCTGTAGGCAGTCTTTGGAACATCCTCATTCTTAACCTTCAGCTGATGATATCCTGATCTTAAATAGATCTTAGAGAAATAACTAGCCCTTTGAAGTTGGTCGAATAAGTCATCGATCCTGGGCAGAGGATATCGGTTCTTAATCGTTATCTTGTTCAGCTCTCGGTAATTAATGCACATCCGCATTGAACCGTCTTTCTTTTTAACAAATAGAATAGGAGCTCCCCAAGGTGAGGAACTAGGCTGGATAAAGCCTTTCTCTAAAATTTCATCTAATTGAACTCTTAACTCTTTCATTTTCGTTGGTGCTAACCGATATGGAGCTCTGGCTACCAGTGCTGATCCGGGTAGGATATCAATTCTAAACTCCACTTGCCTATCTAGAGGTAGGCCAGGTAATTCCTCGGGGAAAACATCGGAATACTCCAAGATAACTGGAAGGTCTTCTATATTTGGCTTAGGCTCATTGATAGTTACTTGTGCCATATAAATGACACATCCTCTCTCCAAACACTTGGATGCCTTATTTAACGACACCTTGTCTGGCAATCCATAGTGTGAATCTCTAGTGATGGTGATCGTTTCATCAGATGGGGTTTTAATTTCCATGAGTTTCTTATCGCATGCAATACGAGCTTGGTTATGGGATAACCAGTCCATGCCTAAAACTACATCGAACCCTGCCAATTTCATTGGCAAAAGAGAGATGGGGATAGAATGATTCTTAATGGATATGGAACATCCATCAAGAATGGAAGATGCTGACTCTAATGTTCCATCAGTGAGTTCTACCTCATAAGTTATATCTAGAGTTTTTATGGGCAAGTTTAATAGTTTACTAAACTTATGATCAACAAAAGATTTATCTGCACCTGAATCGAAAAGAACTCTAGCATATACATCATTGATGAGGAATGTACCTGTTATGACATTATTGTCATTAACAGCCTCCCTGGCATTCATATGGAAAGCACGAGCATATCCTTTCTTAGCCTCTCCAGGCTTTGCATCATTACTTTTGGGATTCTTGGGGCAGTTGAACTTAATATGCCCATTTTCATTACAGTTGTAGCAGACGACATTCTTAAGATCCTTGCACTCTAAGCTTTTATGCCCCCTTTTCTTACAGATACCACAGGGTCTAGTTTGTGGATCAATACTACACTTTCCCCCAATGCTTACTATTGCAATTTTTACATGTCGGCATTACACCAGACTTATCTTGGTTCCTCCTGAACCCAAATCTCCCTTTATTTTACTTATTAAATCTCTGGGAGTTATCATCCTCCCTCTTCCTTTTCCTTTCAGTCTCTAATTGGACTGACTTCTGCCTCACTACATCTATGGTGAGGGAGAGAGATAGGTCAACAGCAGACCTATAGGTACTAGGTTGAGCAGCCTTTACCATGCCTTTTATTTCAGGCGCTAACCCATTTATAAAACACGCAATGCGTTTGGTTTCAGGGGTGATTAAATATGAAACAAACCTAGACAAGGAATTGAAGTCAGAAACATACTTCCGACAGTCTAGGTTCTTCATTGAAAGAGTCAGAAAGTCTGTCTCTAATTTCTCCACCTCATGAGGTGGGCAGTATGTTTCCTTGACCAAATCGACAAACTTAGGCCACCCTAAGTTGTACAAGTGTACTTTACCTGTAGATTGGATCATGGCCTTCCACCAAATCAGGGCATCGCCCTTAAAGGATTGTGATACATAGTTCACCACATCCTTATCAGCACAGCCGCTGATGTCTACTATCGTTTCCATTTCGTCCAGCCATTTCAAGGCTTCTACAGCTCCTTTTCCTCATTAAAATCTCGGGGTTTACAGGAAACGAAATATTTGTAGGTACATCCGTCTTTTGAAGAACGGGACCTATCCAGCAAATTCTATTTTCTTTGGTTCACTCTTTGCATTCGAAGAGTGAACTGAGCTCTCCTTATGAGCTAAGGATGGTGCAATTGATAATGGTCTTGAGTGAGTAGCACTTGACTCCCTAATTTTTTCTATGGCCTTTTCCATGTCCTTTCCCACAACTGCATCTATGCGAGCTTGGAAGTCATCGTTATTAACTACTATATTTTCAGCCTTGTTAGAGCTAATCTCTCGGTGGCTACTCTACGCCTCATCCGAGTTTACCATTTTGAAGCTTTGGCTCTAAACATCAAACAAAATTTCTCTTAGCCATGGTATAACAACCATATTGGCTTTAAACATTGGATATAACAATCCATCGCCCATTAAGTTAGTGTGAATAACATCACAACTCTTAGGCTTATCATATCTATATTTGGCCTAGGTCTTAACAAGACCATCAAAGGCAAATTACAATCTTGACATAGTCCATATATTATTAGACAGTTGATCGTAATGTCACAACTGTCATTGTCATAATTGACAATTGTATATAGCTCATAGGCTTGTCACTAATGGATATAATAATATGGCACATTGGCCTACATCACTAACAGATGTAATTTATGGCACGTTGGCCTACATCATAACATATGTAATTTATGGCGCATTGGCCTACATCATAACATATGTACTTTTATGGCACGTTGGCCTGTCAATTGTCATCACATTGATGACTTTGGCCGGGATCACATTGACCACATAGGCTATATAATAGGTCTTAGGACATAGTCCTTTTACCTAGACGTCTAGTGTGGTTCCTCAAGCCACACTACCAGGAGTATGAACATTCCTTAATGTTATCATAAGAGTACCTTAATGATTGATTAATGGTCCCGGTCACGTTGGACCTTAACGACCTTGGAGGCTTGAACCTAGTCCACCACCTCTGGATAGAAGGATAACTTCCCTTAACTATCCTGATAGAAGACCTTTTATTCTTAACTATCATTCCTTGGCCAATGTGTGGTCTGTGCCACTTGGCATAATCAAATCCATTAAGGTCTTTTGGAATTATATAGCAGAGCATAAATTTCGAGTAAAATTTGAGACGTTTTCTTTGAAGAGGATGAATACATATATAATTCCAAAAAAAATACTTCATTAAAAGTCAATAAAATTTACATTAATTGAAATAAATAAATAAAACTAACTGTCTATTCAAGGACTAAAAGAAATAAAAATGTCCACGCAGGGACTAAGGAAATAAAAATGTCCTCGCAGGGACTAAGGAAATAACAATGTCCTCACATGGACTAAATATATTTAGAAAAGGACTTCACTCGTCCTTCCTTCCCTTAACCAACTTGGAGACTTTCTTGAAAAACTTGTTCGTCTTCTTCTCTGTTTTCTTCGCTTGAGGTTGCATTTCTTTCATTCGTTCTAAGGCCTCAATGATGGCCTCGAGTGGCGGCGGAGGTTGTGGCTGTGGCTGTGGCACCATCGGATACTGGTACCCATAACTTGGGTATCCAGTAGGTAGATAAGCAGGTGGGAAAGAAGACGGGTAAAGTGCGTTATACATGACCGCTTGCATGTAAGAGTCATGCGACAATGCTTGTAATCAACTGGTGTAGATGGGTTAAAAGGATCTTATCCAGCATTATCTGGATATGTTGGGATATGGTTATGATAACCCGATGGTGGTGGTTAAACTGTGGGTGATGGTGTTGGTTCCACCATAGTGAGTATTAGAGGGTCCATCCATTTGTGTAACATCCGCCAAAAACCGGATTTACCAAACCCGCTTCGTTTATTAACCGAACAACCAGTTAAAAATTTCGTTGCGTATTTAATGCCCAAATTAATTTTAAACGATACATAATTAATAAGTATATTAGAATATAAAATTTATTTTTGAAAATGTACTAAAAATAATGAATTAAAAATAATATGCTGAAGCCGGGACTCGAACCCGGGTCAGCCGAGTGCTAGCAAAGCCTTAACACACATCCCTACTACCGCTCCGCCACTTGTGTTGTTTGTTAACATATTGAAACAATTAATACATAAATCAATTTGGAAATCAAAACCCAGTTACTCAAACGCGCCCAAATCCGTTCACGTCGGAAATCCCGACAATTTCGTCAAATTTGGCCGTTCCTTTTTAGTCATAACGTATGCATTAACACTAAGATCGGTTATAACCGAAGGAATCCATCAATTTCATTCATTTCAATTCAAAACCGAAAAATACAACTCAAATCCGGGAGTTATACTTTCTTCATTCAGTGAGCTCGCGAATTCTATCAAACACACCCATCATTTCGCTCAGAAAACTTCGCCGGAAGTCACCGGAATTCTCTGAAAAATTACCGGAAAGTTTCGCCGGAAAACCGAATTCAATCCATCCTTTCTTTTTACCCAAAAATAAGATCATAGGACTCATACTGACATCACTCCCACTCACCTTAAACCTCTGAAGAATCTCTGTCGCAAGAAAATTCACTCGCCGGAATTCTCTGCAAGTCGCCGGAAAATCGGGACTTTCATCTACACGGTAATTACTTTGATGTTTCTGTTTCATTTCATTATAAGACGAATTCTAACACGATTTCATCGCTCAGAATCAACCACAGACGACGTTGCCGGATTTTTCTGTTTTTGCCGGAAAGTTTCTGAAAGTTTCAGAATCACGCTGATAACCGGTATGATCATGTAATCTACTGATAATCATTACTCATTAGTTCAATTTCACATCTAATCCCTCCAAACTGCTAATTGACTCTAACAGCCGAAGTCACCAGAACAGAGCCGACGAGCTTCCCCGGATTTTCTGAAGAAGACGATCTATTCGGTATTTTCTTTCCCCAAACTCTTCGATTCAATACTTTCCAGTTGTTCATTTTGTTCATTAACCGAATTAATCAAGTATCAGTTGCTTTGACCGATGTCTGTGTTTTGAACGAAGAAGACGAGTTCAGATATGATATAAGATTAATTAAAAACAGTTTTATAAATGGGTTAGACACACAGTCCAGCGGTGGACTGTGTGCAAATAAACACACACACGTCGCGAGTTCGATTCCTGTCCCAACCTCATGCGCTGTAATAAAATGCTTTTTTTTTTTAAAACTGAACCGGGTTAACTCCGTTAGATGTTAAGTATAATAAAAATCTGTATTTAAACCAAGTTAGACACACAGTCCAGCGGTGGACTGTGTGTAACATTAAGTCACAGGTCCCGGGTTCGAGACCTGTTGACGACACCGGTCCGATACATTTAAAACCCTTTTTAAAAATAAATAATTTTCGGATTAATTGAATTAGTGTATAAATATAATTAAAAACAGAAATATTTCGGGTTAGACACGTAGCTCAGTTGGTAGAGCTGCGTGCACGCGTACGGGAGGTCTCGGATTCGAGTCCTGCCCGACGCATACATACACACAATAAACCGGTCAACAAGTCAACGGTCAACGGTCAAAAAGTCAACATTTTTTATTATTTTTATTTATTTATTTTATTTAAAAATCAATTAAAAATACTTAAAAATAACATTTTTAAGGTTAGAAACTAGCCTAAAACTCACAAAAATATATCCAAAAATCCTATTAAAGTTGTTAATAAAATCCATTTATTTACCTTACTTTTCTTTATTAGTTAGGTTAGTTATTCCTCGACAATCAATCCTCTAAACTCGTGCGCATTCATCATCATTCACCGAACGCACCCACTGTGAGTGAATCTCTACAAATTCCCCGTTTAAATCACGTTTTTGGGGTGTATCATGTGTCTTACTATTTATTATATTTAAATCATTGTGCATACATCATATCATGAATAAATGTGTATCCTGCCTGTGTAAACTGTTTGTGTGATTATTGTGTAGATTTAATTTATTTTTTTCAGTACATGCAATACGATCGGCTCCGTTTGATTGAGCCTTGATCGCACAGACATTTTTCATTTTCAGTACATGCAATACGATCGGCTCCGTTTGATTGAGCCTTGATCGCACAGTTTCATTTATGTTATATATTTATGCAAGTTGATATGTTATTGTATGCTATTGGTTTGTTAATGTATGTTATTGTTTGTTGTTGTTTGATATCGTATACTAATGGGTTGTGATTGTATGCTGTTGGTTTGTTAATGTATGTTATTGTTTGTTGTTGTTTGTTATTGTAAGCTAATTGTTGTTATTGTATGTTTATTTATGTTTGTTCATATATGAATATTGCACAATTTTTCCATATTAAATACAACCAGAAATAAATAATAAATATTTTCTAACAAGGTTCACTCGCCAACTTTTTGTCGATCCAAAAACCATTTTTACATATGATACAGGTGAACAGGATGAAGCAAGGAAAACATAGGAAATTGCCTTAGAAGAAAAATAATGAAGTTTAGAAGGATGAATAGAACATGTTGTATTTGTTTGATATGATTGTATGATCTCTTTTAAATTGAAATAATAAATATGAAACATTATAATAAATGTCATGAGCTTTGATGATAACCCAATCATGCCCCGATCACCTTTTCCGTTGCGGGTCGGGGTGTGACAATTTGTGGGTCCTCTTGAATGGTGGGGTAGGGTTTAGGCAATAGTGGTAGCGAACCCGACCGCTGACCTGCACGTACCGACATACGTGCTCCACGTTTCCTCCTCGGCGGCTCAGGTGGCGGCTGATGATGTTCCACCGGTTCCATGTGAACATCTTCTTGTATAGGAGGTGGTTGAGAGTGATGGGAAGGAGTGTTAGCAAAGGTGAATTGGTTCCAATATTGGTCCCACTCATTGGGACCTTGATATGGCGATCCGGCATAAGAGTTTAAATCGCTCGATATCTCAATGGGATGCGCATTTGAACCTGACGAAGGCATCTCCGGATCGGAGTCCTCGTCCATTAGGTTTGGCTGATCCAACTGATTCCGATCAGCTGGGGACGAGTTAAAGTATTGGTTGGGGTTAAATTCATCCTGATAAGAATGATGGGAATGGTGAGAGTGGTGTGAATGATGTGAATGGTACGAGTGATAAGAGTTTTGGGTATGAGAAGGTGAATGTTGCGATAATGGCCATGAATCCCCGATTCTTCATAGGGGTTCGGATGATGGGGATGTGAAGGAACATTTCCTGAAGGTCCTCCCCTCATTGGTCATTTTCCTCTTACTCTTACTCTTGGCAGCATTTTCCTGTTAAAAATTAATTCAAAAACAATACTAATAACTTAATAATGAGATGAGTAAATCCTAGGTCAAAGCCTAGACTCGGAAGTCTAAGGAATGTGCTTGTGTAAGTTTGAGATTAAACACAAAAGGTTAGTGTTCAATTCTATCAAACGTTGGCTCTGATACAAACCTGTCACAACCCGGCTTTCCACAGCCATTCCAACACCGGTGGCCCGGGTGGGGAATATCGTGACGTAAGTTGATAACATCATAGACAGTTAAACACAGCACAACGAAAGTCTTGGATTTAAATTACTATTACAAACCAAATGTTCGAAACATAAAATAATATACAGGCTCGTAATAGAAGATCCACTGGCGGATCATAAATTATACAAAAGAAAGAATGTAAAACAGACTTTGGGTAGATCTAGGATTTGCAAGATCCTCTTATCACTACCGAGCACTTCCAACCTATATTCGTATTGTACCTGTAAGCTTAGTCTTTTTGAAAATACGTCAGCTTTCGCTGGTAAATACACTCAACTGACTCATTTTGAAAACATTTGAAAATATGTTTTAAGTGCATATCAGCACAAAAATTCTTTTATAACTTGGGAAAGTTGACGTTGCAACCTTGTTAACAGATTCAAATGTTTGTCCATACACACAGGGCCCAGTGGGAAAACCGAGACATGATTAACTACACACCACTTAAGAACTCACGAATGAGTTATCCCCAATGACATGGGTAGTTGCATTTGAGCGTCTGTAGGGTGTATGCCTACACCCCGCGCTAAGGTCGTGGCCATTAACTAATGTAATGAGTCGAGGAATCCAGGACACGGTAGTTAACCCCCGATGTTTAAGTTATCAAACAAAACTGATTAAAACAGAATATGCGAATTTACTAGCCACAATCTGGTATTCGATTGATCCCACTTCCGACCAAGCGATAATAGTTTACTGTAACCCAAGCCTATATAGGGGAAATAAGTCAAGAGTATTTACCTGAGCTAGTCTTCGTTTAAACGCAAGATTTATTAACTCAGCCGTACACAAAAGCACTAAGTGCAGATAGCATTTACCGGAATGTCTCTAGTCTGGATTATGGCATAAGCTAACCAATTAAATACTAACGACCTTTCTTAAGTCATAGACTTAGACCGACTAGCGTACATGATCAATACGTATAACGCTAGATTAAACGATGATTGGATAGAATGTAGTTTAATCCCAACAAGTACTTTGACTTGTGTAATATGGATAAACTATAAACATTCTTGATTTTGAGACTTAATGACAAGGTTAGACCCGTTTCGGTTAATTTCCATAAACTAGTTACATATACTTAAACGTACGCATATCAGCGATATCAGGTAACTGGATAAGTCATGGACAAGTTCTATATGCCATTATACTTTAAATAAGTTATACTATTAGTAGGATATCAACTTTTATGCCCGTTATGGTTTTAAAGTGAAACTATGCCTCATAAGGGCGTTTCCGTAATTTCACACCGTATAAAAGAAACTTGAATATAATTTAATGTTCTAACTATAATATTCTAGAAAAATAACTTATTTATGATATAATATCAGTAGGATATTAATTATATGTGTAATTTATCTTTTATGACCAAACTATGCACCGAAAGGGCATTTTGGTCATTTTACACATAGTTTATAAATTATTTGGGATTATGTGTTTATATCTTGTACCTACTGTAAAATATTTAAAATAGGTTTTAAAATCAGTAGGTAACAAGTCTTGGTTGGTAAATATGGTTTAAAACCATAATATGCGTCGAAACGACGCTTATGTCGTAAACTCACATTTTGCGATGGTTAATGAAAACTGATGTTTAGGTCAGATTAACATATCTTAGATATGTTATTTAATATAACATATCAATAGACAGAAGATTTACTTTGAAAAGATGTGATTAAAACTATTTTATAAGCTACAAGGGCTTTATCGTCATTTATCGACATAATACAAGGACTTGTTCATAAACTCAGTTTATAATCTGGTATAACATCACAAATAATCCTACTTATAATATTACATCAGTAGGAAACTCATTTTCAAGTTCATTATCATTAAAACCTTTTTTATGCAAAAAGGGCATTTTAGTTAAAATGACATAATTACGGAACTGATGCATAAATTCAGATCCTGATTATGATCATGTAATATAACCTCATAGGGTTATGCTATATTATGATCATAATGCAACTTTAGATCAGTAGTTAACTACTCTAAATCGGGTCAGAATCGAAAGTAAAAATAGAAGTCAAACGTTGCGACTTTCAGTTGCGAACCGACCCTACAACTGAAATTGAAAAGCCGAACATGTTCTTACATTTTCTAATAATTATTACCAACTTATTTAAGTGTCAAAACAGGTTTCATAATATATATAAGATCAAATTATAACATTTCCAAAAAATTGCCTGTTTGACTTTTTAATATAATAACTTTGACCCGTCAATTGGTCTAGCAAACGTGGTCTTCAAGAGGTGCCCTTTATAGGGACTAAAACCTACCTTATTACGATCACTTAGCCATGTTCGTTATGACAATGGCTGGACCATAATGGTCTTAACCGAAAGTCAAGGCATTTTCCGTAAAACGCTTGACTTTTGGCTATAAAAGCCTATAAACGAAAATGCAGGAGGAAGGAACACTTACAAGTGGTTCCTAGGATGCAATAGAACTAAGTTGGATGCTCCTTTCAGTTAGGAACTTCTAGAGGAGGAAGATAGAGTTGTGAACGAGAAAGGTGCAAGTTCAAATGGTGAACCTTGGCACCTATTTATAGTTGGAGAGCTTGAAGGAGGTGATGCCAGGTGTTAAGGGGTGTAAGAGGAAGCTTACAAGTGTCCTAAAACGTGGCATAGCAATTTGGAAAGCCATGGTTTAGAATTAAATGGTTTTTGGTAATTTGTGTGGAGGCCAAGGCAATTTTCTACAGACACAGGCCTCGCGCGCCCCGTGAGAGGCACAAGCCTTGCCTCTCGCGCCCCACTAGCGCCCTATGGCCAGTTTCAAAGTTTGACACTTTTAGCCCCTTAACCTATAAAACCTTCTAGAGCACCTTTTTAGCATATTTAGCCCTCTGTAACTAATATTTGGCATACCTGGGAGTATGCCCGGACATTGTCGAGCTCTCAGTTCGTTAAAAGGTCACTCAGAGGTATAAATTAACATGTTAACACTTTTAACCCCTCCATTATCCAACTTTCAATTAATTACGGATTTAATCCCTCTTGTCCAACAAATGGGACATATGAGAGTTAGGACTTGGTAAAGGATCACTCAGAGGCTCATTATATGCATGTTGACATATCAGTCATTTAGAGGCTAGGCATGTTGACATATCAGTTACTCAGAGGACAAGTTTAAGCATGTTGACATATCAGTCACTCAGAGGCTAGGCATGTTGACATAACAAAGGCCATGTTTAAGCATTTTGACATATCAGTCACTCAGAGGCTAGGTATGTTGACATATCAGTCACTTAGAGGCCAAGTTTAAGCATGTTGACATATCAGTCACTCAGAGGCTTAGTTTGAGCATGTTGACACCTTTAGTCCGTACTAGTCTTTAATAGACTAAATTAAAAATACAACACGTGTCACTATACTATTGGACATGATTTTACGAGGTGTTACAATCTGTGAGACAATGATAGCGATACTGAGTTTGACCCATGGCCACAGGGAGCTGGTCAGCCAGGTGGATCCACGCGAAACCTGTGACATAAAACGAGTAACACATAGATGCACGTATAGAGAAACAATAGAAACTAGCAACATGTGACACATAGAAACACATCAGATTGCATGTTGTCAATTAAAATAATAAATGTAAATCAAACACATGACATACCCCAAAAAGTGTTAATGGTAAAAGGGGAAAAAGAGTATCGAATCTACTCACGGTTTGCGTTCTTGCTTAGTCTTGTTAAATCAACGCATGATTTGGGAATTCCTTGAAAGACGAAAAGTCACCCTAATATATATAAAAATAGAATACTTAATATCACAATAGAATAGTTACCTAAGTAACATGTAATATTTGTTGCTTATAAATTACTATATATTCAAACGATTTCAAATCCCAAAATTACAACAATTTTGCCTAACTATATTTCGTGACATATTTAATAAAGATACAATAAAAAAAAATTCCTAGGTCCATACCCAACTTTTATATCATTTTAAAATCAACCCAAACATTAAAATTTACACATTAGAAATTATGTGGGTTATACCAAATAAATCGGATCTTAATTTTTAAGATTTGATGGTAAATATATATGTTTATGTACACATATTTTTTTGTAGGTTTAGAAAATATCCATTCTATAAAAATCCATCAGAAAAACATGATTGTTTTAAAAATTAGAATTTTATAATATCAATCATTTATTTATTAAATGACTGACCTTATGTTAATTATTCCAATTAGTTGGTATCATAACAATTATAATTATTGATCATAAAATCTATGAAATTGCTAAATCTTAAGCGTAGGAAGAAATTCATGATATCTAATTTAGTTGTTTTCTTATTTTATATAAAATTCCTCTATATATATTTTCAACAAAAAATTATAACATAATCAAACTAATCCTAAAAATTTCCAGCAATTCACTAAACTAATCTAACATGGTGAGGAACAAAACACTAAGATCATATTAATCAAAAAGTAAGTCTAAGACTAAAAGCCCCAACTTTTATCATCAAGAACCCTAGAATTTGGGGATTTAAAATCCGTATAGATTAAGCCCCCGTCATAGAAATTGATAGAGGGGTTTTGTAGAAGTTGAAAATCTAAGGAGTTTAGGCTTTTAAATTACCTGAATCGGTGTCCAATTGAAGGATATATGACTAATCAAAGTTGCAAGCCCTAGTTCTTGTTCTTGATTAAATTTGTGAAAATTGAGGATTATGTGTAGGTTTGAGTATTTGTGGAGTTGTTTTAGGATCGTGTTATGTCAAAATTATAACTCATATCTCACCAAAATTGACCCAAATGACTTGTGTTGATCATAGTTATTAATGGTGAGATAATTTGATCCTTTAATGAATAAACGAGTGGTTATAAAGCGTAAATAATGATTTCCTATGATGAAAAATTGAAAGGACTTACTCGGAAGGCAATTCGCCGCGAAGGTGAAGGGATTGAGTTGGAAAAATCCTTTGGTTTGCGTAGGTGTGAGCTGTGACGAAGAAGATAGGTTCCCAGCTTCGCTTTAGGTTAGTTGAATTATTAGGAGCGTCCGAGTTTAACATAGCATTAATGGGTGGTCCTGTTGTTTAGCGTGTTATTGTGGAACGATCCGGTTCCCCTTTTTATATATTATTTCTTCTTGTTACAGTATAAAAATAACGCGTGCCTATTTAAACAACAAAAGAACTTGTGGCTCAGTGGTTGAGGGATTGTTTATTTACCTGGAGGATCCGAGTTCGAATCCCGTCTGCACTATTTTTTATTCTTTTTAATTAAAAGCTTTCCTACAATTGCAGGTTTAGTCTATCTATTTCAAAATTAACTCCTCCACTTAGATTAATAATGAGTCAAGATGGCCCCTTTAACCTTGGTAATTGGCTTAACATGATGATCCAACCTAGTTAAGTTATACTTTAACAACTCCAACTTAGTTTGAAATCATAAACTAACTTAGTTAATGACTTCCTTTATAAACCTAACAAAATTTTTGTACTTATTTAATTTCCTATAAAGTTTACATCTAAACTTCTAAATTTAATTATATCGGTTATTTAACCACAAAATATAGAAAACGGTAAAGATAAAAAAAACTTCTCATTTGTGATCCGGGTTACGATTCAAGTCGGATTCGAGGATCCGTTTCTGACGGATGTTACAAAATCCATGGTCCAAAAAGAAAAGCACTTTATCATTGTCTTTGGTTGGTGGGTTAGGCTGGATTCGCAAATTAACATCATGAACGTCTATGCTCCATCTTATTCAATCAAAAAAAAGCATTTATGGAAGGAGTTGTTGGACATCAGAATCATTTAAGCTGGTTGGTGTGTGATTCTTGGTGACTTTAATGAGACAAGTAAAAAAGGAGGATCAATTGTCTAAGTTAGGGAATGACTCAAGTATCGTTGATTTCAACAACTTTGTCCTATCAGCCGATCTTAGTGAATTTAGCATGGGCGGTTGGAAATTCACCAGGATAAGTGACTATGGAAAGAGAATGAGTAAATTAGACCTTTTCTTGCTTTGCAAGAACATGATTCTCAAATGGCATATGGCTCCATGACGACCCTCCTTAGACACCTATCGGATCACTCTCCAATCGTTCACCGATAAGCACTTAGATTTTGGTCGAATTTCATTAAGATTGTCTCTTTCGAATGTCACGGCGAAGTCCTAGGGGGAAACTCCCGACAAGGTTTCTAAGGAGCTCACCCGCTTGTTGAAGCTTAAAAAGTTGAAGATAGATATTAAATAATGGTGAGCTTTCATTAATTTAAATGAAGATGGAGAGAGAACTTACTTGTTAAGCAAAATCAATTCTATTTAGCTTATGGCTGAATTAAGGCAACTTTCGGCTTAAGAATATTCAGAGAGATTGGTTGCAAAAAAATAGGTTGTTGGTCTTGAATTCTGGAAGGAGACTTGACTTAAAGCAAAAGGCAAAAATCAAATGGGATACTGATGGAAATGAAATTGTAAATATTTGCATGGCATCAACATCGGTAACGTCAAAAGGACGCGGATAAATGGCCTATCTATTAATGGGTGATGAGAAGTCGACCTTGATCTAACTAAGGATGTAGTCTGAATTTCTTTTTGCCAACATATTCAATAAGAGCAATTATGACAGGCCAAGTTTTTCTATAGACTCTTTCTTCGCCCTATCTGAGGATCACAATTATCTTGAAAGACCCTTTATTCCGGAAGAGATCAAGGAGGCGGTGTGGGTTTGTGGCGAAGACAAAGCTCCGAGCCCAATGGGTTTACTTTTCAATTTATCAAGCATTTTTGGGAGGTGTTGAAGGATGAGTTCTTAGCTTTTATTCAGGAGTTTGAGATGAAAGTTTTTTTTTTCCGCATGGATGCAACTCA
This sequence comes from Scalesia atractyloides, assembly GCA_947069175.1. NCBI lineage: Eukaryota > Viridiplantae > Streptophyta > Magnoliopsida > Asterales > Asteraceae > Scalesia > Scalesia atractyloides. The sequence goes on along the minus strand of CAMTDV010000029.1, from coordinate 53,352,248 downwards.
TCATTCATATCTCTCATTCCCAAGTGAAAGACCCGATGGTGTTAAAAGATTTTAGACCAATTAATCTTGTTGGATGTGTGTTCAAATCCATGCTCCTCGCAACGAGGCTTAAGAAATTGATTCACAAAATTATGGCCATTGAGTAATCAACTTATGTGGAAGGAAGGAATGGTTTTGATGCTCACATCATCTTAAATAAGATCGTTTCGTCGGTTAAAAAGTCAAAGAGTAAATTGTGCTCTTTAAAGTGGACTTTGATAAAGCATTTGACTCGTTAAGTTGGCAACTTCTAGACTCTTTACGGATAAAATGAGGTTCAGAGATGATTAGAGATCATGAATCTTGGGCATGTTAAATTCCGAGATAGCGTCGGTGATTGTCATCGGGTTTATTACAAAAGAATTCAACAACAAAAGAGGAGCAAAGCAAGGTGATCCCCTCTCGTCATTGTTCTTCATTATTGTTATGGAGTGCCTTAACATCATCATGAAATCGGTTATCTCCAACAACATTTCAAAGGCTTGTCGCTTCCTAATCAAGATCCAATTATTACACACATTATGTATGCTAACGACGTCACTTTTGTTAGTGAATGGGATCTTATTGATTTGATTAACTGTCTAGAATTTTGAGGTGCTTCCATGTAGTTGCAGTATTGAATGACTAAAATATAATTGACTTTTGGTTTTTTACCATGACGAACCAAGCCATTACTGTCTGAACAACTACCATGTCGGTAACAATATTCGTTTTTATGGTTTTTGGTATAAGTTTAACTAAAAACAGAGTTATACCCGCAATAAAGTATCTTTTTTGGTATCGTATGCTACAATGAAAGTTGGTACCAAGTGATACCATCCATCACACCCAGCCAAACCGGGCTGGTCGTGACGATCGGTATCAATACATTGCAGTGGAAAAGTTTGACTAAGACCTTTAAGAATGAAGGTCTTTTTCCATCTATGTTAGGATCCCCAATCCCAATGTTTTCACCTATCCCAACCGAGCCTTTGTCACAAATAAAACCTGAGAAAAACATGCTTAAAACATCAACACAAAGTTGGTGAGTTCACACGTTTATGCATCTCAAAATATGTGTCACAATACACAATTATTCCTAATACGTTTGCCAAAGTGTTTGTCAAATCGTTTGTTAAAATGCTTACCAAGATACTTTCCAAAATACATGTCTACCAAAACGTTTGCCAATAAGTTTGCATTTGGAAAACCAGACTTTTAAAATATGCAGTCGTGACGTTAATCAAAATAATCACTAAACAATTTCGCATTACCACCCGTGATCAAAACTCAACTCGTTCTCTTGTTCAGCCCCTCTTGATATTCTATCACAAAACATCAACCCAAAATGTACAATATCAATTGCTCGATTTCCGATCAAGGTTAGCGCGAAAGTTATTGATCACAGTTCTAGGGGACTTAGTACGCGATAGTGTTCTATCTCATGTAACTAGAATGATGCAGGCTTGTTCCCAAACAAGTCGTTCTACAGTTCCACTCTTTTCCAAATAAAAATTTATGAAACATGTTTGTTTGTTCCAATTGGCATTCAAATCACGATCACTAGCATGTTTTCTCCTCCCCTACCCCTCCCCTAAGTATTTAGAGGAAAAAATGTTTAAAAGAGGGGTGTGATCCATCTAATTGACAAATTGTATGCACCAAATAACAACCAAGTAAAAGAAAAGTGCACGTGCGCGTGTGACGACCTAACCGTGCCCTAAGTTATAATATGACACCTTTGAGGTCTAAACGATGTTTCTAGTATACAAGTTGGTCATATGTATTGAATCACCCAACTAGCTAGATGGCACAAGGATTACTTGAAAATTTTAACTTTCAAACACGACGAACCGTTGATGATATGTTTACGTTTCTTGAAAGTATATGTTTATTTTTTTTTAAATTACAAGTATATACAAAGCGCTAAATCATGACTCGTTTTAGTAGTCAACTTTGAAAACCGTGCTCAAGTATATAAAACTATGACTTCTTGTGATCCGACACAATTAGTTTGCTAATTAAAGATATTTATATTTACTTTTAAGGAAAAATAAGCTAATATAAACGACTGAAAGCTGAAAATAAATGAACTTGTACAAATATACCCGAAGAATAAATATATACTTTCGTTGGGTTTTCGTCCAACTTAGAAATTTTAGTAAAGACATATCTGTTTATATAGAAATATAGAAATGAAATAACCCATATAAATATGTAAGAATATACTTAGTTTTTACACGACAATCTGCCTAATATATATTTACATATTTATCTAAAAATATACATTTTTTGTTCATGAGCTTCAAGTTTACTAAAATCAAACTTGTTGCTTTTTAACAGAGTTATTTTAGTAAAAATCATGACAAAATAACATGTGTTCTTGTAGGGTCCCTGAGAATTGAAGTATAATTTTTTAGCGTTCGTAAGATTCATGCAAATTAAAGTGTAGATATAATTGAAGCGTGGCCGAACAATTATTTATGATTTTCTACAACAGATTCAGATTCTTTATGTGTTCTTCTCTTTTGATTTTTTCTGTGTTCTTTCTCGATCTATCATAGTTAATCTAATCGTGTTTCGACTTATATACATTCAAAGTTGTTAAAATCATATATACGCTTTGATTTTGTATATGATATAGAGATTTCAAACTTATTGTTTTAATCATAACTTCATATATGAATAATAAAATCATATACACCAAAAACACATTAGTTATTGTATGTTAATGTATAATATTAACAGTTATTTGTTACTAAATTTTAATATATGAAAAATCAATTTTCTTAAGTACATATCACCTTTGAACTAGTACCAAGTACCAACTATACACTGTCACAGTTATGTGTGTCATATAAAAAGATTTGCATATTTAAATTTGCATATGTTAAAAGGAAATCAGATAAAGACAAATGGGTACTCATTTACTATAAAAATCTATTTAATAGGACACTTTGCGCTAAAGATGCATATAAAAATATTACATTTTAATAGGAAATTAGATAAAGGCAAATGGGTATATCCCGATTTTACATATACAGATTGTATATGTAATTGGAGTTTAAGAAAAATTAACTAATATAGTTAAGTAATATAAATTTACACCATACAATCTACATAAAAAGACTTGTTTAACCTTGTAAAAAATCAATTTTAGAGGTGTGAGGTAAGCTAGGGAACAGATTGAACCATTTGAGTAAACACAAGGAGCAAAAAAATCAAATTGAAACTATTGGAGCAAAGTAGATTCTCTGGATCAAACCACAGGGAGCAAATAGAACTTTACTCTAAAAACTATGTATTTTTTTCAACTAAAAACGAAACCTTTAAAGATGAACTATGTATTTGTAAATTGTCGAGTGATGATACAATTTGACTTTACAAAATAAGTTTCTGTATTTATGCCTTATCTTTCGAAAGGATTTACTTGTCCGAGGTAACGAAGTGCAGCGCGATCTGTTGTCTATGACGTTGATAGCTCTTAGCACCTAAGCCTCATGATATTAAAACCGTTAATAACAAATTCAACTAAATCAATCAAAAAACGTGTAGCAACCCTAGGCTTTGCAATTGTTGAACCGGGTGTGAACCTTGTTCCAAATCATTGTTTTAATCATTTAATCAAGTTTTCGTGGCAACCGAATTGTCAAGTTTTAGTAGTAATCAAAATAGCATCAAACTTGTCGGTTAACTCCGACACTCTTTTTCACAAACAAACAATTAAACCAAATTAGCAAGCTTCATAAAGTGTGACAATATTAACAATCAATCACGTCCATACGCAAACCACAAACTCTTCGTGGTTTGACCCCTTACTACCGCTAACACATTGTTAAGGGTAATTTGGGCATTATATTATTATCTTTGACCGGGGCGCGACACTCCGATCAAATTTTGGCGCCACTGTCGGGGAGTTCGTGCGCTTCGCGTTTTGGACTGTATTTGATTAGTGATTATCTGTTTAAAGTGTTTATTTCTTTCTATCATTTTTGCTTTTGTGTTACACGGGTGTGTTACTTGTGCAGGTTACAGGTAGTGCATGCATACACGAAATTCCAGAAGAATGTCACCGTTGGTGTTTGAACTGGAGGTCAAGCGGGTCGTTAGAAGGAATTTAGCCAACTGGGCAGAGGCAACACTTGTCTCTAATTCAGAAAATAACTCACCACCTACACCATCTTTTGGACCCATCCAAATGGATCCTCAAGATTCAAACTTAACAACCAACCAACATCAATTCCAATATCACCCTCGTCCGAACCAAAATGTCCAAAACAATCAACCGGCAAGTGGTAACAATTCAAGACCACCAACACCACCATTCCAAACTCGTACCAAAACCAAAACAATAACCAATTTACACCCACACCTCCACCTCAAAACCAAAATTTCCAAAACCCGTTACTATCCAACCTCAATAACCGAAATGTTAATCCCAACCGTGGGGTTAACAAAAAAGAGGCATTCCCACGAATGAAGCCCAATTTCTCAATCTTGACGATTTGAGAAATAACATTCCCGACGATGAACCCGATTATCAATCATCAGAACATGTGAGTATTCATTCAGAATATTTGGACATTGGATGGAATTATAATGATGGGTATGAAGATGACGGGTGGGGTGACAACAACGAGGGAAATTTCTATAACGGTCGGGGTTTCAAGGATGAAGAAGTTGGTTATCAAAATGCCAACTACGTGGATAACACTGATGCATACAGGTATAATTACAATCACAATGATGGTTATGGCAACAACCGTCAACCACGAAACAACAACCAACAAAACCGGTTTGATGGCAATTTCAAAAACAACGGCAATGTCAACCGTTACCGAATCCCGCAATTCATGGGTAGAGGAAACCAAGGTGGTAATGAAAGGGGTAATCAAAGACCGATCAATCAAGAAGTCAATGGTCCTCAATGACATCAACCACAACAACAAGCACCTCGAGGTATGAATGGTCGACCACCGAAAATGATTCACCTTGCTCCTACACCTCGAGGGAGAAGATCGTTCAATTGCAAACCTAATTACATCAACATCCTACCCCACTTCAATAATAGACCCATGAAGAACCATACACCTATCTGGTGGAATTTTCTGCTATATGTGGCACTATTGGGGGTCATGACTTTACGCAAGATGAAGTGAAACTAGGTTGTTCCAATTTTCGTTGAAGGACAAGGCCAAGCAGTGGTTTCTCACGCTTCTGGTGGGTAGTATTCGTACTTGGGCATAAATTAAACAAGTATTCCTTAACGAATACTATTTGATAGCCAAGACCGATGATGCACAAGACGAGATTCAGTCGTTTCGATAGTTACCGAGGGAGTTGTTACATGAGGTTCTTACTCGCTTCAAGGAATTGGTTCGGAAATGTTCTCTCCATCAGATTGCTAGATGGGAGTTGTTGAAATGTTTTGTATGGGGGTTAGATGCCGAAGATCACAATTACTTGCAATTGGCAAGTAATGGGACACTGTTAAACAATCACGAGGAAGATAATTGGGAGTTTTTGGAGAGAATGAACAAAAACTCCAAGGCGGTGGCTATGGCGGACCGAACTAAAAGACATCCAATCTCAAAGTCTTGGCGGACCGTGACGCTAGTTCCAAGGATCGGATTGAAACATTAGAACGGGAGTTGGCCCGTATGAAGAAGAAAGAGGTGGGTGCGGTAAAATTTGCCATGTACGAAGATTGTGGTGACATCAGTCATTGGGCCACTGAGTGCAATGTTAACATGACCCAAACCGCCAACAAGGTGAATCAAGTGTATGGAGACGGGAAGCAAGTTGATACAAATTCCAACACTTATGACTCTTGGTTGAGGAACCATCCTAATTTTAGGTATGGTAACGCCTCTAATCAAATGAACCCGAATTTCCAACCAGGAAATCAAGGTGGGTCGTATTACCAAAACCGTCAAGGAGGTTACCAGGGTGGTTACCAACGGAACTATAATCAAGGGTACCAAAGGAACTACAACAACGGCGGTAATGGTAACGGGTCTGTGAACAACCAAGGCGTTGGTGATGATTTGAATGCAAAGACTGATGCACAATTGTAGTGTTAGTGAAAAATGTAGGTGATGAGTCCGGAAGAGAAAATGAGCAAGAAACGATTCACAAATTAAAATCGAAAAAGTAACTAAAAATTCTTTTTGTGAAAGTTGTTTAAATGAATTGCTTGCTAGGGCCAATGATATGGATGTGGAGTTTAATACCATCTCATATCCGTTGGCTTTATGAAAATCAATTAATACATCAAAGTTTGAAAAATGGGGCCCACCAAAGGACGAAACGTGGAAAATTTTAAACAAGCAAAAATTAATTTGCTATTACTAGATGACATTAAAAAGGTCCCGGCTCATGTAGAGTGTTTGAAGAGTTGAGCACTGAGAAAAGACATAATAAACTACCGACACAATTTGACTTAATCTCACATGTGAGTGCCGTTTTTATCAAGTGCCCTCCCCCAAAAAGCTCAAGATCCGGGAGATCCTTTTATTCCAATCCAAATTGGTAAATTTAAAATTAAGAGGGCGCTCCTAGAGCTTGGAGCTTGTGTGTGTATCTTGCCTGGGAGTCTTACGACCATATGATTTTGGTCCTTTGAAAAATTTTGACACTCCTGTGGTGTTGGACGATCAGACACAATGGACTTTTTTGGTAGTAGACTATGTTGGGTGTGTTGAAAATACATAACCGATAGTCATACTAGGTAGGCCGTTCCCGACAACTACTAACGCCATAATAAATTGTATAACGGGAACGATAAGCATGAAATTTAGGGGCCGTGAATTGATCTTGAATTTATTTCCTAAATTTACTAACCCGCTTGGTGAGGTAAGTGTCCTAAGGAGGACATTAGTCCAAACAACAAGAAAAGTTCTATGGTTTGTAGGATTGGAGAAAAAAAAGAAAAATTGGCTAGGAGGAAGAAGGTGAAGAAGTCGCCTCAAGAAAAGAAGGAAGAAGCGGAGTTGAGGAAGTTGGGCCCGTTCGGGAATAGATGGTATGAATCACCGATGGGTGATTTGGAAGAATCGTGGGCGACAAGCACACCATTCGACCACCATGAGGTGATAAGTTAGTTGTTGTTATATACTTTTTGTGGTTCTTTTTATTTTATCTTATTAGTCTAGTTTTTCTTTTTGTACATTTCCTTTCCGTACATTGTTTTGATCTTTCTAGATAAATGAACTTTGTGGTTGTGTTCCCTATATAACCCTCACCAGACCTTCCTCGTCCTCCTGATCTATCGGGAGGTTTAAAGGCTTGTTGCATATGCTAAATGCAACCCTGATTCCTACGAAAATGAGTTAGGTTTGTTGTTGTTGTAAAATATTTTTCCATAAAATCAAAGTTGAATAACAAATGACTTGGTAAATTTTTCATTAAATTAAAAAATGGTAAAAATGGATTAACTAATGAGTTTAGATTATTGTGAGACGCTTGCTTTTACACGAGTGCTGAGACTTGTAGGTACACCTATGTTCGCGAGGATGACCATTTTCATTGAAGAACAAAGAGCACACAGAGAATGAGAAAAACTAGGTGCATATGTTTCTTTTTAGCTTTTATTTTTGTTAGTTTAATAAGTAGATTGTATACATTATTGGCCGGGGTGAAATTGGGAAGGTTAGTCATGCCGCATCCCTTGTGCGTATAAAAGCCTTCATTCCAACACATTGAGGGCAATGTTGACCTCAAGTGTGGGGATGGGGAGAAGAAGTTGCGATTTTGACCCTTCGTTTAAATTCTACACATTGAGGACAATGTTGACCTCAAGTGAGGGGATGGGGGAAAATTTTCAAAAATGTTCTCTTAAAAAGCATTTTAAAAAGCACGATTAACAAAGTCAACAAGGGATTGCAAACCCATTTGGTCTTTTGTCATGGTTAAGTTCCAAATATTAGCATGATGGGTATTTAATATGTGGTTTTAATAGAAAGTTGCAAGTGGTTATTCGGGAATAGTCTGCCTAAGGAATTAGTCATATTATACACATCACATATCATGCCCTTTCCGTATGAGAGTTTGAGCCATTTTTACAGGTTACATTTATATGTTTCTTTGTTTGAGTGAGCCGTTAATTCATATATTGTAGAACTTGCAACTTTTGATGCCTTTTAGACCATAGACCGAGTACGAGTACAAGAATGATTAAAGCGTTAGGTAAGCCTTTTCTTTTTACACCATTTTATTCTATCCTTACCCGAAATTAATCCCTTATTGCTAACTTTGAGCCAAAACCTTTCGTTTCACCAACCCACTTAGCCCTTGACCTATTCAACCATTTTTATTTCAACCCGAGTGATGAAAATTTGATTTTAGGATTGTTTTGTTTTGTAATTTGTAAATTTGACTTAAAAAATGGAAAATACAATGAAAAATAGTGGAAAAGCATTATGAAAAGCTCAAAAAGATGAGTTAGTTGTTCATTAAATAAAAGGCAAGTTTGTGCCTTATAGTTGATGTTTATTAGTTTAGTTGTTCATGTAATAAAAATCAAATTTTCATCGGCTTAGCCACTTTTACATATCCCGTCCATACCCTTCGCCTAGCCACATTACAAAACATAAAGACCTTTGACTTGTGCTTCGTTTTTGTGTAAATTGGTGGAAAATGATTGAGTTGCAAGCTTATGTGTCTATGTGTTCTATTCGGTTTGAGTGTTCTTTATTAAATACTAGTGCATTGTTGCTAGTTATACATAACCGAGTGAAGAGAACATTGTGAGGGATGTGCATAGTGTGCTAAATTTAAGGGTGGGTTAATCTTGGGTAACCATTTCACGTGCTAAAATTGAAAGATTCATTTACCTATTGAATTAATTTTAAATGTGAACATTTTGAACCGGGTATGGCATTAGACCTTAACTTGAATCGTTGAGAATGGGAAGTGTGTCTGTTTGTTCGACCAACGTGAAAGTGAAAAACATATTTGCTTGAGGGTAACCAAAAGATAAGTGTGGGGAAGTGATACGTGGTCGAAAACCGGTGTTTAATCATATTGAAGTTTATATTGTTACATGACTTTCGATTCGAATGTCCTACTTTTGATTAGAATTGTGTTTTGCAGGTCTAATGGAGTTTAAGGAGCTATTTGGGAACTTTACGGAGCATTGGGATCAACCGGGAACGCGAAATGAAGAAAACGAAAACCAAGAGTTTGGCATAGCGTCGTCGACGACGCTCTTGGTTATTTGCGTCAGCTAGAAACTTGCCTAGACAGCTAAATAAGGCGTTAACAAAAAAAGAGGATTTCCAAGGGGCGTCGGCGACTGTAACAACTCCCAAAATACGATAAGCGAAACCCCAGACACGCACGACGAGACCCAGCACAAAGCAAAAAAAAATGGACCTCCCTGGCGCTATGCGGGAGAATCCTGAATTCTCTCGCGACGCACGGGAGAGTACTAGACCACGTGGCACCGTTTCACAACACGTGGTAAGCCTATGTGGTTGATGAGGCTGACCTAGCCCTATTAGGCTGCTGTCGCGCCACGCGGGGGAGACCCTTGATTCTCCCGCGACACACAGGAGAAACCCAGGTGGGCTATATAAAGGCTGTCATGGGAGAAGCTCAGTGCACCTGCTCGATCGAAAAACCAACGTTCTTTCTCTCTCATTCTGTTGTCTGAATACCCAAACCCCTAAATCCCTGAACGCTATGCCATAGAAAGCGTGTTAACCTCGATCACTGGTACGATACCCTATCCGATCGATCTATAAACAATTCAACGGATGTTTAAGTACTGCCTGAATAAGGATATTCCTTGTCATCTACGTTGAGTTTTTGATCTCGTGATTATCGTTAAAGTTTGAATTAAGCGAATACATTAATACGTGTTGCATTGTATGTTTAATTAGGAACCCATGACTTAGACCAGAAGGCTATTATTGAAAACCCTAAATCTGCAATGTGAGTCATTCTCTTTTATCAAATGCTTTCAAAACCTTAAATGTTTTCCAAGTTGTATTCACAGTGATTAAATGTTTGTATTCTGAAATTACAGCCGGTATGTGGGCTTTTGTATACATTAGTTAATAAGCTTTACTATTGAACAAAGGGTTAACCAATAGTAATATGACCACAGTCACTGAAATGGGCAAGTGACAAGTACTGTAGGTAATTAAAAGATATAAACAAATATAAAAACTCTTAATGCTGTGATTACAATATTGTGTCTTTTATAAAATGAATGAACTCACCAGTATTTTTCGCTCACTGATCAAATGTTTTTAAAACGCGTTTCAGGTGATTTACTGTGAAGAGAAGGAAAGTGCTATGAAGCACTCTAGCTGAAATAAGTGGCTATGTAAACCTAAATAAAACGTGTTTTGTAATCAAGGTTTATCCCTGTGAAAAGCTTTTATGTAAATATGGGTTTCATTCCATAGATTATGAAATGAAAACTATGGTGTTTTGAAAACTCTAATATTTTTCCTGACAACCGTTCATTCTGCTATGATTATTTTAATAAACACTGATACAACTTGTATCTGCTCGCGGCTCCCTCCCAGGGTAGGCTCGGGGGTTGTGATAGAAGGTGGTATCAGAGCCACTAGTTTAAGCTAATTAAGTTTTGTTAGAATACTTAAAACTAGTAGTCAGGAAATAAATGAAATAACTTATGTGATCACTGTGATTCTAACCAAATATTATATATACGATTTTCGAAGTTCGTTGTTTTTATTGGTTTTAGCCAACAGTATAACGATAGAGAGTTGTCAAAAGCTTTCTAAAACATATATCTTAACAAGTCAGATATGGATGAAGATCAAGCTGGTACACAAACCAGATATGAAGCATATAATGACAAACCAATGATATTTCGGGCCCAGCCATTAAATAGAGCACCCCCTAAAAAGAGAAGATTAGATTGGAAAGTAAAAAGGGACAAACACAAGAAGAAAAACCCAACAGCAACAACAACTAAATGAACTGGAGAACCAGCCAGGAACCCAATTAATGGAGAAAGTTCAAACCCAACACTTACGCCACTGACATGGAAAGACTTAAACCAACGCCTGGCAAATTATGAAATGTTCAGGACAATATCCAATGAAATCGACCTTAATATGCCACCAATACCCAGTAACCCAAAACCTATGAACTTTGAACCAAACATGCCACAACAACCACTTCAAAACCTAGTTGAAGAGTGGTGGACCAACGACTAGGCTTTCCAAGACCTAATGACTGGTCCTTTTCAATTCTACCCAAACTACCAACCTGCACCCCCAGCTTATCCCCCAATGAAGAGGAGCTGATGGAGAGGAGCTGATGGACACTAGCAACCGGATCCGCACTATAGGGGAGAATCTCGTCTGGAAATACGACGACAGAGAACATCACTTTTAAAGACACCACTAACCTTATATATATATATATATATATATATATATATATATATATATATATATAATGTACTTTCTGTGTTTTTGTGTACAAGAAAAAAACTATAACTATAACTAACATATATATATATACGCACACCTATTTGGTAGTGTATATAAAATATACGACGCATAATATATAAAAAAGAGTAAAAGTTGCAATGATCGACGATTTTGACAATATACTCTGACTAATTGTGTTCATGATATTTTGATTACTTTATTACTATTCTGTGAGATTAATATTTTAAATATGTTTACAATTAAGTTGTCAAATAAAGTTAATCAATTGGTCCAGAACAATCATGAAAACTCTTTGGATAAAAGTGTCATAGAGAATATAGTAGCACAGGGAATAGCTGACGCAATGCCCTTAATTATCGAAGTTGTTAGAAACCTTGTGCCTATAGAAAATAATAAAGCTATGAGTAGTAAACATACCGTAGCAATGATTTTAGCCACACTGTCAATGGAGATAATCGTCTTATTATCAAAGCTCCATTTCCTAAGAAAATGAAGGCAATAACTTTCAGATGTAGTTATAAAGATTTTCTAGCCTTTAAGCCAACTGAATTCGTAGGCATGAAGGAGTCATGGCTGCTCTTCGATGGTTGGAAAAGACTGAAGTTGTTCTTAAGATCAGTAAATGTGCTGAATAAGATAAGGTAATGTATGCTTCTAATCTCTTTAGAGCTGAGGCATTAAAATGGTGGAATACGATTATTCAGGCAAAAGAAAGTGACCATGGCCTATGCCATGAATTGGAGGGAATTTAAGGAAATGACAGAAAGGAAATTATGTCCTCCTCATAAGAAATAACAAATGGCTAATAAGCTCTTAAATCATAGAATGGTTGAAGTGAATTTTTGTGAGTATATGACAAAATTCTTATAATATGCAAGAATGGTACCAACCTTGGCTTCGCCAGAACCTGTATTAATTTCTCGTTATATTTGGGGACTAATTAGTGAAATCCATAATATAGTCAAAGCAGCTAAACCTCAGACTATTGCGGTAACAGTTGAGCTGGCCAACACTTTGACAGACGGATTGATCCGCACGAGAGAAGAAAAGAAATTACCTAAGACTTTCGTTCTGGTAATACCTACAGGAGGAGATGAGTAGGTCACTCATCTTCACCACCTTTCTGTAGGATTTGCAAAAAGAAGCATTCTGGGAGGTGTGCTTGGTACAACTTTTGCAAAGCACCTGGACATAAAGAAGAACATTGCAGAAGAAAATCAAGCATTTGCTTTAACTGTTGAGAAACTGGTCACATCTGACCAAATTGCCCAAAGTTAGCAAAAGCACCTGACAACAAGGCAAAAGAAATAGATGGAGCTAAGAAGAACGCACGAGCATTCTTACTTACTACGCAGGAGGCAGCGATGATTCCCGACGTGATCGCTGGTACGTTTCTTGTCCATGACGTCTATGTTAAGGTATTATTTGACTTTGGCGCAAATCAAATTTTATAAGTACTGCATTATGTCAAGCACTTAATCAACCATTAACTGAGCTTAGTTAAGCTTGTATGGTAGCAACGACAGAAGGAAACTCCACCAACATACGCGAAGTACTTCAAGGAGGGAAGATGGAATTATTAGGACATAAGTTCACAGCAAACCTGTTACCAATGAATCTAGCTGGATTTGATGTACTGTTAGGAATGGATTGGTTAGTGGCCAATCATGCTCGAATCCTTTGTGATCAAAATATTGTTGAGATTCGTACGCTAATAGGAGAAATGGTCATGATTCAAGGAGACAAGCCAACCAAGTCTACCAAATTCATCTGTGTATTGAAAGCTGCAAGTTATGCATGGAAGCAAGGCATAGTGTATATGGTCTCTGTGATCATTAACACTAGAAGATCTACATTTTCCCAGAAGATCTACCGGGACTACCACCTGCCGAGAAGTAGAGTTCAGAATTCATCTGATACATAGAATTGCACCAATTGCTAAAGTACGTTATCGATTAGCACCGACGGAGATGCTGGAATTAAAGAAGCAATTAGATGAATTGCTAGAGAAAGGTTTCATACAACCAAGCTCATCCATTTAGGGAGAACCTATGTTGTTTGTCAAGAAGAAGGATGGTTTGATGCATATGTGTATCGATTATAGGGAGTTAATAAGGTCACAATCAAGAATCGGTACCCATTACCGAGAATTGATGATCTATTTGATCAACTTCAAGGAGCTCAATATTTTTCCAAATTCGATTTACGCTTAGGATACCATCAACTGAAAGTACAGGAAGAGCACATTCCTAAAACTGCTTTCAGAACAAGGTATGATCATTACGAGTTTACAGTTATACCATTTGGTCTAACAAATGCTCTAGCAGCATTTGTGGACATGATGAATAGGATATGTAAACCGTATCTGGATAAATTTGTAATTGTCTTCATAGACGATATACTTGTTTATTCCAAGAGCGAAGAAGAGCATGCTAAGCATCTACATGTACTTTTAACATTGCTGAGAAAAAAGAAGCTTTATGTTAAATTCTCGAAGTGTGAATTCTGGTTGCAAGAAGTACAATTTTTAGGCCATTTGATTAATCATGAAGGAATTCATGAGGTCCTAAACAAGATTGAAGCAATAACCAAATGGAAAGTCCCTAAGTCAACTACGGAAGTCAGAAGTTTCCTAGGACTAGTAGGATACTATCGACGCTTTATCCAAGATTTTTCACGGATAGTCGTTCCGTTAACCAAGTTAACATGTAAATCAGTTAAGTTTGAATGGGGTCCCAAGCAGGATGAATCTTTTACAACCTTGAAACAAGGGTTAACGAATGCACCGATACTTCCATTACAAAAAAACTAAAGATTATGTAATCTTTTGTGATGCTTCTAAATTAGGATTAGGATGTGTTTTGATGCAACGTGAGAAGGTGATTGCTTAAGCATCTAGGCAACTGAAGAAGCATGAAGAAAACTATACAACTCATGATTTAGAACTAGGAGCGATAATTTCTGCCCTCAAAATTTGGAGACATTATTTGTATGGTAGTAAGTTTACCATTTTTACAAATCATAAAAGCTTAAGACATATTTTGGGCAAAGAGAGTTGAACATGAGGCAAAGACGATGGATGGTAATTTTAAGTAACTAGAATTGTGATATCCAATATAATTAAGGTAAAGCTAACGTCGTAGCTGATGCTTTAAGTCGTAAGTATCATGAGAAGTTGAGCTCTCAGATTAAATCTGCAAGTAGATTTAACAGAACAATTGAAGAGTACCCAGGAAATAGCAATCAAGGATGATGCTGAAGGATTAAAAGGAATGATGAAAGAATTAGAAAAAGGAACAGATGAAATTTGGAAATTTCATAAGAAAAAAAATTGGGTGCCTATCCAAGGAAACCTACGACATAGAATTTTAGAAGAAGCTCATAAGTCTAAGTATACAATGAATCCTAGTATTGACAAGATGTATCAAGACTTGAGGAAGAATTTTTGGTGGATAGGAATGAAAAAGGATATAGCTAGTTACGTCTCTAAGTGCTCAACTTGTTCGCAAGTTAAAGCTAAATAACAGAAACCTTCAGGCTTACTTCAACAATTAGAAATGCTAGTATGGAAATGGGAATTGATAACAATGGACTTTGTTACCAAATTACCCAAAACAAGAAAAGGTAACGACACAATCTGGGTAATTGTGGATCGATTAACCAAGTCAGCTCATTTTCTACCAATGAAGGAAACCTTTAGTATGGAAAGGTTAGCTAAGTTATATATAGATGAAGTAGTTTCATTGCATGGAATTCCGCTATCCATTGTCTCTGATAGAGATAGTTGTTTCACTTCTCATTTTTAGGAATGTTTCCAAAAAGATATGGGAGCATGACTAAATTAAGTACAACCTATCATCCTCAAACAAATGGATAGAATGAAAGAACAATCCAAACATTGGAAGACATGCTAAGGGCATGCGTAATAGATTTTGGAGGAAGTTGGGATGATCACTTGCCATTAATAGAATTCTCTTATAACAATAGTTATCATACAAGCTTTAATGCTGCTCCATTTAAAGCACTTTATGGACGAAAGTGCCAAACTCCAGTATGTTGGGGCAGAAATAAGAGAAAAACAATTATTAGGTCCTGAAATGGTACAAGAAACAATAGATAAGATAATTCAAGTCAAGGAAAGGTTAAAGACAGCACGAGATCGTCAAAAGAGTTATGATGATCATCGACGTAAACCATTGGAATTTCAAGTTGGAGACAAAGCACTGCTAAAAGTTTCTCCTTAGAAAGGACTAGTTCGATTTGGTAAGAAAGGGAAGTTAAGCCCAAGATATGTTAGACCATTTAAGGTTATCAAGCGAATTAGACCAGTAGCTTATCAGCTACAGTTACCAGAAGAAATGACTTGTATACATGATGTATTTCATGTATGTAATCTAAGGAAATTTTTAGCTGATGAATCTTTGATGGTACATTTTAAAGATATAGAGGTAAGTGAAAAATTAAAATTCGTTAAGAAACCTTTCCAATTCGAAGATAGGAAGGTTAAGAATATCAAACATAAGAGATTAGTTTTGGTCAAAGTAAAGTGGGACTCGAAACGAGGACCATAATATACTTGGGAATTAGAATCAGAGATGAAACAGAAATAAACATACTTGTTTCAGGGAATCTCGAGGACAAGATTTTAAACAAGGCGGGGAGGATGTAACAACTCCCAAAATACCATAAGCGAAACCCCGAACACGCAACATGACCTAGTGCGAAGCAAAAAAAATGGACCTCCCTAGCGCCATGCGAGAGAATCCTGAATTCTCTCACGATGCACGGGAGAGTGCCAGACCACATGGCACCGTTTCGCAACGCATGGCAAGCCTATGTGGTTGACGAGGCTGACCTAGCCCTAATAGGCTGCTGTGGCGCCACGTGGGGGAGACTCATGATTCTCCCGCGATGGGCGGGAGAAACCCAGGTGGGCTATATAAAGGTTGTCGTGGGAGAAGTGCATCTGTTCGATCAAAAAACCGACGTTCTTTCTCTCTCATTCTACTGTCTGAATACATAAACCCCTAAATCCCTAAACGCTACTCCGCAGAAAGCGTGTTAACCCCGGTCACTGGTACGATACACTATCTGATCGATCTATAAACAATTCAACGGATGTTTAAGTACTTCCTGAATAAGGCTATACTTTGTCATCTACGTTGAGTTTTTGATCTCGTGATTATCGTTAAAGTTTGAATTAAGCGAATACATTAATACGTGTTGCATTGTATGTTTAATTAGGAACCCAGGACTTAGAGAAGAAGGCTATTAATGAAAACCATAAATCTGCAATGTGAGTCATTCTCTTTTATCAAATGCTTTCAAAACCCTAAATGTTTTCCAAGTTGTATTTACAGTGATTAAGTCTTTGTAGGGTGTAGTGGTAGGTTTGGTTGAGTGTAGAATTGAGTTTGATTGATTAGGTTTATAAAACACCTGTTTAATTATACCAGTTGGTCACTCATTTCTAATAAAATCTATAATATAATCATAATAAAAATATGATTGTGTGTCGGGAGTATAAAAATATTTTTATATGTCTTTATTTGTGTCACGCTGATACGTGGTCGAAAACCGATATTTAATCATATTTAAGTTTATGTTGTTACATGCCTTTCAATTTTGAATGGCCTCCTTTTGATTAGAATTGTGTTTTGCAGGTCTAACGGAGTTTAAGGAGCTATTAAGGAACTTTACGGAGCATTAGGGAGCGAACGAGATCAACCGGGAACACGAAATGAAGAAAACGGAAACCAAGAGTTGGGCATAGCATCGTCGACGCCCAAATGAGCCGTCGAGGACACCCCTTGGTTATTCGTGTCGGCCAAAAACTCATGTAGACAGCTAAATAAGGAGTCAGCAAAAAACAGGATTTCCAATGGGCGTCGGCGACACCCTCCAAAAAGTGCTAACACAGAATCTCGTTTGTTTGACGTTTTGAACGAGTTTAAACCTAATTTTTGGGTTATTAGTTGGGGTTACGAGTTTTTGAATATCTTGAACCATTATTGGAGCCACAACCATCCTCTACACTTCATCAAATCCATCCCAATCATCCATCATCATCTTATTCAATCACAACCCTAATCTACCAACATCATCACCATCATCTCATCACCAATCACCAAACCTCTCCACCATCACCACTCACCAAACCCTAACTCCACCATTCTCCAAGGTTGAAGATCATGTTCAAGTTCAACTTCTCGCCAATTGTTGATCGTGTTCCGTTCGTCATGAGCGGCTAATCTTCTCGGGCTTCACCCAGGTGTAGACTTTTGTAAGATTCTAGGGTTTGCCTTATGTTTATTAGTTGATTTGTGACAATTTGAATTGTATTTGAATTGATTGATAATTGTTCTACATTTGAACTAGATTTGTGAATTGTCGAGTGATGATAAAATTTTACTTTGCAAAATACGTTTGTGTCTTTATACCTTATCTTTCGAAAGGATTTACTTGTCCGAGCTAACAAAGTACAGCGAAGTCCGTTGTCTATGACGTTGATAGGTCTTGACACCTAAGCCTCGTGATATTAAAACCTTTAATGACAAATTCAACTAAATCAATCAAAAAACGTGTAGCAACACTAGGCTTTGCAATTGTTCATCCGGGTGTGAACCTTGTTCCAAATAATTGTTATAGTCATTTAATCAAGTTTTCGTGGCAACCAAATTGTCAAGTTTTAGTAGTAATCAAAATAGCATCAAACTTGTCGGTTAACTCCGACACTCTTTTTCCCAAACAAACAATTAAACCAAATTAGCAAGCTTCATAAAGTGTGACAACATTAACAATCAATCACGTCCATACGCAAACCACAATCTCTTCGTGGTTCGACCCCTTACTATCGCTAACACATTATTAAGGGTAATTTGGGCATTATAAATATTATTTTTGACTGGGGCGCGACACTTCGATCATACGCTAACGGCGTATCGTAAATGTAATTTGCAATTCACGTGATGAAAAGTTTAAATAATAACACACACACACACACATATATATATATATATATATATATACTATTTCCCACATAATGATATTATAGAATGCTTCCCAAGCATTTAGATAATTTTCATCGACGTTCTTGCATGTCGGTTTAACTCATGTTGACCCAGTAATTTCTAAAAATTACCAAATCTAAAACGTAAGATCATGATGTGTGTGAGCTTCAAGTTTGTTCGTATGTTAGCATGCATTTGCCGATTGTCACACCATCTAAACAATATTGACACGAGTTTAGGAGTAGATTCACGTAACCAAGGAACCTCACGAGTTCAAGGGGCAACATCCATTGTCAGGTTCGAGGGGCAGCGCCCCTAGCAGAATCCAAGGGGTTGAGTGAAGCCACTTTCTATCTAAAGTTGAAATTGCTGAACAAAAGAAGAAATGGTTTCGCGTAAATTCAGCTGAGCGTAAATTTAAAAGACCCCTAGCATTCTTTACCAGAGATACTGATATTTCTCCAGGGGATATTTTGAGTTGGGGATGGATTGAAGAGCTTAATGTGTATGCGATAAAGAGGAAATTTGGTATCCAATACTTTTGATATTTGAGCGACATCAAAACATTGCCGTATTGGGATATAAAGGAGCTTGTTCAAACAAAGATGATAAATCTAAAGATGAAGTTTCATGACCAAATGCTTTGGAGATTGAGTAAGTTTGAAGCTTTGCACGGTTTTGTACATTGGAAACCTCATTATCCTCGTCGCATTATTAAAGTTGATCCAGTAACAAACATGAAAGATGTTACTTTGATTGTGAAGAAACTACGGGTGATGAAGAACATGCCTCTGATTAAAATGGAGCAAGATTTCTTCAAGATATTCAAATGGTGGCACTATGATTCGAGTTCAGGAGAAGCTGTTATTTGTGTGCGTCCAGATGATGACTCTTGGAAAATCACTGAGGAATTAACCGAAGCCGTCATAGCGCACAAACGAATATATGGTCTATGGCGAGGCATTTGAGTACTAGACCCAATGTGGCTAGTCAACTGTTCAAAGAAAGATATAGAATGTTTATTCTACAGTAAGATAAGTTTTGAAGAGAAGGATCAAGAACAAGCGCTTCAATTTCAGAAGATTGTTAATGTGTGTTTTGCAAATGATATACATTCTGGTTCGGATTGGAAAACAACTTGGAGGAAGCTTGAGAAGAAAGAGTCAAAGAAAAAGGAAGAAAAAGGAAGAAAAAGAAGCTCGAATTACAGAACGTACAAGAATAGCATCTTTAAGGAGCTTTCAGTTTGTGAAACGACCTCCTCCGACTGATCAAACGCCAGTTGCTTTTGAGGAGCGTCGCAAGCCTATAAAGAGATTTTTTGAACGTTAGAGTCAAATCTAATAGAAGATTTTTGAAGACTATCCAGACTGCGGCAACATCCAAGGGGGAGTTTGTTGGTGCATAATGTCTATTGCCTACGTCTAGGATATGTCTGTAATGTTTATAAAAGTTTACACGTCAATGATTATATGTTAAAAAGTAAGTTTTATATGTTTTGTCACTATGTTTCTTACGAAAAATTACATGTTTCGTACGAGTGTCTTACTCGTACGAAACACAGACTCGTACGAAATATAGTTGTTTGTTTAGCATGCATTTCGGTACGAGTCATGTCGACCTATAAATAGGGAAGTGTTGTGTTAGAGCTAGTTAGTGATTTGTCAATTGGTACGGTGAAGCTCTACCAGTTTGTTTACTTGCATCTGTATTTGAACGTCATTAATACATCGGAAGTAGTTAAACAGTAAGTACTATCTTGTTTGTCTTATCTACCTCTCTAGCAATGGATTCCGCCTCTGCTAGTTGAGCTAGATCTGGTCGATTGCTCATTTCGGGAGCTCGATCCCCGTTCACAAGTTCAGTCTCCTCCGTTGTAAAGGTAGACTGGGCTTCTGCAATTGGTTTTAGTACAGTTTATTGATGTGAGGTTGTAGGTTGTGTGATTTCAGGTTGTGTTGACGATGTTCCCATAGACTTTTTACTTTGTTTCTTTCTACCCTTATCACTACCTGTAGTACCTACATCACTTGCACCAACATTACCATCAACATCATCACCTGTTCCCTTTTGACGACCAAACTTATCTTCAATCATCTTTTTCAAAGTTGGTTCTTCATTATCTGACTTACTATCATCATGGCGCCATTTATCGTTTTCTGGTGCAACGTACTCATCATTTGCCAGAAAACCGAACAATTTACGAGGTGTGCTTTCCTTGTAACGTTTTGCTGCTACACTTCTAAATATTTTCAACGAATGTTTCATCATGATCTCAACATTTAGAGCATCGTTTTCGTTCTTCGGAAGATTCGGATGTTGCACATTGAAGATCATCTGCAGAAAACGAGGGTACATCCAAAACTTGTTTCCACCATATGTGGTTCTTCTCCGGTTTTTCTTCATGTTTGCAAAAATATACTTTGAAACACTAAATGGTTTGTTCAATGTCAAAGCTATCATCATTCCAACTAAGTCGTTTTGCTCAAACACTGAATTAAAACATGTAGAAGAACTTGTATCGGAGTGGCAACCATGCTTTGTTTAGTTGTCCTACGAGAAAATCTCCAACACATTTCATTCGAAGCAAACATCCACGTTGACATTTCAACAAAACTGAGAATGGAGCTTCAGGATCATCGTCAAGTTGTGATACTGAGTTAATGATTTCAACAGAGATATCTACGTCCAAGTCATTTACTCTTCCGTGGATAAGTTCCTGCCGATTCACTTCAACAACTTTAGCTGAATCCCGAAATTCCTTGATCAACGTCTTGTATACTGTAGTCTTGAGCGTGATAGCATACTATATCCTCGAGTCGCACAAAAACTTCATTATACCGTTGTACTCAGCAAATTTATCTCTCGGATCTAAGTAGGCCACCATGTTGTGTGTTGGCTCTGACATGATTTCCACTTCTGACTTCTCAGTTCTCTTCATTGCGGGTTTTCTTTTATGTTCTTTTTGTACCATTCTGTACACAAAAGACAACCAGAATAAGAACATAAATTCATTAGGGAATATACACAAAAAGTTTTATTGCAACTTTCTGTATGTATGTATTCCCTACACGAAGAACTACTAACTCATACGAATAACAATTTATTCGTACGAAGAACAACTGATTTGTACCAACAACAGATTTTGTTAAACAAGTGATTTACTCGTACGAGTAACTGGCTCGTACGAGCGGCAGGTTACTCGTGCGAGTGATAATTCGCTCGTACGAAACAAGGTTAACTTGTTCGCACACAAAACTTCAAGAGTAGATTATTCATGAAGAACTTGTTTTTCGTTAAAAGGTTCTTCACTTAAAGTTTGTTGTTTATGTCAGGCAATGTCATACAGCCAGATAATGTTCAAATTGTTTATCTTTGAGGTATGCCTACATTTTCAATCATAACTTAAAGATATCAAAAACAACTTAAAGAGGGATGAAAGGATGACGCGAGCAAGGTGAAAATACAGTTGTTCCAAAGAACTACATCACCCTTTTTTACCACATTCTTGTACTCGCACGAAGAACACTTAGGTCATACGAAGAACTGCTAGTCGTATGAAGACTGTTTTGTACAAAGGAACCATGGTCTCATTTGTACGAAGCATACCACTCGTACGAGTAACCTCTGATACGTACGAATCCAAGTTTTTCAAAACTAGACTTTCAGTTATTCGTGGACCTTAGGTTTTTTTGTTGACATGTTTAGATCTTTGCACATATCCACACAGATTCATAACTTAAGTTAGGAGAAGTGCTTATTAAACAAATTTGGTTCTTTGAGATGAGTTTATCTGTTGTAAGAAAGTACTTTATGAAGTTATGATATAAAAGTTAATGGTTTTCAAGGCGTATCTTGGTGGGAAAACATTTGAGCTTCAACTTTGGCTAAATCAAAGTAACTTCATTTAAAAAAAACAGAGTAAACTAAAATAACTACTAATAGATAACAACACAATGTACATTAACTAGCAATATTTTTCTGAGTTTCAAGGAAATAGAATCATACTAGCTTTCAATCTTGCCAGAAACGAGTTTTTGTTTAAAACATCAATTAAATGAAGTTTTTGTTCTCATGAGGAGGACATAATTTCCTTTCTGTTGTTTCCTTAAATTCCCTCCAATTCATGGCATAGGCCATGTCCCTGGTAGGGGCCCACATATGGTGTAAACATGATTTCATACTTGAATGCCTCTGAAAATTGTTTATAATCTAGATGGTTGATTACGTGTCAGTAGAAAGTACCTATTAGTGGGAACAAATTTAGAAGCAACTTGTATAGCCTCGCTTTTTCATATTTTCTTTAATTAGAAAGTGTAATCGTGTTCCCATTTATGGAAACTTGTATTCGTATCGCATATGTATTTCTTTTCCCACATCTTGTAATCCGAGA
Source organism: Scalesia atractyloides (assembly GCA_947069175.1). Lineage (NCBI taxonomy): Eukaryota > Viridiplantae > Streptophyta > Magnoliopsida > Asterales > Asteraceae > Scalesia > Scalesia atractyloides. Next base: position 53,329,389 of record CAMTDV010000029.1, on the reverse strand, counting down.
CTTTGATTGTAATAAAATTCATAATTGATATATACTTGTCTTACATTCAATCAATTGTTTAATACATGTTGTAAGTCCCGATAATACGGATTTGACAACGATATCACACGATCACCAAGGATGGGCGGAATCCAAACTTGATGTTCTTCAAGAAAACTGAAAAGATAGAAGAACAATACGAATCAACTTTAACACCTTGCACACGATTCTATTACTTGAACAAGCAAAACCGACTAGTACAAGATGGAGGCTCTCTAGAGAAAACCCAAAAGTCTTAACCATAGAAATGAATAAGCTTAGCTTATATACCTAGGGTAAGCGCATGCCCCTCATGGGCTTGCCTATGGGCTTGCCTGGCCCACATGGGCTATGGCATGCCCAAATGACCTATAAAGGTCCAAACCTATTACAAACTAACCCAGTTAACCCTAGTTAACCACCATAGACCGTTGCCTATATTTGATGCTTCAGTCTCACACTTCTAAGACCTAACAATCTCCCCCTAGACTGATGCATCAAATTGTCTTGATAACATAAATTCAGCAACGTCTTCAACAGAGACTATGGTTGTCGCTATGCTGTAAGTGTTGTGGAAGTCCGTCTCAAACTTCTAGGACCTCACACTTCAACGAACTCTCAGCACAGGTATCTTTCTTCAGCTCATGTGGTTAGCTTCATACCAGGATCTTGATCAGCTTTGCTTGAAACATCTTTGTCAAAAAGAATGTGAGAGGAGGAATCTCAGCAGCTCTTTCCTTCTTCAATCTTACGTTTCCAGGCAAGCAGCTTCACAGGTACTTCTTCAAATGTACTGTCACTGTCAGACGATGATTGGCATCTGGTTCTTCTGACTCAGGTACACTTTGCTGTTGTGATGCTTCATGCTTTGTCGGCAACTAACATCATCTCAATTTCAGCAACCCCTGTTTCTTGATCAAAATCAAGTTCTGCACATTCTCAAAAATTTATAAGCAAACATTCTTATGCAACAGGGGGAGTACCGCATGAACACTTGGTACATCCAAGTACTTGTACTTGGATCGAAATTCAAATTTCTTTCATCCTTTGATGCTTAGTCAAATCTTCAAGAACGGCTAATAATTTTTAATAAAACAAATAAAGCACTCTATTTTTGGATTTTTGAATTTTCTATTTTTTTAATTTTTAAATATAGGAATATAAACAGAAATGCAAATAAGCGAAGAAAGTAACTCAGTAGTTACAACTATAAAGTAACTCAGTAGTTACAACCATACAATTGCAATGGGATCAAAATCGTTTTCAGGCGGACCAAGGAACACTTTTTAGTACGAACTTATTTAGACTGGTTTAAATGATTGCCAATATGTCTGTCCACTTAAACTTTAACGCTCAACTTTCATTTTTCAACTTTGTGATATGCTTAAGGTAGTATTATACTATAATACTCGTGCGTCCCATACCATGACATACCCCCGCGATCAAGGTAAGCACAACGATTCATCGTAGCAGGTGAGTATACTGAGATCATCCTTTATCTTTTACAACGTCAGACTGTTGGTGAACAGGTCAGTACTTTCGTACAGCAGAGTGAGCAATAGTATCTGATGAGGGTTAGGCAAATACCTTATGTGGTATGTTTGAATTCATGGAATTTTCTCATGATAAGATTTCCTTTCTTTTAAGGTTTTGGCCCTTCTATTTTGGCTCTTTTAAAGATATCCTGACTGTGCCTATGTCTGTATATATCCCGGATTACTCATCAGCATAAAGACCCGAAACTTCAGATGTTGGCTATCTACCAACGCAGGATTTAAGACCATAAAATCATACGCCGATGGTATGTTACCCACAAGATACATAGTTCGTTATGTTTATATCACTTAGTATCTTTTAATCACTTTGAGCGTTAAGCCTATCGATATATCACATTAGATCCTAGTCTTTTCAGTTACAACACCTTACATATGTCAGCCACACCCTTTATCACGAATATTCATTTCATTTCCCATATGATGCAAAAAGACCTTTTGTATTTTTTGATTTTCAAATGTTTTTGTATTTTCCTGATTTTCTCCCCCTCATACTTTATGCACAAATTTACCTAATAAAGAAAACCTATGTACAAAGTTTTAAACTAAAGAAAAGGGAAATACTTTGTAGTTTCTGCTTAACCATTCCGTCCTTAGATTAAAGATAATCACTGTCAAAACTAAAGCACGAACTTAAATTTGTACCTTTTAGCTGATCTTTTCTTACCTCATCTCCTCCAAAGGAAACATCGCACTCGTAATAAAAATTTGGACGTTTTGCAATAGTGAGATGTTTTCCGATATGTCCCTGGAACACCCGCTATCAACATTTTAGAGATTGTCAACAACTCCTCCTTGGATGTTCCTGAAAAATAAGAAGATTAGTAAGACAGTGGGACCCAGGCCATCGTGGTCCTGGGTTTCCCTGAAGCATCAAAATAAGACACTTCTTTTAGACACAAGTCCCCTTTTGTTTCGAGGATTGGTGATGTTGCTGCCGCTTTGGATTTGGGTTTCCAAATCTGTTTCATTTTAACAAACTCGGTTGTTGCCTTTGATTGAGCAACTTTGGCTATTTCAGGTTTAGTCTTTTTAGAAACAGATTTTTGTTTCTGAACAGCCTTGCGTTTATTTTTGGCAACACTCCAATCCCCATCAGATGGTTTAACCTTGGGATTCACATTCTTCATTGCCTTAGGTGGTGATACCTTCATCGGCTTCAAATGATTGTTATCCTTAGGTGTAACCTTCTGTTTTGAACATGATACGGAAAATGAGAACTATGTGTGCAGTTTCGAGCAATGTGACCAGGAATGCCGCAATTGAAGCACGTTTGTCTCTTTACATATAAAGCATTCTGATCAGCTTGATTTGCTCTTGCAGGCCTTGAAGGATGAACTGATCCCTTCTGTGATTAATTTGATTACACATTTCTTGCAGACAAAGATGAATCTGGATGTTTGTACTTGTCGTTTGCAAGGGCCTTCTTCTGTTGTGAAGATTTCTTTGGATTCTTCTTGTTTTGTTAAACTGCAAGTCTTGTTCAGAAATCTCCCCAACCTTTCCAAAAGCTTTGCTAGCATGATCAAAAGCATATTTTTCACATTTGCCATTAAAGACCGGCTTAACAAAAGCATTTTTCACAACACCAGCCTTTTGAGGGCTATTGCTGCCCACTGATGATTTTGGAGAGCGTGACTGTTGACTTGACATTTGGACTTCTGCTTTCTTCGTCTCTGATTTGCTCTTTTATGCTCTTTTAGCTTGCTCTGAACCTTTTCATCAGAAGTAGAAGGTTCAGATTGTTCAGTTTGCGCACATAGAGCCTTGTTCACGTCAGCTCTCTCTTCATCAACTGAAACATTAGAAGTGTCAATAGCACCATATGGTTCCCGTGCGTCTGGCGTATAATCACTGGGTTTGCCGTACACCATATTCTGTGCTCTCTCAATATCTTCATCCGTTTCATGCATTGTCGTGTAGCTGTGATTATACGGTGGGGCAACCTGATTGAATCCCAAACCCTTCCCCTTGTTCGCCTTATATGCCAGACGCACATTGCACACGTCTTGAATGAGCTTGCTGGATGTATCAAACTTCTTTATATTAGCTTCATTTTGTTGATATTTTCCAGTAAGAAGTCCCAGCTCAACTCTTACCAAGTCGCATTCCATGGTTTTTGAATCTAATCTGGTTTTGTAATCATGGACCCAACATTTCTATTGATTTACGTCCAGGTGGAGCTGAGCTATGTCTTTCTTTTGTGCTTCAACCTTTTCTGTGAGTAACTTGTTACTTTCTCGAAGGCTGATGCACTGAGCCATTGCATTGTTGTAATCATCAGCCATTTTGGAATTAAGTGCCCTGAGTTGAGCAACCCTATTCCTGCAAGGTTCAATGCACAAAAGGTAGTTGACTGTGTCAGTGTGCGAGCTTGGTTTGTTAGCGTGAGTTTGGGCTTGAGGTAGAGTTTGGGGTGCTGGGCTGTTTATTGCTGCTTGCTGGCTTGAGGTTTCTGTTCGGACACTTCTTCAGGATGAGACCCTGTTGATTTAGCGTATACATCTTGGAGATCTTTGTTTGATTGTTAATGATCCCACAACCTAGATATAAAGGAGTCTTTGTCATCACCCAAAACACTATTCATCTCATCTCTTACTTCCTCTTTTCGCCTCCCACGTTCAAGCAAACGCATCACATAATTAGCAACCGGATCAACATTGTAGTTTCCAATAAACTCATTTAGCTTTTCCTTCACTTCATCCTGCAGGTTCGGGTTTTGATTTTGTGCTAGACTAAAAACTATGTTCGAGTGCTGAGCTTGGGCTGTAAACATTTTCGGATAATCGAAACCGTACCAGTAAACATGATAAAAAAATGTCCGAAAACTGTTTTACCAAATGTACCGTTAGACTCGTCTCGACGATACGAATCCAATGATATATAATGTCCGATAGTGATTTTTGGAACGAAAACTGTTTATTTATTTAATTTTTTTTGGTCCTAAAAATCACACGAGTCTAACCGTGCAACCGGTTTGTCTAGATTGTCTATGGATCAAGTTCTATGTGCGAAAACGTTTAACTCCGGTTACATCAGCTGGTTAACTTTCCACCTTTGTGGGTACAATTCAGAACAGTATTGAATTTGAAACAAACTCGGATAACAATCCGAGATGGAATCTCAAAATAGTGATCCGAGATGGTGATTCAGAACAGTGATACGAGATGGTGATTCGGAACAGTGAACTGAGATGGTATCCGAGATGCAATCTGAGATACAAACCGAGATGCAATCCGAGATGAACACCTATGATCCGAAATAAGAGCCTGATCCCAAATAACAGATCCTTATCCGGAATGCGAGTAATCCGGATAAGGTTGTTGCAAAGGCTGATGAACAGTTGTCCGGAATCAATCCGAGATGAATGATCTTCTTCGTGTTCTTCGGGATCTTCAACAATTTCGAATCCGAAATTCAACAGATTAATATGAAATCAATCCGAAATTCAAACAACTGATCCGAATTCTATCCGAAATGCAGAAGAAGGATCCGAAATCCTTGAATGTTGATCTGAAATGCTTGTTTTTCAACAGAAACCAAACAAAATCAGTGTGATATCACATATGAGCCTGGAAAATAGGTTCAACAGGCTCTGATACCAATTGTAAGTCCCGATAATCCGGACCCGACAACGATATCACACGATCACCAAGGATGGGTGGAATCCAAACTTTATGATCTTCAAGAAAACCGAAAATATGGAAGAACAATACGAATAAACTTTAACACCTTGCACACAATTCTATTACTTGAACAAGGTCTGGTACAAGATGGAGGCTCTCTAGAGAAAACCCAAAAGTCTTAACCCTAGAAATGAATAAGCTTAGCTTATATACCTAGGGTAAGGGCATGCCCCTCATGGGCTTGCCTGGCCCACATGGCCTATGGCATGCCCAAATGACCTATAAAGGTCTAAACCTAATACAAACTAACCCAGTTAACCATCATAGAGCATTGCGTATATTTGATGCTTCTGTCTCACACTTCTTGGATCTAAGACATGTTTTCATACAAACCGACACTTGTTATGCGCGCAAATACTCATACATACATACTCGATACCTAAAATGTACTTACATATACGTTATACACTTAAAACATGACAAAACACCAAGTTCTAGCAAGAAATGAAGGAAAAACTAAGTTTAGGGACTAAAAGTGACAAAAATCAACAAACTTTCCGGAATATCACTTCTCGCCCCGCGACCGTCTTCTCTTGTGTCTCTCGCGGCCCGCGAGAGGGCATAATCCGCAGTGAGTTGTTTCTAGCTCATGGATTGGGCAAATGCGTGTTTCTTGCATTTATTACACCCACCTAACTCACCCCAAAACCTCAATGATAAATACCCACCTCCCCCCACACTCACTTCACACCTCAAACATTCATCTCTCTCTCTAAATCTCTCTCTCAATCCAGAAAGTTCAAGACTTTTAAGTGAGTTTTAACTAACCTTTACCTCCTTCTTACTCTTCTTCTTCTTAACACTTAGAACACCTTAATACTCGGAACACCTCTAGGAGTGTTTCCATAGGTTTTCCATGGAAAACCAACATGGAACATCACCATATTTGAGGTCCCAAGTGTAAGAAACTTTTCGTTTTAATAGGGTTTTAACCCACGAGTGTTGTATCCTTCCAAGCTTATTCTTGAAACAAGACTTGAGTTGGTAGTGTGTGATTACTTGGAAGCCTTGGCTATCCTACCTTCAATCTACCACCTCACTTGATGATTTTGATTATTTTACAACTTTTATTTTCATTTTAACTTATTCATGACCATCCTTGCTCTCCTTGTGACAACTTGTGCATTGGTGAACAATACGAAAGAGGTTAAAGGAAGGTTATCCTCCTACCTCCATGCATGACTTCTATGAACTTCCTTGATAATTATGATCTACTTATTACGTATACTATATATATATATATATATACACATTAACCGAACCCTTGATGATAATCGAATGATTGTCTATCATGGTACTAGGTTACATCACCTAAGTACTTAACCACTCGTTATGATTCTAATGGGTATCTTAACCCATGAAAACACATCAACCGGAATGGGTATTATAGTGTCGAAAACGAGTATTAAGTCTAGGTGATTATTTTCTTGTATACATACTTTGGTATCTTTAAAATTCCTAATCCTTCGTTGTCATCCGAATACTTACCAACCTACGTTTTCCTCATGTTGGATAATTCGGTGTTCCTCCAACTCTCCAAACCCTTCACGGAAGTGGAAGCTTGCAAAACCGTGAGTACACTTGACCCATTTTCCCTTTTTACACACTTTGGGTTGTAACATGTTAACTTACAAAATACACAAATACACACTACATGCTTTATACACTCGATTAGTTATAAATGCTTAGTGTTATGCTTAGGTTCATGCTAGATTCATACATGCTTCTTGTTATTAACTTAGCTAACCCCAACTTAACATATATAGCACTATAGGAGTAGCACACCACCGTCGGGGTATTGTTAAGCTTAAGCTGATTCTTATTCTTATTCTTATTCTTAAATAGTCTTGTTACTTTTTGTGGCGAGGGACACTTAATTCTTGTGGACACTTGGGTTTGACAATTAGTATTGCATACTAGCTTACCTTGTATACAATTGTCATGTGGACTTGAGTAAACTCTTTTATACTTATGCTATGTACTTAAACTTGTGTACTCACCAATGCTTTTGCGTTGAATCATACTTTTAACATGTTACAGGTTGATGATGCTTAAGATGAATCTAGTAGGGTCGACATAGAAACGCACAAGAAATACTATATTTGGATATTTGATTTGTTGAACTCATAGTACTTGACTATTAATTGTTGTAATTTGAATTTCCTTGTAATATGTTGACAATTTGTGATATGAAATGAGATCCGTTTTGAGTTAACTATTGTCGCAAATAGTGTTATGTGTAATGAGCAATCTATTTCGTCTCACTCTGATGATTCCACCATCAGGGTGTGACAGATTAGTATCAGAAGGGAATTAGGTAGAATTGCCATGTTCGACCTAGTCTATAGTTTAAGTGACCAACATTCGACCATTCTTGTTTCATGCCTAAAATGTTAATTCTTCCTACCTTGCTTCTTCCTATTTCTTTGATCTTAATATATACAATGTGTCTTTCCTAAGACATTTATACTATATACACACATGAAGATTTGAAGACACTCGTATTACAAACGAGACGACTTCACCAAAATAGGTGTGAAACCAACACTTTGGTGAACGACTCTAAATTCGCGTATTCGATTTTTCACGAAATTACGCCATCAAGTTAGGAGTGATATCCATACCTTGATGGAAAATTTCCATTTCATATTCTAGTGGACCCTTACCAATGAGTTGGAATTCGTTCCTCGTTTGGTAAGTACCAACCACGCTTAGGGAACGATGTTGTCAAGTTAGGGGTGAAACCCGCACCTTGTCAACTAGTCCCACTCCTCGATTTTCAATCTCGCCAAACTTTCAATTTTTTGATCAATTAGACACGTGTAGTAACTGGAAGGGTAAAATGCCGTTAATCACTTCTCGACGAGAGCATTTTACCTATAGGCCAAAGCACGTTCCTTTAATTTGAAAGGATCTTCGATTCACTTTGGAATAGTTGACGTTTCTTAACCCAAAACACTCCAATGTTTTACTAAGCCTCTCTTTTATGTTATCTCAATTTCTCTGTGTTTTAATACTTGTTACTTCGTTCATTTCGAACCCGATGCACAATTCGCACGCTTTTGGAATAAAAAACAAATAATTCTCACAAATCAACTAACTCTATACTCCGTACGCAATCATATGCGTTTATACTTTTGAATACTTGCTATGCTTATGTCATCTATTTGAACTCATACGCGTCATGTGATACTTACATGCTCAAACGTGACATTTATAATCACATTATGGCCAAGTCTCAACCTTTCCTCTATTGTCAGTCACCTAAATGTCTTTTTGCAAAACTCAAATGGGAGAAATGAGTCGAAGTCCAACTCCAACTCGACTATTTTCGTAACAATCACTATATTAATACTTATACTCAAACCTTCTATCATTGTTTCAACTTTCTCATTTATTCATAAACCTCGGACTTTATTATTTTATCCAAACAATTTCTCACAGTACAATTTATTTACGTAAATTACATACACGAAACCCATAATGATACTTTAAACATTTCTTTCACAATTTTCAAAAACTTTATGAAATGCTACCTATCAACTTAGTCGGTCAAACGAACCTCTTGACCTCGATTTTCATAACTCATCCAAAACACACTCACTTTATACAACTATTCTAAAGATATTTTATTTCCAACAAGAAACCAACGAAAACTTTCTCTCACATACGTATAAGTACTTTGCTAAAATGCTTTACAAAATTCAAGTTTTACATGAAAATTTTCAAAACACAACTTTCTTGCATCAATAAAATAAGATAAAATAAAATATAATATAATAAAACAAGCTCACTATTTTACAATATTTTCAAAAACCGCTAATACGTAAATCTAAAAATGAACACATGGGCAAGAAAATTTCATATGCGAATACAAATTTTAGAACAAAAGTAGCATTTCTTTTTACAAACCACATCTTACATCAAAAATTAATACTTTTCTCAATATTCACCCGACATTCAAAATTTTGGTCCTTCATCCCCGACAAATCGACTTATTTTAATTCAACCAACTCAATGTTTTGACTCAAGCAATCCTACGCATGCTTATCGCCTTACACGTTTCTATTTATGCAGTCAATGTTACATGACAATATTACACATATCACTATTACACTTCGTATTTTACACACTCACAACTTCATGGTAACTTATATATGCTAAATCCCATTTTATTCAACCTATACGCTTGATACCGCATGCTAATGTTATACGTATTTGTCTTTAATCATACTCAAAATTTATGCATTCGCACTACTTGGTAGTGATACTTGAAATCTATAAGTAGGCATGACCTGAGTGGTTTCGCCTACATTCGACACATTCATACATACATACAATCATGCTTACGTACTTAATTCTTTTTATATACGCTATCTAGCACACCCTTTGCTTACTAGATGTAACCTGGCCCGTACACTACTAGTACAAACTATGCGGATCATGCACAAACCAAAATTGTAACATTTGTCGAAAACGGGTTTTCCAAACCCGCTCCATTTGTAATCGAATATCAAGTTATAAATGTCCGTTGCGTATTTATGCCTATTTTGATTTTTAATGATACATAATTAATAAACAAACTAATCTATAAAAGTTAAAATTGATAAAAAGTAAAAATAAAATAATTAAAAATAAAATAAGGCTGCCGGGACTCGAACCCGGGTCAGCCGGAAGAGAACTCAAAGACTTAACACACACACGCATAACCACTCCGCCACTTGTTGTTTTCTGTCAACTCTAGGAAACAAATAAATCTTATAAACAAACATAAATCAACCGGTTACGCCAACTGTAACTGAAATCGGTCATCAAACGCTCAAAGACGATTTGAGTACTCGCGGTTCACTGGGTATAACCGATATACCGACGTTTTCAATCAAGTTGCTTTGAATGAACTTGAATTCTAGAAATGGATCGGTTTTTATAACCGAAAATATTCAATTCCAGTATTACTTCCATCCTTGTACTCCTTCGCGACTAAAACATAATCTACAGACTCTCAATTACATTTTCGCTCAAGTTTCAGTCCGCCGGAGAATCAAATTTCTGCAAGTCGCCGAAAAACCGTATTCTCCATCAAAACGGTAAGTCTTTCAATACCGTCGTGGTCTATCAATTGTTAAGCTATTTCTAACTCAGACCTTTCAATTGAAATCAAATTCAGACGCTGCTATCGGATAATTCCAGTTCGCCGGAAAACTTCTGGAAATCCTTATTTTCAGCTGTGAAACGGTATGGACATTTAAACACCCTGTTAACGTTTGTTTAGCATTTCAATTCCACGATTAGCTAATCAAAACGGATAATTTGCTTGCTCAGTTGAAGTTCATAAAAACAGAGCCGACGCCTTGCCGGAATTCTGAGTTAAATTATTCCTCCGGTATGTTTACTTCCAACACCGTCTCTGCCATTTCATTTTAGTCTTATGAATGATTGTTAATCGTTTAAAAGCAAGAAACAGATTAGTAAACAGTTGACTGTAAATTCAGCGAAGAAGATGAAGTGTGATAACAATATAAGATTAATTAAAATCGGTATTTTAAACGGGTTAGACACACAGTCCAGCGGTGGACTGTGTGCAAACAATACGCGCACGCCGCGAGTTCGATCCCTGATACACGCACCCTCTCTGTAATAGAAACGTTTTATTTTTATAACTGAACTGGGTTAACTTACGTTAGTTGTTAAGTATAATAAAATTGTGTATATTAACCAAGTTAGACACACAGTCCAGCGTTGGACTGTGTGTAATGTTAAAGCACAGGTCCCGGGTTCGAGACCTGTCAGTGACACCGGTTCGATGATATAAAATGTTTTTGAAAATAAAAGAATTTTGGATAAGCTGAGTTAATATATAAGTATAATTAAAAACAAAATTATTTCAGGTTAGACGCGTAGCTCAGTTGGTAGAGCTGCGTGCACGCGAACGGGAGGTCTCGGGTTCGAGCCTCACCCGGCGCATACAATTACACAAATAAAACCGGTCAACAAGTCAAACGGTCAACAAGTCAAACGGTCAACGGTCGCAAAAAGTCAACATATTTTTATATTTTTATTTATTTAATTTAATTTAAAAACCAATTAAAAATACTTAAAAATAATGTTTTTAAGATAGGAAATAGCCTTAAACTCACAAAAATATATCTAAAAAAAATCTTATTAAAATTATTAATAAAATCCACTCATTTACTATATTCCGTTATTATTAAGGTTAGTTAAATCCCGTTGTTCAATCCTTTCAACTCGTGCGCATCTCACCATCTCCAATCAAACGCACCCAATGTGAGTGAATCTTTATAAATTCCCCGTTTTAATCACGTTTTTGGGGTGTATCATGTGTCTTGCCACTTATTATACTTAAATCATTGTGCATACATCATATCATGAACAAATGTGTATTTAGTTTGATTCAATTGTTTGTGTGGTTATTGTTAGATTTAATTCATTATTTTCAGTACATGCAATTTCATAGGCCGCCGCTCCCCATTACATCATGAGCGTTGAGCATGTTCCCCATTACATTTTGAGCGTGAACCTGGCGTGCCAACATACGATCGGCTCCGTTTGATTGAGCCTTGATCGCACAGACATTTATCATTTTCATTACATACAATACGATCGGCTCCGTTTGATTGAGCCTTGATCGCACAGTTTCATTCATGTTATATATTTATGCAAGTTGATATGTTATGGTATGCTGTTGGTATGTTATTGTATGTTATAGTTTGTGGTTAACATTGTTACTGATTGATTATTTACATTTGCTCACTTATGATTATGCACAATTTTTCCTTGATAAAATAACAAGAAAATCAATTATAAATGTTTATCTAACAAGGTTCACTCGCCAACTTATGTTGACCCAAAAACCCCCATTTTTTACACATGATACAGGTGAACCAGCTGCAGCCAGAAACACATAGGATTGGCCTAGAAGAATAAAATGGTTTAGAGCTTGGAATTGTTTAGTTGGTTATTTTTTTTTCTTTGTATTTGTATGGACATGTTTGGATTATTGGGAATGTAATTTTGACTTTAATAAATATGAAACATATTAGTAAATATCATGAGCTTTGGTGATAACCCAATTATGCCCCGACTCTTATTCCGCTGCGGGTCGGGGTGTGACAGATTGGTATCAGAGCCATGACTATAGGGATATAGGATAGGTTATTAGACCCTTAGATCCTATACTATAGTTGTTTAGAAATTTTTAAGATTTTTGTGTGTTACATGCCAAATTTCATAATGCTTATATTGTTTTATGTTAAATGTTACATTCAATGTTATGCAAGCATGTTCATAAGTATATATTATCATATAATGCCTATCATGAATCATATTCTCATAACATATTATATCCATGAAAGCACACACCACATCATTTTCATGATTGCTTTTACAACGATTTTTGTATTTTCAAATCTCATCAAAGTGAGTTCTCATGACGGGCATGTAGTAACTGGAAGGGTACCAGTACCGGTAGTCGGAACGTCCTGTCTAGGCTGGCATTCGTATAAATCCAAAATAAAGGACCAGTTTGCCTACCTGGGGACTAACGATGAGAGTACGAAGTACCTGTTAGGCCAAAGCATGCTATACCAAACGTCGTGTGAGCTAACCCCACTTTGAGTTGTCATTGTGTCTACACTTGGACACATTCCGACCATACATCTCGTAAACATATTTTGTGGTTTGCATTCGGGTGATGCGAGTGTTAAATCGCCAATACTAATGTGAATCCTACCAAGCCAATAGCCATGGGGGCCCACATGACTATACAGGTGAAGGTATGGGGGACATTTGAGGCCCAACATGAGCAAACCCAAGACATCCTATGGATGTAGTTGCATTATTGATATTTATGTTATTTTCATTTTCTTAAAGACACATGACACCTAAAAAGACTCCATAAACTCACAATCTTCTTATGTATGTTCCTGTAGATGTCGGCTAGACAACAACGAGGGGGTAAAAGATCAGGAAGGTCTCACGAACGTTTGGCCACACAAATTTCGAAACAAATGGCCGCGGTACTTCCTGACATTGTGGTTCAAGTATAACAAGGTCTCGCTACAAATCCCACTAACCCTCCCCAGGAAGACGACCAGAACATCGGCAACCCTCCTACCAGCAAGTGCTCATATAAACATTTCAAGTCTTGTGATCCTCCTAAATTTGAAGGGACCGAAGGTGTCACTGCTCTCCTCCACTGGTTTGAGGAAATGGAAAACACCTTCCTCAACTGTGATTGTCTTGAGGATCGCAAGGTTCGATACGCCACCGGGAGACTATTTGGGGTAGCTCTCACCTGGTGGAATACTGAAAAGGGGAAGAGGGGAATTTATGATGCAATGGCCTTAACATGGGAGGAGTTAAGGGAAATCATGACTAGGCGTTTCTGTCCTAGGAGTGAAATTAAAAAGTTGGAGGACGAATTTCATTCTTTAAAGCAAAAGGAGGGAGATCATACCACCTACAACAAGAGGTTCTTAGAGTTGAACCAAATGGTCCCTAATTTGTTTACCCCAGTTTATCGCTTGATCGAGCATTATATTCGAGGTCTTCCCTCGAAAATTCAAGATTCAGTTCTCAGCATTTCGCCAACAACACTTGAAGCTGCTATGGAGCTAGCGACTGAACTGGCCGAGAATCGAATTCGCAACGGTAAGTTTAAAGAAGAGAAAAAGAAAGCCCCTGTTGAGGGTCAAACTTCAAACCATTCCACCTCCTCCTCTAAGTTTGCTAACAAGAGGAAGCGCAACACCAGAAACTTCGCTGTCACTCAAACCAATTTCCCTATTCCTGCTGCACCCATTACCCAAGTCGCCCCTTCACCTGCACCATACAAAAGACCATACTCTGGCCCGTTACCAAAATGCAACCGTTGCCAATACCACCATTCTCCTGATCATCCTTGCCAATATTGCACCGGCTGTGGTCGCGCAGGTCATACTGCTCAAACCTGCCGCATGCCTCAGCGAACGAACCGCCACCAGCCTTCAACCCAAAACCACCAGCAAATAATGGGTCAAGCCCAACAACCCCTACTATTACCACCTACCCAACATTTAGCCCAATCATACTACCAACCCAACTATCCCATGGTACAACCTATGCGGGCCTGCTACAATTGTGGAGACCCAAGCCACTTTAGAAACACTTGTCCAAGGTTGGTGAACATTATTCACGCTCAAGCCCAAGCCAATCCAGTGAATCAAGCGAACCAAGCTCCTCCACCTGCAAGAGGAAGAGCTTTCAACATCAACGCTAATCAGGCTAGAGCTGACGGCAATGTGGTTAACGGTACGTTCCTTACACATGGTAGATATGCATCCATGTTGTTTGATACTGGCGCGGATAAAAGTTTTGTGTCCCTAGAGTTTGAACCCATCCTAAATCAAAATCGTGATAAGCTCATGGAATCCATAACAGTAGAAGTTGCAGACAGGAAACCGGTCTCATTAAACTCTATTATACGCAACTATACACTCACCTTAAACGACCACGACTTTTCAGTTGACCTTATTCCTATGAAGTTAGGAAGTTTTGATATCATAATTGGTATGGACTGGCTCAGTCAACATGAGGCAGAAGTTGTATGTCGCGGAAAGTTTATACGTATTCCTCTTTCAAACGGTCAGACTCTTCGAATCTTTGGAGAAACCTCGTCGAAAGGGCTCAGCTTAATGTCTTGTCTTCAAGCTCAAAAATATCTTCGCAAGAATTATGTCGCGTTTTTAGCTCATATCATCAAAAAGGGAACCATGGGGAAGAAACTTGAAGACATCCCAGTAGTAAAAGATTTCCCGCAAGTTTTTCCTGACGACATTTCAGGACTTCCTCCAGTTAGAGAAGTCGAATTCTGCATTGATCTTATACCTGGTGCTACACCAGTTGCAAAGTCTCCTTATAGGTTAGCCCCCTCTGAAATGCAAGAGCTAGCCATTCAATTGCAAGAGTTGACTGACAAGGGATTCATACGTCCTAGCTCCTCGCCTTGGGGTGCACCTGTCCTTTTTGTAAAGAAGAAAGATGGATCGTTTCGCATGTGCATCGACTACAGAGAACTCAACAAGTTAACAATCAAGAATCGCTATCCATTACCTCGCATTGATGATCTTCTTGACCAACTTCAAGGTGCCAGTTGCTTTTCAAAAATCGACCTTCGATCTGGTTATCATCAACTTAGAGTGCATGAAGAAGACGTCCCAAAGACCGCTTTTCGAACTCGTTATGGCCATTATGAATTCATGGTCATGCCATTTGGTTTAACCAACGCTCCAGCTGTCTTCATGGATCTAATGAACAGAGTCTGCAAACCTTATCTCGATCGTTTTGTTATAGTCTTCATCGACGACATTCTCATTTATTCAAAGTCTAAGTCTGATCATGAGAGCCATCTTCAACTCATCCTTACTCTTCTAGAGAATGAAAAGCTTTACGCCAAATTTTCCAAATGCGAATTCTGGTTAAAAGAGGTGCAATTCCTCGGACATGTAGTCAATGACAAGGGAATACATGTCGACCCCTCAAAGATCAAAGCGGTACAAGAATGGCAAGCACCACGTACACCAACTGAAGTAAGATCTTTTCTTGGTTTGGCTGGTTATTATCGTCGTTTCATTTCAAACTTCTCTCGCATTGTTGTACCACTCACGGCTTTAACTCACAAGGGAAAACCTTTCATATGGGGACCCAAACAAGAAGAAGCCTTCCAAACCCTTAAACAAAAACTCTGTGATGCACCAATCCTTACTCTGCCTGAAGGTTGTGATGACTTCGTGGTTTATTGCGACGCGTCAGGGCAAGGGCTAGGCTGTGTTCTAATGCAAAGAGGAAAGGTTATAGCTTATGCTTCAAGACAACTCAAGACTCATGAGAAGAATTACACCACCCATGACCTAGAACTTGGAGTCGTTGTGTTCGCTCTTAAGATATGGAGACATTATCTCTATGGTACTAAGTGTGAAATATACACTGACCACAAGAGTCTTCAACATATCTTCAATCAAAAGGAGTTAAACATGAGGCAACGAATATGGGTCGAACTTCTAAATGATTATGACTGTGAAATTCGGTACCACCCTGGTAAAGCAAATGTGGTGGCTGATGCACTCAGTCGAAAGGGTTATCCGAACTCCATTCGACTCCTATGTTCGCAAATCATAACTGACATTAAGGATCAAATTCGAGAAGCCCAACATGTTTCAGTAACGGAAGATGATGTACGAAAGGAGCTGTCCTGTGGAGCTGAACTTAAAATTGAAACTAAATCTGACGGTATTCTGTACTATCTAGATCGTATATGGATTCCTGACCATAACAATCTTCGTGAAATTCTTATGAATGAGGCTCACAAAACACGATACTCTGTACACCCAGGAGCCGATAAGATGTATCAAGACCTTCGATACACCTATTGGTGGCCTGGAATGAAAAAGGATATTGCTGTTTTTGTTTCTAAGTGCCTTACATGTTCCAAGGTGAAAGCTGAACACCAAAGACCCTCAGGACTTCTGGTCCAACCCGAAATACCTGTATGGAAGTGGGAAAACATAACCATGGACTTCATTACCGGGTTACCTCGCACTTCTGGTGGGTATGACACTATATGGGTAATCATTGACCGACTTACAAAATCAGCTCACTTTATTCCTATCCGTGAAGGTTTCAAGAACGAAAAGCTAGCTCGTGTTTATATCAGCGAAATCGTAAGCCGACATGGTGTACCGTTAAGCATTATTTCTGATCGTGATGGTCGTTTCACTTCCCGAACATGGCAAGCAGTACAAGCCGCTTTGGGTACGCGATTAGATCTCAGTACCGCCTATCATCCTCAAACTGATGGTCAATCTGAACGCATCATTCAAACTCTTGAAGATATGCTTCGAGCATGTGTCATAGACTTCAAGGGAAATTGGGACGCTCATCTACCATTAGTTGAATTTTCGTACAACAACAGCTATCATTCAAGCATCGGCATGGCACCTTTTGAAGCCTTATATGGTCGTAAGTGCCGATCTCCAGTATGTTGGCACGAAATTGGGGAAGCTCAAATCACTGGTCCGGAATTGATTCAAGAAACCACAGACAAGATCCATCAAATTCGAAACAATCTTCTAGCGGCTCAAAGTCGTCAAAAGAGTTATGCAGATAAACGACGGAAGCCTTTAGAGTTTAACATTGGTGATTATGTACTTTTAAAAGTATCACCGTGGAAGGGAGTAGTTCGTTTTGGTCAAAAAGGCAAGCTAGCACCACGCTACGTAGGACCTTTCAAGATACTCGAAAGAGTAGGACCTGTAGCATACAAGCTTGATCTACCAGAAGAACTCAACAGGATTCATCCCACATTCCACGTATCAAACTTGAAGAAGTGCCTCGCTGATGAAAATCTCCACATTCCTCTGGAAGATATTCAGATTGATGAATCTATGCATTTTATTGAAAGACCTGTAGAGATCATGGACTTCGGAGAAAAACGTCTACGACGGAGTCGCATTCCAATTGTTAGGGTACGCTGGGAGTCGAAACGGGGACCTGAGTTTACTTGGGAACGTGAAGACTCAATGCGTGAAAAATACCCGCATCTTTTTCCTATTACTTCTACTACTTAAATTTCGGGACGAAATTCCTAAAAGTAGGGGATACTGTAACATTTGTCGAAAACGGGTTTTCCAAACCCGCTCCATTTGTAATCGAATATCAAGTTATAAATGTTCGTTGCGTATTTATGCCTATTTTGATTTTTAATGATACATAATTAATAAACAAACTAATCTATAAAAGTTATAATTGATAAAAAGTAAAAATAAAATAATTAAAAATAAAATGAGGCTGCCGGGACTCGAACCCGGGTCAGCCGGAAGAGAACTCAAAGACTTAACACACACACGCATAACCACTCCGCCACTTTTTGTTTTCTGTCAACTCTAGGAAACAAATAAATCTTATAAACAAACATAAATCAACCGGTTACGCCAACTGTAACTAAAATCGGTCATCAAACGCTCAAAGACGATTTGAGTACTCGCGGTTCACTGGGTATAACCGATATACCGACGTTTTCAATCAAGTTGCTTTGAATGAACTTGAATTCTAGAAGTGGATCGGTTTTTATAACCGAAAATCTTCAATTCCAGTATTACTTCCATCCTTGTACTCCTTCGCGACTCAAACATAATCTACAGACTCTCAATTACATTTTCGCTCAAGTTTCAGTCCGCCGGAGAATCAAATTTTACTCGCCGGAAAGTTTCTGCAAGTCGCCGGAAAACTGTATTCTCCATCAAAACGGTAAGTCTTTCAATACCGTCATGGTCTATCAATTGTTAAGCTATTTCTAACTCAGACCTTTCAATTGAAATCAAATTCAGACGCTGCTATCGAATAATTCCAGTTCGCCGAAAAACTTTTGGAAATCCTTATTTTCAGCTGTGAAACGGTATGGACATTTAAACACGCTGTTAACGTTTGTTTAGCATTTCAATTCCACGATTAGCTAATCAAAACAGATAATTTGCTTACTCAGTTGAAGTTCATAAAAACAGAGCCGACGCCTTGCCGGAATTCTGAGTTAAATTATTCCTCCGGTATGTTTACTTCCAACACCGTCTCTGCCATTTCATTTTAGTCTTATGAATGATTGTTAATCGTTTAAAAGCAAGAAACAGATTAGTAAACAGTTGACTGTAAATTCAGCGAAGAAGATGAAGTGTGATAACAATATAAGATTAATTAAAATCGGTATTTTAAACGGGTTAGACACACAGTCCAGCAGTGGACTGTGTGCAAACAATACGCGCACGCCGCGAGTTCGATCCCTGATACACGCACCCTCTCTGTAATAAAAACGTTTTATTTTTCTAACTAAACCGGGTTAACTTACGTTAGTTGTTAAGTATAATAAAAATGTGTATATTAACCAAGTTAGACACACAGTCCAGCGGTGGACTGTGTGTAACGTTAAAGCACAGGTCCCGGGTTCGAGACCTGTCAGTGACACCGGTTCGATGATTTAAAATGTTTTTGAAAATAAAAGAATTTTGGATAAGCTGAGTTAATATATAAGTATAATTAAAAACAGAATTATTTCAGGTTAGACACGTAGCTCAGTTGGTAGAGCTGCGTGCACGCGAACGGGAGGTCTCGGGTTCGAGCCTCACCCGGCGCATACAATTACACAAATAAAACCGGTCAACAAGTCAAACGGTCAACTGTCGCAAAAAGTCAACATATTTTTATATTTTTATTTATTTAATTTAATTTAATTTAAAAACCAATTAAAAATACTTAAAAATAATGTTTTTAAATATAGAAAATAGCCTTAAACTCGCAAAAATATATCTAAAAAAAATCTTATTAAAATTATTAATAAAATCCACTCATTTACTATATTTTCCGTTATTATTTAGGTTAGTTAAATCCCGTTGTTCAATCCTTTCAACTCGTGCGCATCTCACCATCTCCAATCAAACGCACCCAATGTGAGTGAATCTTTACAAATTCCCCGTTTTAATCACGTTTTTGGGGTGTATCATGTGTCTTGCCACTTATTATACTTAAATCATTGTGCATACATCATATCATGAACAAATGTGTATTCAGTTTGATTCAATTGTTTGTGGGTTATTGTTAGATTTAATTCATTATTTTCAGTACATGCAATTTTATAGGCCGCCGCTCCCCATTACATCATGAGCGTTGAGCATGTTCCCCATTACATTTTGAGCGTGAACCTGGCGTGCCAACATACGATCGGCTCCGTTTGATTGAGCCTTGATCGCACAGACATTTATCATTTTCAGTACATACAATACGATCGGCTCCGTTTGATTGAGCCTTGATCGCACAGTTTCATTCATGTTATATATTTATGCAAGTTGATATGTTATGGTATGCTGTTGGTATGTTATTGTATGTTATAGTTTGTGGTTAACATTGTTACTGATTGATTATTTACATTTGCTCACTTATGATTATGCACAATTTTTCCTTGATAAAATAACAAGAAAATCAATTATAAATGTTTATCTAACAAGGTTCACTCGCCAACTTATGTTGACCCAAAAACCCCCATTTTTTACACATGATACAGGTGAACCAGCTGCAGCCAGAAACACATAGGATTGGCCTAGAAGAATAAAATGGTTTAGAGCTTGGAATTGTTTAGTTGGTTATTTTTTTTTCTTTGTATTTGTATGGACATGTTTGGATTATTAGGAATGTAATTTTGACTTTAATAAATATGAAACATATTAGTAAATATCATGAGCTTTGGTGATAACCCAATTATGCCCCGACTTTTATTCCGCTGCGGGTCGGGGTGTGACAAAAATAATCGGGGGTGCACACGGGATTATATTGGTAGGCACATGAAAACCATAGTGGGTTCTACTGTGTATCGTAACACAGAACGTAACATGACACCGAATAGCGAAACGGACGTAACATGGTGTGAACATGGTGGATACGCCGCTGGTACTTCCTATATATAAGTGTCCCTACCATGTTACCAAACTTTCATAAAACGTGCCATAGTAAATTCAGTGATTTCCCAGACCTTGATAAAAACATTTGATTCATAACAAACTTTGGTGACCCCATTACGAAATGATTAGTACTCGATTATCCATGACAAAGCTTCATTCTCAAAACCGTTAGCTTTAATTGCTACAACTATCACTAGCATCTCTCAATGTTCGCATTTTATCCGGAATTCATACCATTTTTACCCCTCGCATACACCTACCGAATCATTCACTACCATACCACGATATTCCCAATTCTTCCCTTAAACTTTGACCCAAGCTTAATTACACTGAACCAGCCTAAACATTCAATCCATTTTTGTAAACATCCCCACCAGCTCAAATCTTGTCAAATTTTCCGTTTCTTTAAAACTATCTTCCACTCTTATCTACGCGCAAACTACAACTAGTCGGTCTATTACCACCAAAACCTTTAGAAATCGAAAATATTTACCATCCTAGCTCTCTCCAATAAACATTTTCTACAACAAGTGATTTTACTAATACATCTTAGAACTGACAAAACTTTTCTTACAACTTACGGTGTGGATCGCTCATTTTAATCAAAATACATCCTTATGCATACTAAATCTTTCCCCTTAGGTCACACTCTTTTAAAATATTCCTTCCAATGAGTTGTCTAGACTCATTCAAGCTCACTTGATTATACACAAACATGCATGTTTTTACATATTCTTATACCCACTTATGATTGGCGTCTCAAAACACCTTAGTCAAAACAAAGAACTTTCATGAACCTACCATTTTTATCCTTCAAAATTTCGATACATATTTGCACATTTATAAACTTTAAACTTCAAAATCATGATTTTTGGCCAAATGTTTTCACTAAAATGACATCTTTTCAAAGTCTTCCTCTTGAATAAATTTCGGGACGAAATTTCCTAAAGGAGGGGAGACTGTAACGTTTCATACAAACCGACACTTGTTATACGTGCAAATACTTGTTGATACAGTTTTGTGTCTGTCGCTTGTTCTTAGTTACAGTTGTAATTGTACGGTCTTTGCTCAAGTGTCTGTATAGGTTTGGTCGTGTTGAATAGATCGAGATATCCTTCTGTCTTGATCTAGTATGACATCTTAGCTTGTCTGTGTTAATCAGTTGCATATGTGCATACTGATAAGTCTTGTAAACGTCAAGTCTACACACGTTCTCCAAGAAGAAGGATTCTGTGTGAATCAAGGAGATTTCGTACGAAACACAAGCATTTCGTACGGATTCGTGTTTCGTACGAACTCTAGACGGACACTATATAAGCAGACATGCACCTCTCAGTCAAGGTTACGGGTGGACTCGCGTGTGAGAGTTGGTTGGACCAGAGAATTTGTTATCCTTTCAGTTGGATATCTCTGAAGACAAAGACACAAGAACACAGCAAGTTTGTTTGAGTCATAAGAGCATTGTGTGTATATGTTTGTACTTGTTCTCAATCATTAATCAAGATAGTGAATCTTTGGTTACCCCGTGTTCTTTACTTTGCTTTGGTTGCATGCACACTTGGATTCCGCACTTGTGTGTATGTCATTTGAACAAGGAACTGATTTAACACCATCCGCAGGTGGACCTACAATACTCATACATACATAGTTGATACCTAAAATGTACTTACATATACGTTATACACTTAAAACATGACAAAACATCAAGTTCTAGCATGAAATGAAGGAAAAACTAAATTTAGGGACTAAAAGTGACAAAAATTAACATATTTCTGGAATATCACTTCTCGCGCCCCACGACCGTCTTCTCTTGTGTCTCGTTGCGGCTTGCGAGAGGGCATAATCCGCAGTTAGTTGTTTCTAGCTCATGGATTGGGCAAATGCGTGTTTCATGCATTTATTACACCCACCTAACTAACCCCCAAACCTCAACTATAAATACCCACCTCCCACACTCACTTCACACCTCAAACATTCATCTCTCTCTCTAAATCTCTCTCTCAATCCAGAAAGTTCAAGACTTTCAAGTGAGTTCTAACTCACCTTTACCTCCCTTCTTTACTCTTCTTCTTCTTAATACTTTGAACACTTTAATACTAGGAACACCTCTAGGAGTGTTTCCATAGGTTTTCCATGGAAAACCAACATGGAACATCACCATATTTGAGGTCCCAAGTGTAAGAAACTTTCTGTTTTAATAGGATTTTAACCCACAAGTGTTGTATCCTTCCAAGCTTCTTCTTGAAACAAGACTTGAGTTGGTAGTGTGTGATTACTTGGAAGCCTTGGCTATCCTACCTTCAATCCACCACCTCACTTGATGATTTTGATTATTTTACAACTTTTATTTTCATTTTAACTTATTCATGACCATCCTTGTTGTCCTTCTGACAACTTATGCATTGGTGAACAATATGAAAGAGGTTAAAGGAAGGTTATCCTCCTACCTCCATGCATGACTTCTATGAACTTCCATGATAATTATGATCTACTTATTATGTATACTATATATATACACACATTAACTAAACCTTGATGATAATCGAATGATTTTCCGTCATGGTACTAGGTTACATTACCTAAGTACTTAACCTCTTGTTACGATTCTAATGGGTATCTTAACCCATGAAAGCACATCAACCCGAATGGGTATTATAGTGTCGAAAACGAGTATTAAGTATAAGTGATTATTTTCTTGTATACATACTTTGGTACATTTAAAATTCCTAATCCTCCATTATCATCAGAATACTTAGCAACCTGCGTTTTCCTCATGTAGGATAACCCGGTGTTCCTCCAACTCTCTAAACCCTTCACGGAAGTGGAAGCTTGCAAAACCGTGAGTACACTTGACCTATTTTCCCTTTTTACACAATTTGGGTTGTAACATGCTAACTTACAAAATACATGACTGCACACTACATGCTTTATACACTCGATCCGTTATGCATGCTTATTGTTATGCTTAGGTGTCACACCCGACTCGCAGCGGAAGCGGACGCAGGGAGCAACAGATACATGGTATGAATACGTTATTTAAAAAGATATTGTATTACACAACACAAGCATCGGTTACAACGTTTGATTACACACTAAGGTTTAATGTACAGGCACTAATGTCCCAAAAGCGAATCCACATTCGAGTTAGGCTGCAGGTTTTGTGCATTTGTGTTAATGCTCGCCGTAACTTGGGCTACTATGGTTGGAATAACAGTTTGTAGTTGTTGGGTTATTAGTTGTGCGATGTCTGCCTTTGTTAGGTTATTTGCTTGTTTTGGGGCCATTCCATAAAAATGCGTATATATTGATACATGTATCACATATCAGATTGCATTTCATCAAAATTGTTAATAATCTCGTAAACACACGAACACGTATAAACAACATTCACTATTATACATATAAACGCCGCTGTCCAATAATCAAAATTGGCACACAGGCCTAATCCACTAAGGATTTATGTTAGTAACGTACTAGTTAAAATTTGTCATCACGTGACATACACATAAACTATCAACATCGAGTACTAATAACATACTATATCAAACAACCCTATCTTCACATAGGCATACAGTTGCCTAGTGCTTGATAGGAGATCAAAAGATCTATATATACATAAGAAACCGCTCCCTCTACCGACGTGACTGAAGCGCCAACCACACGAACCCTATCGCTAACAGCGCAATCATTGCCAAGCATAGATACAGTAGGGTCTGGGAATGTCCCTATCGGTAACTATCCTGCCCCCAAGACTGCTGAAATGCCATCACTACCAGTTGAGTGCTACTAATGCACCCGTATATAAAAAACTCCTATGGTGAGCCTCCTCTGCCCGTGTAGTGGTAAGCGTACTATTTGGTCATATAGATGTCCGATCCAACGGATGGTCTGAGGGGAGGGTGGTTGGTCCTCAGGTGGTACTGGTATGCCCTAGATAGGCGGGTAGGCTCCTCTGCCGGGCGGGAGGGCTCTCCCCACTCGCGAGTATGGTATCGGGAATTAGGCTCTTGTGAGGGTGTCGGATTTAGGAATCGGGCACTCAAACGGTATCCCAGGTCCGATAAAGTGTGTGCAACTAGAGAGGGAGGTGGAGTACAGATAACAGGAGAAAAGTAGGGGTTGGCATCGGGACTCTCATACGGGCATCTACCTAAAACGAGTAGCTGGTGGGGAGCGTGGTGAACCAAGAGAGATAGGAGTGTGCGGGGTAGGAAATCGTGGGATAGTAACTGGTGTAGGACTCCACCTAGACATAGCGGGATGGCAATATGGGTCTGATGTTTGGCTAAATTCAGCCGCAACGGGCTGATGGTGAGGTAGAGAGTGGTAAGAACTAGTAGCCTTGGTCCCTCGTCTAACGTGGGATCGGGGTGGGTAGCTATCACAACGGAAACCTGATAAGTCAGGTTCGTTGCTGAGGAGCTCGAATCCTATCGCCCCCTCTTCCTCCTCCTCCACAGACCCCGACTCCATCTCCTCTGGATCCTCTTCCGTCTCCATCCATTGATGGATCCTCTTCAGAACTCTGAGTGCGTCGGTTCAACATCATACCTACATAGTTTAAATAAGTTATGATAATATATTCTAATTATTGTGAAGTGTGGGTACTGAACATATAGAGATTATACACATAAGCACGCGTTTGCATCAAAGATCAAATATATACACACACACACACACACATATATATATATATTGTGTTAGTATTCGTGTTCGCTTCCTGTCTTCTCTCGATGGTGTTCTCAGAATGCCCAAGTACAAGCATATAAGTTATTATGTTCTAGACCACAATAACTTATTTGCCCAACAAGGCCATCCTGGTAATAACCATACTATTTGGTTACTATAGGTTCTCACTGTGATGAGTCACACTTATGATTATAGTCTAGGCTCTCTGGGAATACCTACTTCGCTATAACCGATGGCTCTAATACCATCTTCTATCACACCCCGACTCACAGCGGAAGCGCACATGGGGAGCGACAGATACATGATATGAATACGTTATTTAAAAAGATACTATATTACACAACACAAGCATTGGTTACAACGTTTGATTACACACTAAGGTTTAATGTACAGGCACTAATGTCCTAAAAGCGGTTGTCTTCGCTAAGCATGCTTCTATGTACAGTAGTATTCGATCAACAAAACTTGAAACCCATACGCACTTTATGTTATTCTTCTTTAGCTTTACCTGAAAAGCATGTTAAGTTTGAACGGTTAACTACAAATAGCTGGTGAATTTCACTGTTTTAGGGTGTTTCACAAATTAGTTTGAACCAGTTTATTTTGCATGTTTGACATGAAATTATACTAAGCCCACAAGAAACCTTGACTGTTCTCCAGTGTCGTGTCCTGCAACCGCCACCTCAACACTTTACCACCCCAAGTAGCTATGTCTAACACCACATAGCATGTTTACAGAATTGCATGAACATGTGCAATTACAGTAAAAGCTAAGGCATTTGTGCAGATCAATTAGGTTCGTCAGAGCAATAAAACTTTTCACACATCCACCGGCATATAGTTGATCACTCGTGTTTGTGGGGACTTTTCGTGTGTTAGTATAACTCAGATAATTCACATCACAACATATATGTATGTGCAAGTATGTCCGTATATAACGTGCATTTCACCCCAAGTAAAACAGTAAAACAGTTTGAAAGCGGGGTAATGAAACTCACCTAGTATATTGCACGACTATCACAGGATGGGTAAGTATCAATGCTCTATCCCTTCGGTCCTGATATCAGTTCGTGTTTGGTTATTACCGAATACAGTTTTCAATTCGGTAATTGCAATAACTATGGCTCAGATGAGGATAATCATATGAGACTTGACTTTTATCCTAACAGTAGAGCTGTGGGTATTATCTTAATGTCATATTTCAGTTTGGGTTCAGGCACCGTTTTGCGTGCCAGTCAAAGTCGTTTGTTTGAGATGTTCGGAAAGTGGCATGATCATGTGGATTTTACTAATGAGATGTTCATTAGAAATGATTAACTTTATATTAAGGGAGTTCAGTCGTTTGGGGATCCCAGGTTGCTTGATTTTAAGTTTCCTTTTTCGTCGTCGGGAAGTCTCCCAAACTTGCGTGTAATGTACCCCAAGTACCCATTTTGCCCCGGAGCAGTCCATAATGACTCTGGTGTTCCACTTATTGTCAATTTAGTCGTTGGTCAGTTCGCGGCCCTGGCAGGTTCGTTTATACGTTTACAACTGCCGGTTTTGTATAAAATAATAAAATTTTTAATTTAAAAAATCATTACTCAATCGAAATATTTCATAAATTTCTGAAATTTTTATATAAGTTGGTAAAAATATATAGAATTCTGGAAAAAAATATTTTCAGAATTTATAAAACTAATTTATCAATTTTAATAAATTCACAAGAAACTGTATTTTAACCGAACAACTTACATCCAAAATGATCCTACTTTCAAAAATTCCCAAAAATTTACAGAGTCTCAATATTTCTAGGAACCTCCTAGAAAAATTAAAAATTTTTCTTAATTCATTATACAGCTTTTCCGACTACCGAAACTTTGCGACAACGCGATTCTTGAAACCCATTTCAAACTCATTCAATGATCCCCAAACTTATCCAAAATATTGTACATGTTAAACGCAAAATCCCTATAAGTTTTAGTGACTTATTGAGCTCGTTTAGTATTTTATCCGAATTTATTCCTATAAAACAGTTACAAATTCACCAAAAATCACCAAAAATTCAGAAATTTGTAAACTTTTAAACAAGTCTTATTATCACCATGGGTGACCATCCTGTAAATTTTCAAGTCCTATAAGTACCGACACAAAAAAGTTATACAAAAACTAAGTTTACAGCTACTAGTTTTAGTTTTCGGGTGTTATACCTCGCGTGTCTCGATCAAATGAGTGGTCTCTACCCTTCCAAAGGCTGTTCTAAGCTAGGATCAGTACCTATATACCATACACAACACAAACATGCAAAAACCCCTGTCAATCAAGCCTTAAATCCGATCTTTTTCGCTTAGGATTTGATTTGTTCGGTTATTGTCGAATAAATTGTGTTTTTGTATCATAAACCGATGTTTTGCATCCCCAAACACCATGTATAATTTGATTATATATTAATCATGTTAGAACAGCCCATATTCCACCAAAAACCTCAAGATTTTATGGATGAAAACCTCTCTTTTTTTAAATCATATCTAATATATGAAAATCATAAGAAAATGTTATCCAAATCATCAAAATACCTTAGATCACAGCTGAAGCCTAATGTTCTTGGCTGGTTCTGAGTGTTGTGTGTGAAGAAAAAGTGTAAAACTTATATTAGCAAATTGGGTTTTACAACTGAACAAAAGAAAAGGAAATGTACATATATATATCATGTACATCCGTTGGCTTAAGGCGGTTAAGTTTGTTTTTTTATTATTCTAACTTTATAATTAATTCAGCTGCTTCACTCATTTTACTCGTATAACTTTCAAAATATAGCGTATTATAAAATTATAAATATGCCATTAAGACGGGCTCATTTTTCTTCACATTTTGACCTAAGTTTCGTTTAGAACGGAGTAGGGCCAAGTATAACATATTTTATGATTATTATCAAATGGGCTCTTATACCACTATCTTTCGGTTAAGGTATCTCATAGTCCAAATTGTCATTCGACCCGCCAGTTTGGTAAATGATCGTACCACACACAGTTTTAAAAATACTAACCCGTCTTTAACGAAAATTGAACGCTTTCACGTATTTGCTTAAAATACATTATATTAGTGTTCGATAAGTAATGTTTTAGGCTTGACTAACCATACAATGCATGTTTGGTTGTTTTCATGTGCGTTAAAACAAAGGCGTTTCGTTAACCGAAACCGCGTCCTTTAACGTGCCAACTACATGTTAAGGCCTCAAATCTTATATTATTGTCTAAGTACCGTGCCTAGGTAATTTTGTACTCTTAGAATAGTCTTAGGCGTACGGTTTGCGAACTGTTAAACAGAAAGCTTCTGTTTAACCTGTTTTTAGCACACTGAGGCATCCACATCACACTGCTAAGTATTATTTTTTGCATGTTTCTCATAACGTGCCCTTGGATTCCTCCGAGTCATACTTAGTATCGTTTCGTTATCCGTATAAGTCATACATATAGATTAGGGTTTACCTGTGTTCGCCACGGTTGTCACATTCTCCCCTAGTTAAGAAATTTCGTCCTCGAAATTCGATGTATTTAGTTGGGGAAAAGGTGCGGATATTTCTTGCGGAATTCATCCTTCTGTTCCCACGTGTATTCAGGCCCTCGCTACGAGTTCCATCATACCTTCACCAGCGAGATTTTGTTATGACGTAGTTGTTTGGTTTTCCCGTCTACGATTTCTATCGGTTCCTCCACGAAGTGGAGTTTGTCATCAATGTGCACATCTTTCAATGGTACAATAGTTGCTTCATCCATGAGACATTTCTTTAAGTTTGATACATTGAAGACATTGTGAATGGTGCTCAGTTCGACTGGTAATTTTAGCCGATACGCTACAGGTCCAACCTTGGCAATAATTTCGTATGGTCCTATGTATCCCGGAGTCAACTTTCCTGCCTTGCCAAACCTTATAACTCCTTTCCACGATGAAACTTTTAATAGCACCTTGTCACCAACTTCAACGCAAAAATTGATGCAACTTTTCTGCCGATCCCACGTTGCTTTCAGTCTAGTTTCGATCCGATGTACCTTGTCTATCGTTTCTTGAATCATTTCAGACCCTGTGAGTTGAGTATCACCCACTTCAACCCAACAAAGTGGTAATCTGCACTTCCGGCCATATAGCGCCTCGTATGGTGCCGCTTGTATGCTACTGTGATAGCTGTTATTATAAGAAAATTAGATTAAGGGAAGGTGCTTGTCCAAACTTCCTCCAAAGTCTAGGACACAAGCACGAAGCAGATCCTCCAATGTTTGGATAGTTCGTTCTGATTGGCCGTCGGTTTGGGGATGATAAGCCGTACTCAGGTCTATTCTAGACCCCAAAGCTTCTTGTAACTGTTGCCAATAGTGTGAAGTAAAATGACTATCACGGTCTGAAATGATCGCAACTGGTACACCATTTCTAGCCACAATTTCATTAGTGTAGAGCTCGGCCAATTTCTCGGTTTTATAAGTAGTATGAATCGGAATAAAGTGCACATATTTGGTTAGTCTATCCATGACTACCCAAATCGCATCGTAACCTCGGGGTGTTTTTGGAAGGTGGGTCACGAAGTCCATCGTGATTTGTGTAACACCTCGTAAAATCGTGTCCAATAGTATAGTGACACGTATTGTATTTTATTTAAGTCTATTAAAGACTAACAAGGACTAAAGGTGTCAACATGCTTACTCATTAGTCTCTGAGTGACTAATATGTCAACATGCTAAACTTGGCCTCTGATTGACTGATATGTCAACATGCCTAGCATCTGAGTGACTGATATGTCAACATGCTTAAACTTGGCCTCTAAGTGACTGATATGTCAACATGCCTAGCCTCTGAGTGACTGATTTGTCAACATGCTTAAAGTGAGCCTCTGAATAACCCTTTACGAAGTTCTAACTCTCATACGTTCCATTTGTTGGACGAGAGCGATTAAATCCGTTAATATGTGAAAGTTGGATGATAGAGGGGTTAAAAGTGTCAACATGTAAATTTATACCTCTGAGTGACCTTTTAACGAACCGAGAGCTTGACAATGTCCGGGCATACTCCCGGGTACGCCAAATATTGGTTACGGAGGGATAAATATGCTAAAAAGGTGTTTTAGAAGGTTTATAAGTTAAGGGCTAAAAGTGTCAAACTTTGATTTTGGCCATGAGGCGCTCGTGGGGCGCGGGAGACCAGGCCTGGGTCTCTCGCGGGGCGCGAGAAGCCTGTGTCTGCAGAAAATTGCTTTGGCCTCCACACAAATTGTCAAAAACCATTTGATTCGAAACCATGACTTTCCAAACTGCTATGCCCCGTTTTAAGACACTTGTAAGCTTCCTCTTACACCCCTTAACACCTGGCATCACCTCCTTCAAGCTCTCCAACTATAAATAGGTGCCAAGGTTCACCTTTCAACTTACACCATTCTCATTCACAACTCTATGTCCCTCCTTTGGAAGTTCCTAACTGAAAGGAGCATCCAACTTAGTGCTATTGCATCCTTGGAACCACTTGTAAGCGTTCCTTCCTCTTGCAATTTCCTTTATAGGCTTTTATAGCCAAAAGTTAAGAGTTTTACGGAAAACGCCTTGACTTTTGGCTAAGACCATTATGGTCCAGCCATTGTTCGTAACAAACATGGCTAAGTGATCGTAATAAGGTAGGTGTTAGTCCCTATTAAGGGCACATCCTAAAATCACGTTTGCTAGACCAATTGACGGGTCAATGTTATTGTATTAAAAAGTCAAACAGGCCATTTTTCGGAAATAATATAATTTGAGCTTATATATGCTATGAAACCTGTTTTGACACTTAAATAAGTTGGTAATAATTATTAGAACATGTAAAGACATGTTCGGCTCGTCAATTTCAGTTCTAGGGTCGGTTCGCAACCGAAAGTCGCGAAGTTTGACTTCTTCTTTGACTTTCGATTCTGACCCGATTTAAATTAGTTAGCTACTGATATAAAGTTGTATTATGATTGTAATATAATGTAGTATAACCCTCTGAGGTTGTATTACATGATCATAATCAGAATCTGAGTTTATGCACAAGTTCCATAATTATGCCATTTTGACTAAAATGCCTTTTTTGTATAAAAAGAGGTTTTAATGATAATGAACTTGAAAGTGAGTTTCCTACTGATGTAATATAATAAGTAGGATTATTTGGGATATCAAACCAGATTATAAACTGTGTTTATGAACAAGTCCTTGTATTATGTCGATGAATGACGATAAGGCCCTTCTGGCTTATAAAATGGTTTTAATCACATCTTTTCAAAGTAAATCTTTTACCTACTGGTATGTTATATTAAATGACATATCTTAGACATATTAATCTGACCTAAACATTAGTTTTCTATAAACATCACACAAATCGTCATTTTTCGACATAAGCGTCGTTTCGGCGCATAGTATGGTTTTAAACATATTTACCAACCAAGACTTGTTACCTACTGATTTTGAAACTTAATTTAAATATTCTTACAGTAGGTACTAGATATAAACTCAGAATCCCAAATAATTTATAAACTATGTGTAAAATGACCAAAATGCCCCTTCGGTGCATAGTTTGGTCATAAAAGATAAATTACACATATAACTAATGTCCTACTGATATTATATCATAAATAAGCTATTTTTCCAGAATACTATGGTTATAACATAAAATTTTATTCAAGTTCCTTTTATAAGGTATGCAATTACCAAAATGCCCATATGAGGAATAGTTTCATTTTTAAAATCAGAACGGGCATAAAAGTTGATATCCTACTGATATTACAACTTATTTAAAATATAATGGCATATAGAACTTTTCCATGACTTATCCGGTTACCCGATATCGCTGATATGCGTACGATTAAGCATATGTAACTAATTTACGGAAATTAACCGAAATGGGTCTAACCTTGTCATTTAAGTCTCAAAATCCAGAATGTTTATAGTTTATCCATAATACACAAGTCAAAGTACTGTTTGGAATTAAACTACATTCTATCCGATCATCGTTTAATCTAGCGTTATACATTTTGATCATGTACGCTAGTTGGTCTAAGTCTATGACTTAAGACAGACCGTTAGTGTAATTGGTTAGCTTATGCCATAATCCAGACTAGAGACATTCCGGTAAATTATATCTGCACTTAGTGCTTTTATGTACGGTTGAGTTAATAAATCTTGTGTTTAAACGAAGACTAGCTCAGGTAAATACTCTCGACTTATTTCCCCTCTACGGGCTTGGGTTACGGTAAACTACTACTGCTTGGTCGTAAATAGGATCAATCGAATGCCGGATTATGGCTAGTGAATTCGCATATTCTGTTTTAATCAGTTTTGTTTGATAACTTAAACATCGGGGGTTAACTACCATGTCCTGGATATCCTCGGCTCATTACCTTAGATAATGGCCACGACCTTTGCGCGAGGTTTAGGCATACACCCGACAGACGCTCAAATGTAACTACCCATGTCATTTGGGATAACTCTTTCGTGAGTTCGTAAGTGGTGTGTAGTTAATCATGTCTCGGTTTTCGCACTGGGCCTTTTATGTAAGGACAAACATGTGAATCTATTAACAAGGTTGCAACGTCAACTTTCCCAAGTTATAAAAGATTTTGTGCTGATACGCACTTAAAACATATTTTTAAATGTTTTCAAAATGAGTCAGTTGGGTGTATTTACTAGCGAAAGCTGACGTATTTCAAAAGACTAAGCTTGCAGGTACAATACGAAAATAGGCTGGAAGTGCTCGGTAGTGATAAGAGGACCTTGCAAATCCTAGATATTCTTTCTGTTGTACAATTTATGATCCACCTGTGGATCTTCTATTACGAGCCTGTATATTATTTTGGTATTTCGAACATTTGGTTTGTAATAGTAATTTAAATCCAAGACTTCCGCTGTGTTGTGTTTAATTGTCTATGATGTTATCAACTTACGTCACGATATTCCCCACCCGGGCCCACCGGTGTTTGGATTGGTTGTGGAAAGCCGGGGTGTGACAGGTTGGAATCAGAGCCAACGTTAGAGAGAATTAAACACTAGCCTTCTTGTGTTTAATCTCAAACTTACACAAGCACATTCCTTAGACTTCCGAGTCTAGCCTTTGACCTAGGATTACTCATTTCATTATTAAGTTATTAATATTGTTTTTTAATTGATTTAACAGGAAAATGCCACCACATGTACGAGGAAAAGGCAAAGGACCAATGAGGGGAGGACCCTCAGGACATATCCCTTCACATCCACATCACCCGAACCCCTATGAAGACTCGGGGGATTCATGGCCATTGTTGCAACATTCACCTTCTCATACTCATACTCAAAACTCTTATCACTCGTACCATTCACATCATTCACACCACTCACAACATTCCCATCATTCTTATCAGGATGAATTTAACCCCAACCAATACTTTAACACACCCCCAGCTGACTAGAATCAGCTGGATCAGCCAAACCCATTGGACGAGGACTCCAGTCCGGAGATGCCACCGTCAGGTTCAAATGCACATCCCATCGAGATATCGAGCGATTCAAACTCCTATGCCGGATCGCCATATCAAGATCCTAATGAGTGGGACCAATATTGGAACCAATTCACCTTTTCCAACACTCCTTCCCATCACTCTCAGCCACCACCTATACAAGAAGATGTTCACATGGAACTAGTGGAACATCATCAGCCGCCACCTGAGCCACCAAGGAGGATACGTGGAACACGTATGTCAGTACGTGTAGGTCAGCGGTCGGGTTCGCTACCACCATTGCCTAAACCCTACCCCACCATTCAAGAGAATCCACAAATGGGTGGACCTTCTAATGCGTCACCTATGGTGGAACCAACACCACCACCAGTGGTTCAACCACCACCATCGGGTTATAATAACCCTATCTCAACATATCCGGATATGCCTGGATATGATCCATTTAACCCAACTACGCCTGTTGATTACCAAGCATTCTCGCATGACCCTTACATGCAAGCGGTTATGCATAACGCACTTTACCCGTCTCCTTTCCCACCTGCTTATCCACCTACTGGATATCCAAGTTATGGATACCAGTATCCTATTATGCCACAACCACAACCTCCGCCACCACTTGAGGCCATCAATGAGGCCTTAGAACGAATGAAAGAAATGCAACAATAAGCGAAGAAAAACGGAGAAGAAGACAAACAAGTTCTTCAAGAAACTCTCCAAGTTGGTTAAGGGAAGGAAGGACGAGTGAAGTCTCTTCTAATATATGTTAGTCCCTGCGAGGACATTGTTATTTCTTTAGTCCTTGCGTGGATATTTTTATTTCTTTAGTCCTTGCATGGATAATTTATTTTATTGGTTTCTAGTATTGTAATTTCTATTGGAATTAATGAAGTAATTTTTGGAATTATATATATATATATATGTATTCATCCTCTTCAAGCGAGCGTCTTGATTTTACTCGAAATTTATGCGCTGCTATATAATTCCAAAAGACCTTAATGGATTCGATTATGCCAAATGGCACAAACCACACATTAGCCAAGAAATGATAGTTAAGAATAAAAGGTCTTCTGTCAGGATAGTTAAGGGAAGTTATCATTCATCTAGAGGTGGTGGACTAGGTTCAAGCCTCCAAGGTCGTTAAGGTCCAACGTGACCGGGACCATTAATCAATCATTAAGGTACTCTTATGTTATGTTCATACTCCTGGTAGTGTGACTTGAAGAACCACACTAGCCGTCTAGGTAAAAGGACCGTGTCCTAAGACCTATTATTTAGCCTTAGTGATCAATGTGATCCCTGCTAAAGTCATCAATATGATGACAATTGATAGACCAACATGTCGTATGATGTCCATTAAGGACAGGCCAACGTGCCATAAATTACATCTGTTATGATGTAGGCCAACATGCCATAAATCACATCTGTTATGATGTAGGCCAACGTGCCATAAATCACATCGTTATGATGTAGGCCAATGTGCCATAAATTACATCTGTTATGATGTAGGCCAACGTGCCATAAATTGCATTTGTTATGATGTAGGCCAACATGCCATAATTACATCTGTTATGATGGAGGCCAACGTGCATAAATCACATCTGTTATGATGTAGGCCAACGTGCCATAAATCACATCTGTTATGATGAAGGTCACGTGCCATAAATTACATCTGTTAGGGATGTAGGCCAACGTGCCATGAATTACATCTGTTATGATGAAGGTCAACGTGCCATAAATTACATCTTTTAGTGATGTAGGCCAACGTGCCATATGCCATGTCCAACGTGACAGGCCAACATGCCATGTTATTATGTCCATTAGTGACAAGCCTATGAGCAGTAAATAATTGTCTGAATGACAATGATAGTTGTGACATTACGATCCACTGTCTAATAATATATGGACTATGTCCAGATTGTAATTTCCCTTTGATGGTCTTATTAAGACCTAGGCCAAATATAGATATGATAAGCCTAAGAGTTGTGATGTTATTCACACTAGCTTAAATGGGTGATGGATTGTTATATCCAATGTTTAAAGCCAATATGGTTGTTATACCATGGCTAAGAGAAATTTTGTTTAATGTTTAGAGCCATAACTTCAAAATGGTAAACTCGGACGAGGCACATAGTAGCCACCGAGAGATTAGCTCTAACAAAGCTGAAAATATAGCCATTAATAATGATGACTTCCAAGCTCGCATAGATGCAGCTGTGGGAAAGGCTATGGAAAAGGCTAAAGAAAAACATAGGGAGTCGAGTGCTACTCGCTCCAGACCATTATCAATTCCACCATCCTCAGCTCATAAGGAGAGCTCAGTTCACTCTTCGAATGCGAAGTGAACCAAAGAAAATAGAATTTGCTGATAGGTCCTGCTCTTCTTAAGACGGATGTACCTATAAATATTCCGTTTCCTGTAAACCCCGGGATTTTAATGGGGAAAAAGGAGCAGTAGAAGCCTTGAAATGGCTTGATGAGATGGAAACGATTGTAGATATCAGCGGTTGTGCTGATAAGGATGTGGTCAAGTATGTATCACAGTCCTTCAAGGGCGATGCCCTGATTTGGTGGAAGGCCATGATCCAATCTATAGGTAAGGTACACCTGTACAACTTAGGATGGCCTAAGTTTGTCGATTTAGTCAAGGAAACATATTGTCCACCTCTGAGGTGGAGAAATTAGAGACAGACTTTCTGACTCTTTCAATGAAGAACCTAGACTGTCGGAAGTATGTTTCTGACTTCAATTCCCTGTCTAGGTTAGTTTCATATTTAATCACCCCTGAAACCAAACGCATTGCGCGTTTTATTAATGGGTTAGCGCCTAAGATAAAAGGCATGGTAAAGGCTGCTCAGCCTAGTACCTATAGGTCCGCTATAGACTTATCTTTCTCCCTCACCTTAGATTTGGTGAGGCAGAAGTCAGTCAAATCCGAGACTGACGGGAAAAGAAAGAGGGAGGATGATAACTCTCAGAGATTTAATAAGAAAAATAAAGGGAAATTTGGGTTCAGGAGGAACCAAGGTAAGTCGGGTGTAATGCTGACATGTAAAAATTGCAACAGTAAGCATCAGGGACAGTGTAGCATTGATCCACAAACTAGACCCTGTGGTATCTGTAAGAAAAGAGGGCATAAAACCTTAGAATGCAAGGATCTTAAGAATGTCGTCTGCTACAACTGTAATGAAAAGGGGCATATTAAGTTCAACTGCCCCAAGATCCCCAAGGGTAATGATGCAAAGCCTGAAGAGGCTAAGAAAGGGAATGCTCGTGCCTTCCAGGTGAATGCCAGGGAGGCCGTTAATGACAATAACATCATAACAGGTACATTCCTCATCAATGATGTATATGCTAGAGTTCTTTTCGATTCGGGTGCAGATAAATCATTTGTTGATCATAAGTTTAGTAAACTATTAAATTTGCCCATAAGAACTCTAGATATAACTTATGAAGTAGAACTCGGTGATGGAACGTTAGAGACAACATCCTCCATTCTTGATGGATGTTCTATATCCATTAAGAATCATTCTATCCCCATCTCTCTTATGCCAATGAAATTGGCAGGGTTCGATGTAGTTTTAGGCATGGATTGGTTATCCCATAACCAAGCCCTCATTGCCTGCGTTAAGAAACTCATCGAGATTAAAACCCCATCTTTTGAAGCGATCACCATCCCTGGAGATTCACACTACGGGTTGCCAGACAAGGTGTCGTTATTTAAGGTATCAATTTGTTTGGGGAGAGGTTGTGTCATTTATATGGCACAAGTAACCATCAATGAGATTAAACCAAGTATTGAAAACCTTCTTGTTATCTCAAAGTATTCCGATGTTTTCCCCAAAGAATTACCAGGCCTACCTCCGGACAGGCAAGTGGAGTTTAGAATTGATATCCTACCTGAATCAACACCGGTAGATAGAGGTCCATATAGGTTAGCACCAACGAAAATGAAGGAGTTAAGAGTTCAATTAGATGAACTTTTAGAGAAAGGCTTTATCCAGCCTAGTTCATCACCTTGGGGAGCTCCTATTCTTTTTGTTAAAAAGAAAGACTGTTCAATGTGGATGTGCATTGATAACCGAGAATTGAACAAGATAACGTTAAGAACCGATATCCTTTGCCAGGATCGATGATTTATTCGACCAACTTCAAGGGCTAGTTATTTCTCTAAGATCGATTTAAGATCGGGATATCATCAGCTAAAAGTTAAGAACAAGGATGTTCCTAAAACTGCCTTCAGGACTCCATATGGTCATTTTGAATTTCTGGTGATGCCTTTTTAGCTCACAAATGCACCTGCAGTATTCACGGATCTCATGAATAGAGTCTTCAAACCCTATTTGGATAAGTTTGTCATTGTCTTCATAGATGACATACTTATCTATTCTCGTAATCAAGTTGATCACAAGAAACACCTTCGGTACATCCTAGAACTACTAAGGCAGGAAAAGCTTTATGCTAAATTTTCTAAATGTGAATTTTGGCTTAGAGAAGTCAAATTTCTTGGACATGTTGTAATTGAGCATGGTATCCAAGTGGATCCCGCCAAAATAGAAGCCATAATGAATTGGGAAGCGCCCAAAACTCCATCGGAGATTCGTAGCTTCTTAGGATTGGCCGGTTATTATAGGAGGTTTATTGAGAACTTTTCAAGGATAGCCACTCCTTTAACTACCTTGACCCGTAAGAATGTCAAATTTGTTTGGGGTCCGAAACAACAAGAATCCTTTAAGATTATAAAACACAAGTTGAGCAATGCTCCTGTGTTATCTCTACTTTAGGGTATTGAGGATTTTGTAGTATATTGTGATGCTTCGCACACTGGCATAGGCTGTGTGCTAATGCAAAAAGGCAAAGTGATTGCTTATGCATCACGACAGTTAAAGTTGCACGAAAGAAATTACACCACCCATGATTTAGAATTGGGTGCCGTTGTATTTGCACTAAATCTATGGACAAATTACTTATATGGCACAAACTGTAGTATATACACTGACCATAAGAGTCTCCAGCATTTGTTCAATCAGAAGGAATTGAACATGCGACAACACCGTTGGATGGAAACACTTAACAATTATGATTGCGAAATTCGCTATCATCCTGACAAGGCAAATGTCGTTGCTGATGCCTTAAGTCGCAAGGAAAGAGTTAAACCTATTAGGATTAATGCCAAGAGCATTGAGCTAAAAAATAGCTTGAATGAGAAGTTATTAGATGCGCAGAAGCAAGCCCTATTAGAGGTTAATATTCCTAATGAGGGATTAGGTGGAACTGTTGATCAGTTAGCACCTGGAAAGGATGGAATCCTTAGATTTAATGGAAGAATTTGGGTTCCAACTTTGGAGGACTTAGAGATCTAATCCTCCAGGAAGCACATAATACGAGATACTTAGTGCTCGGTAGTGATAAGACTAAGCTGATGTATTTTCAAAAGACTAAGCTTGCAGGTACAATACGAAAATAGGCTGGAAGAGCTCAGTAGTGATAAGAGGATCTTGCAAATCCTAGATCTGCCCAAAGTCTGTTTTATATTCTTTCTTTTGTGCAATTTATGATCCGCCTGTGGATCTTCTATTACGAGCCGGTATATTATTTTGGTATTTCGAACATTTGGTTTGTAATAGTAACTTATATCCAAGACTTCCGTTGTGTTGTGTTTAATTGTCTATGATGTTATCAACTTACGTCACGATATTCCCCACCCGGGCCCACCGGTGTTTGGATCGGCTGTGGAAAGCCGGGATGTGACAATTTGCTCCCAGTTCCATTGTGGTATCTCGGGTTGTTGTAGCATTCCTGAGGGTTTTTTGTATTCAGCCTTGACTCGGGTACAAGTTAAGCATTTACTAACATACTCCGCCACATCTTTCCTCATGCCTGGCCACCAATAAAATTCCTTAAGTTCGTGGTACATTATGTCTGTACCAGGGTGAATAGAGTACTTAGATTTATAAGCCTCATCCATAATCAGTTGACGTAGGTCATGGAGAGTAGGAATCCATACCCTATCTTTGAAGTACGTCCTTCATCAGTTTTCTTTTCATAATTCTTCTCGTTCCCACGTAACTCCTCCTTTTCTATTTGACCTTCTGGTAAGGCTTCCATCTATGCCGCACGAACCTGTTCCTTGAGACTTGTTTGGACAAGCATCCCCAGGGCCCGTAGTCTAAGTGGTTTCACCCTATCCTTTCTACTCAAGGCATCGGCTACTACGTTCGCCTTACCAGGGTGATACTTAATTTCGTAATCATAATCGTTTAACAATTCCACCTATCACCGCTGCCTCATGTTCAGTTCTTTCTGGTCAAATATGTGTTGAAGGCTTTTATGATCCGTGTAGACCGTGCACTTTGTACCGTATAAGTAGTGCCTCCAGATCTTAAGTGCAAAAATCACCGCTCCAAGCTCTAAGTCATGCGTGGTATGGTTCTTTTCATGCACCTTCAGTTGTTGTGAAGCGTATGCTATTACCTTGTTTCGTTGCATCAGTACGCATCCTAAACCTCGTCGCGAAGCGTCACAATATACGACGAAGTCTTCGTTTCCCTCTAGAAATGTTAGAACTAATGCTTCACACAATTT
The DNA here is from genome assembly GCA_947069175.1 of Scalesia atractyloides. Classification (NCBI taxonomy): domain Eukaryota; kingdom Viridiplantae; phylum Streptophyta; class Magnoliopsida; order Asterales; family Asteraceae; genus Scalesia; species Scalesia atractyloides. The sequence goes on along the minus strand of CAMTDV010000029.1, from coordinate 53,288,900 downwards.
TTGTTTTAGCAATTGGAAAGTTGTTTCTTGTTCTTCACCCTAGTCGTCTCTCCGATCTTTTTGAGTGAGCGACGTTAAGGGTTGTGCGATGCAAGAAAAATTTTCAATGAAGCGATGGTAATATCCTGCCAATCCCAAAAATTGGCGGATTTCCTTAAGGAACTTAGGTGCTTACCAATTCTTAATGGCTTCGATCTTACTAGGGTCAACACAAATTCCTTGTTGATCCACTATGTGCCCTAAGAATTGCACTGCTTGTAACCAAAAATCACATTTAGATAGCTTGGCATACAACTTCTCCTTTCTCAATATCTCCAAAATTGTATGTAGATGGCTCTCGTGCTCCTCCTTGCTTTTTGAATATATAGGATATCATCAATAAAGACTATGACGAATTTATCCAGGTGTGGTTTGCAAACCGGGTTCATGAGGTCCATAAATATGGCAGGTGCATTGGTTAGCCCAAAAGGCATAACCAGGAATTCATAATGGCCGTACGTAGTTCGAAAGGTTGTTTTCTGGATATCTTCCTCTTGAACCTTTACTTGGTGATACCCCGATCTGAGATCAATTTTCAAAAAGTAACAGGCTCCTTGTAATTGATCAAACAAATCATCAACCCGCGGAAGCGAATATCGATTCTTAATCGTGACCTTGTTCAGCTCCCTGTAATCTATACACATCCTAAAGCTCCCGTCCTTCTTTTTGACAAACAATACCTGCGCTCCCCAAGGGGAATAGCTAGGACGAATAAAGCCTTTATCCAACAACTCCTGCAGTTGGGTGGCTAACTCTTGCATTTCGGAAGGCACAAGGCTATAAGGTGCCTTGGCGATCGGAGCTGCTACCAGAATTAAGTCGATACGGAATTCGACTTGTCGGTCGGGTGGCAATCCGGGTAGTTCTTCAGGAAAAACATCGGGGTAATCACATACAATTGGAATGTATTCAATACGTCTTTCCTTTGGTTCCATAGCTGCCACATTTGCCATATACACCGCACATCCCTGTCGTAGGCACTTCAACACTTTGAGGTGAGATATAAGGGGTAACATTGCGCCAGATTTTTCTCCCTGGACCATCGTCACTTCATTGTTAAGGAAAAGGAATCCTAACAATCTTCTGTTCACAAATAATTTCTGCCTTGTACTTGGACAACAGTCAATTCCCACTACTATATCAAAACTTCCAAGTTCTACAGGGAGAAGGTCAATGAGGAATTGGTGGTCGTTAAGGGTTAAGGGACAGTCGCGGATAATTTGGTAACTAGTTATAGATTTACCGTTAGCGAGTCCTATAGAATAGGGATGTGTTAGCTCACTAGCCGGCATATTTAATAATGGTAGGAAGTTAATAGAAACAAAGCTCTTATCTGCACCAGTATCAAATAACACGGAAGCATACTGGGCAGAGACAAGAAAGGTACCTGTCACTACATTAGGATCTTATCGTGCGTCACCGGATCCTATAACAAACACACATCCTCGAGTTTGATTGGTAGTTGAGGTTTGCCCTTGGTTTGTCTTTCTTGTGGGTCCTTGATTCATCTTCGGGTAATTTCGTTTAAAATGCTCCGTACTGCCGCACTTGTAGCAGGTGCGAGGGTAGGTTAGTTGTGGGTTTTGTTGAGGTGGTCGTTGTTGACTTGTTTGGGGTCGGTTGGTTTGGGAATGAGTAGGTTGGTTCAGACAGTTTGTTGGTTCAGCAGGTGTTCCACAGTTACGGGCATAATGCCCCACTTTCCGACACTTGCTACAGGTTACGGTTCGACACTCGCCCAGGTGATGGTAACCACATTTGTTACATTTTATCCATGGTCTTTTATAGTTATCGGGTCTCGAATCTAAGGTAGTCATTGCATAATTTTGGTTGTTCGACCGAATACGCTTATGCGGTTGAGATCCCTGTGGCTTATAGTCATAGTCGGTTCTTTTAGTGCCAGACGACTCTCCGGGCATCTTCAATATATTCCTCCTTACCATATCAAAAGTAATCATGCCAGACCTCGACACGACACTTTCCATCGTCAAGTGTTCTACCGAGTTTACAATGCTACGGACTTATGGGGCCAATCATCATATATAACGTTCAATTCGTTTTGATTCGGGTCTGACCATATCTGGTAGTAGACGAGCAAGAGTGTTAAAGCGATTAGTATATCCCACGTGCTCTGCCCCTTGCATTTGTAGGTTCCAAAATTCATGTTCCAGTTTTTATATTTCACTTTTTGGACAAAAGTGGGTCATCAGAAGTGTTTTAAGTTCATCCCACGTCATATGGGCAACGACTTCCTATCCCCAGGTCTGAACGATGGTATTCCACCAGTTCAGAGCGTAACCGATAAACGTAGAAGTCGCATACTTCATAATACACTCCTCCGGAAAGTTCGTGATGTTAATAACTACTTGTGTCTTCTTGATCCATCGAACAATCCCTGTTGGCCCTTCTATACCATTGAACTCTATAGGTTTGCCTTCCATAAATTGTTTATAAGTGCACCTCTGCACCACATTGTTTTGACCAACCGGATCCACATTCGGGTTAGGCTGTGGGTTTTGTGCATTTGTGTTCATGCTCACAGTAACTTGGGCTACCATGGTTGGAATAACAGTTTGTAGTTGTTGGGTTATTATTTGTGCGATGTCTGCCTCTGTCAGGTTATTTGCTCATTTTGGGGCCATTCTACAAAAAAATGCGTATATATTGATACACGTATCACATATCAGATTGCATTTCATCAAAATTGTTAATAATCTCGTAAACACATGAACACGTACATTCACTATTATACATATAAACGCCACTGTACAATAATTAAAATTGGCACACAGGCCTAATCCACTAAGGATTTATGTTAGTAATGTACTAGTCAAAATTTGTCATCACGTGACGTACACACATACTATCAACATCGAGTACTAATAACATACTATATCATACAACCCTATCTTGACATAGGCATACAGTTGCCTAGTGCTTGATAGGAGATCAAAAGATCTATATATACATAAGAAACCGCTCCCTCTATCGACGTGACTGAAGCGCCAACCACACGAACCCGATCGCTAACAGTGCAATCATTGCCAAGCATAGATACAATGGGTCTTGGAACGTCCCTGCCGGTAACTATCTTGCCCCCAAGATTGCTGAAATGCCATCACTACCTGTTGAGTGCTACTAATGCACCTGTACATAACACTCCTATGGTGAGCCTCCTCTGCCTGTGTAGTGGTAAGCGTTACTATTTGGTAATATAGATGTCCGATCCAACGGATGGTATGAGGGGAGGGTGGTTGGTCCTCAGGTGGTACTAGTATGCCCCAGACAGGCGGGGTAGGCTCCTCTACGGGGGGGAGGGCTCTCCCCACTCGCGAGTATGGTATGGGGAATGAGGCTCTTGTGAGGGTGTCGGATTTAGGAATCGGGCGGTCAAACGGTATACCAGGTCCGATAAAATATGTGCAAATGGAGAGGGAAGTGAAGTACGGATAACCGGAGAAAAGGCCGGGGTTGGCATCGGGACTCTCATACGGGCCGTCTACCTAAAACGAGCAGCTGGTGGGGAGGGTGGTGAACCAAGAGAGATAGGAGTGTCGGGGTAGGAAATCGAGGGATAGTAACTGGTGTAGGACTCCGCCTAGCAATAGCGGGATGGTAATATGCGTCTGATGTGTGGCTATATTCAGCCGTAACGGGCTGATGGTGAGGTAGAGAGTGGTAAGAACTAGTAGCCTCGGTCCCACGTCTATCGTGGGATCAGGGTGGGTAGCTATCACAACGGTAACCTGATAAGTCAGGTTCGTTGTTGGGGAGCTCGAATCCTATCGCCCCCTCTTCCTCCTCCTCCACGGACCCGGACTCCATCTCCTCTAGATCCTCTTCCGTCTCCATCCATCGATGGATCCTCTTCAGAACTCTGACTGCGTCGGTTCAACATCATACCTACATAGTTTAAATAAGTTATGATAATATATTCTAATTATTGTGAAGTGTGTGTACTAAACATATAGAGATTATACACATAAGCATATATATATATATATAAATATATATATATATATATATATGTGAAGTGTGTGTACTAAACATATAGAGATTATACACATAAGCATATATATATATATATATATTGTGCTAGTATTCGTGTTCGCTTCCTGTCTTCTCTTGATGGTGTTCTCAGAATGCCCAAGTACAAGCAGATAAGTTATTATGTTCTAGACCACAATAACTTATTTGCCCAAGAAAGCCATCCTGGTAATAACCTTACTATTTGGTTACTATAGGTTCTCACTGTGATGAGTCACACTTATGATTATAGTCTAGGCTCTCTGGGAATACCTACTTCGCCATAACCGATGGCTCTGATACCATCTTCTGTCACACCCCGACTCGCAGCGGAAGCGCACGCGGGGAGCAACAAATCCATGGTATGAATATGTTATTTAAAAAGATATTGTATAACACAACACAAGCATCGGTTACAACGTTTGATTACACACTAAAATGTCCCAAAAGCGGTTGTCTTTGCTAAGCATGCTTCTATGTACAGTAGTATTCGATCAACAAAACTTGAAACTCATACGCACTTCACGTTATTCTTCTTTAGCTTTACCTGAAAGGTATGTTAAGTTTGAACGGTCAACTACAAATAGATGGTGAATTTCACTGTTTTAGGGTGTTTCACAATTTAGTTTGAACTGGTTGATTTTGCATGTTTGACATGAAATTATACTAAGCCAACAAATGAAACCTTGATTGTTCTCCAGTGTTGTGTCCCGCAACCGACACCTCAACACTTTACCACCCCAAGTAGCTATGTCTAACACCACATAGCGTGTTCACATAATTGCATGGACATGTGCAATTGCAGTAGAAGCTATGGCATTTGTGCCAGATCAATTGGGTTCGGCAGACCAATAAAACTATTCACACATCCACCGACATATAGTTGATCACTCGTGTTTGTAGGAATTTTCGTGTGTTAGTATAACTCAGATAATTCACACCACAACATATATGTATGTGCAAGTATGTCCGTATGTAACATGCATTTCACCCCAAGTAAAACAGTAAAACAGTTTTAAAGCGAGGTAGTGAAACTCACCTAGTATATTGCACGACTATCACAGGATGGGTAAGTATCAATGCTCTATCCCTTCGGTCCTTATATCAGTTCGTGTTTGGTTATTACCGAATACAGTTTTCAATTTGGTAATTGCAATAACTATGGCTCAGATGAGGGTAACCATCTAAGACTTGACCTATATTCTAACAGTAGAGCTGTGGGTATAATCTTAGTGTCAGATTTTAGTTTGGGTTCCGGGCACCGTTTTGCGTGCCAGTCAAAGTCGTTTGTTTTAGATGTTCGGAAAGTGACATGATCATATGGATTATACTAATGATCATTAGAAATGATTAACTTTATATTAAGGGAGTTCAGTCGTTTGGGGATCCCGGGTTGCCTGATTTTAAGTTTCCTTTTTCGTCGTCGGGAAGTCTCCCAAACTGGCGTGTAATGTACCCCAAGTACCCTTTTTGCCCCGGAACAGTCCAGAATGACTCTAGTGTTCCACTTATTGTCAATTTAGTCGTTGGTCAGTTCGCGGTCCCGGCAGATTCGTTATACATTTACAACTGCCGGTTTTGTATAAAATAATAAGATTTTTAATTCCAAAAATCATTACTCAATCGAAATATTTCATAAATTTCTGAAATTTTTTATATAAGTTGGTAAAATTATATAGAATTCTGGAAAAAAATATTTTCAGAATTTATAAAACTAATTTATTAATTTTAATAAATTCACGAGAAACTGTATTTTAACCGAACAATTTACATCCAAAATGATCCCACTTTCAAAAATTCCCAAAAATTTACAGAAGTGACCCAATATTTCTGGGAACCTCCTGGAAAAATTTGAGATTTTTCTGAATTCGTTATACAGCTTTTCGGCTACCGAAACTTTGTGACAACGCGATCTTTGAAACCCATTTTAAACTCAGTCAATGATCCCCAAACTATCCAAAATATTGTACACATTAAACTCAACATCCCTATAATTTTAGGCGACTTATTGAGCTCGTTTAGTATTTATCCAAATTTATTCGTTTAAAACAGTTAAAAATTCACCAAAAATCACCAAAAATTCAGAAATTTCTAAACTTTTAAACAAGTCTTATTATCACCATGGGTGACCGTCCTGTAAATTTTCAAGTCCTAAAAGTACCGACACAAAAAGTTATACAAAAACTAAGTTTACGGCTACTAGTTTTAGTTTTCGGGCGTTATACCTCGCGTGTCTCGATCAAATGAGCGGCCTCTACCCTTCCAAAGGCTGTTCTAAGCTAGGATCAGTACCTATATACCATACACAACACAAACATGTAAAACCCATGTCAATCAAGCCTTAAATCCGATCTTTTTTGCTTAGGATTTGAGTTATTCGGTTATTGTCGAATAGGTTGTGTTTTTGTATCATAAACCGATGTTTTGCATCCCCAAACACCATGTATAATCTGATTATATATTAATCATGTTAGAATAGCCCATATTCCACCAAAAACCTCAAGATTTTATGGATGAAAACCTCTCTTTTTGTTTAAATCATATTTAATATATGAAAATCATAAGAAAATGTTATCCAAATCATTAAAATACCTTAGATCACAGCTTGAAGCCTAATGTTCTTAGCTGGTTCTGAGTGTTCTGTGTGAAGAAAAAGTGTAAAACTTAGATTAGCAAATTGGGTTTTACAACTGAACAAAAGAAAAGGAAATGTACATATATATATATATATATATCATGTACATACGTTGGCTTAAGGTGGTTAAGTTTGTTTTTTATTATTCTAACTTTATAATTAATTCAGTTGCTTCACTCATTTTACTTGTATAACTTTCAAAATATAGCGTATTATAAAATTATAAATATGCCATTGAGACGAGCTCATTTTTCTTCACATTTTGACCTAAGTTTCGTTTAAAACGGAGTAGGGCCAAGTATAATATATTTTATGATTATTATCAAACGGGCTCTTATACCACTATCTTTCGGTTAAGGTATCTCATAGTCCAAATTGTCATTCGACTCGTCAGTTTGGTAAATGATCGTACCACGCACAGTTTTAAAAATACTAACCCGTCTTTAACGAAAAGTTGAACGCTTTCATGTATTTACTTAAATACATTATATTAGTGTTCGAAAAGTAATGTTTTAGGCTTGACTGACCATACAATGCATGTTTGGTTGTTTTCATGTGCGTTAAAACAAAGGCGTTTCGTTAACCGAAACCGCGTCCTTTAACGTGCCAACTACATGTTAAGGCCTCAAATCTTATATTATTGTCTAAGTACCGTGTCTAGGTAATTTTGTACTCTTAGAATAGTCTCCGGTGCTTACGGTTGCATCTAAATCGTTATTGTACGGTTTGCGAACTGTTAAACAAAAAGCTTATGTTTAACCTGTTTTTAGCACACTGAGGCATCCATATCACACTGTTAAGTATTATTGTTTGCATGTTTCTCATAACGTACCCTCAGATTCCTCCGAGTCATACTTAATATCATTTTGTTATCCGTATAAGTCGTACGTATAGATTAGGGTTTACCTATTTTCGCCACGATTGTCACATTAGGTTTATGCTTGATTCATACATGCTTCTTGTTATTAACTTAGATAGCCCCAACTTAACATATATAGCGCTATAGGAGTTGCACACCGCCCGTCGGGGTATTGTTAAGCTTAAGCTGATTCTTATTCTTGTTCTTAAATAGTCTCGTTACTTTGTGTGGCGAGGGACACTTAATTCTTGTGGACACTTGGGTTTGACAATTAGTATTGTATGCTAGCTTACCTTGTATACAATTGCCATGTGGATTTGAGTAAACTCTTTTATACTTATGCTATGTACTTAAACTTGTGTACTCGCCAATGCTTTTGCGTTGAACCATACTTTTAACATGTTACAGGTTGATGATGATGCTTAAGACGAATCTAGTAGGGACGACATAGAAACGCACAAGAAATACTAGATTTGGATATTTTGATTTTTTGAACTCATAGTACTTGACTATTAATTATTGTAATTTGAATTTCCTTGTAATATGTTGACAATTTGTGATATGAAATGAGATCTATTTTGAATTAACTATTATCGCGGATAATGTTATGGGTAATGAGTGTGACATTTGTGCATTTTCAATCATTGCCCAATTACAAACGATTTCATATTCAATGAAACCCTGTGTTTTATTTCCAAATATTTTTGTATTCAATAAAATCTTGTATTTTATTGATAATAATGCAAAAATGTCAATCGTTGCACAATTTCGATCATTTCGTGTTCGTTAAAGCGTTTTCAGGCATAATCCAAGTTACACATGTCTTAACACCTTTATATAACCTAAATATTAGGTTAAAGGGGTTAAAAATGGCAAACAAGTGAAAATACAAGTCCAAGGGCCAAATATGCCAAAAAATAATAAATATTTTTGCTTCATCACCAAGTTTGCCACCTATCACCAATTTTTGACACCTAGCACTCATTTTGCCACACTTAACTTGGTGTTGACACATGTTAGGACACTAATCCACACTTGAGGACACTTGTTATCACCTCTTAATCCTAAAATACTATAAATACCCCATGATTCTTCCATTTTGGTTCACACCACTTCAAAACACTTCAAAGCAAATGTGAAGTTCTTCTTTCTATCCTTCTTGGAGCTTGTTTCCAGCCTTTGGAAGCCTCCTATCTTGAGTTCCGAAAGTGTTCTTCAACACGAGTAAGTACTCTTCCTAATTCTTTCATTATTTTAGCTATTTTGAGTTAAAAGTCGAACAGTTTGGCTTCTTAATTGACTTTTGGTTCTGACCATTTTTTGGTCAAGTCAAAGTTCAATTGAACTTTGCAACATGATCGTAATCACGAAGGTTATAATCCCTAAACGATTTCACCTTCTGATTACCATGTTTACTAGTCGAAGTGACGAGTCAAAATTTCGATAAAAAATGCGCATGATGTGCACTTTACGACGAAACTATTTTCTGGTATCAAAACACCAAGTTTTGATACCAAATCAGTTTTATAAACTTAGCTAGACATATTTTGACATGTCTAACTCGTTACTTCTAGTTTAGTGCTTATTTAGGGTCGTAAGTCGAGCGGTCTTGACCACCGCTTTGACTTTCGAATCCGACCCGTTTGGTCAATCTTAGGATTCGACCAAACACATATTTGTGACTATAGTTATATAGGGAATAACCTACTGAGGTTATACCTTATGGTCACGTCGTTTGGTTAGTGTTATGATAAATTACTTCTATGTTCTTAAAGAAATGATGACCAAAATGCCCTTTTGCGCATAAATCCATTTTAAACACATGTAACCAAATTTTTAACATATAAACTGATGTTATAACATTTTCAAACATGTTTTGGCATTTAAGACTTAACATAGGACGATCACGCGTTTACGCTAATGACTCGTTAAAGTAGCATAAACTACCTTAACGAGTCATAATGGGTCAAAAGCACTTAGGATCCTTTCCAAATCAGAATGTTAAGTTTGTTAAACCATATCACATGAGTTCCAACACTCGTTTGGTTTATAAGACTTCATTCTATCCGATCTCCCATTTGTAGTCCCGACACGCTAACGTATTTATCCGACACATTAGGACACGTTTGAGCATTGTTTATTTCGTTGATCGAGAACACTTTCGCAATCCAAAGCAAGTACATAGCCCCCCTCTTTTACGTTTTCAAATGTTTTGGGGTGATTCATTTGCGCCTATAATTATTTTCAAGATTTTAAAACAATATACATGGTTTACATATATAAAATGATTTTCAAGTGAGTACATAGCCCCCATCTTTTACGTTTTCGAATGTTTTGGGGTGATTCATTTGCGCCTATAATTATTTCAAGATTTTAAAACAATATACATGGTTTACATTTATAAAATGATTTTCAAAGCAAGTACATAGCCCCCCCTCTTTTACGTTTTCAAATGTTTTGGGGTGATTCATTTGCGCCTATAATTATTTTCAAGATTTTAAAACAATATACATGGTTTACATATAAAAATGATTTCAAAGTGAGTAGATAGCCCCCTCTTTTAGGTTTCCTAAATGTTTTGGTGTGATTCATATGTGCCTATCATTATTTTCAAGATTTCAAAACAATATACATGGTTTATATATACAAAGTGATTTTCAAAGTGAGTACATAGTTCCTATCTTTTACGTTTTGCAAGTGTTTTGGGGTGACTCATATGTGCTAAATCATTTTCAAGTTTTCAAAAACAATGTCTATGGTTTATATATAAAACAATACGATTTCAATAATGTGAACAACTTGTTGATGCGTTATCCATAACACGAATGACATTCATTAGCTTTGGCCGAGCCGACCAGTAGTATGTTATGGTACCATAGGACTGACAATCCCATTATCGAACTGTTCACTGGATTTGGTGGAAGTTTGGGTAATGACAGAAATTGTTTCTGATTAACAAATCATTTGTTGATTTGTTAGTCTAGTTAAAGAGACCCTTTGATGGTCTATTAAAGATACCCTTTGGTGGTATAGTCAACGCAGGTTTGAATGTGTTCATTAAAGAACGATCAAAAGTTTTCACAATTAAAAACATGGACGATTTGTTTATGACATGGACAATTGGTTTATGACACGGACGATTGATTTATAACACGGACGAATGGTTTATAACACAGACAAATGGTTTATAACACGGACAAATGGTTTTGAACAATGTCACGCAATGATTTTCACTTAAAGATATAAACCATACAAAGTTTTCCTTTGAATCAATATATTACAAGGTTTTTACAAAAGAAACGTTTTGGTCAAGATTCATGGCTATAAGGTTTCACAACTCTAACCAACTTGTTTTAGTTGGTTAATTGTAATACAATATCAAACACTTTTGATATGAGTTTTTCACTTAACGACTCTTGTAGTCGGACGAGGTGTTGCAATATGTATACAAAGCCATGAATTTGACACACTCACAATACCTATGTACTCGCCGGCATTTTTATGCTGACTCTCTTTTAACATATGTTTCAGAGTCAATGCTTGATAATATGATGCATGCTTCACGTAGAAATGGACGTGGGCCTTAGTGACTTAAAACATGAAAGACAATTTATTTATGTGTTGTTTCTGTTTATTCCAAGACAATCTAAACACTTAACTTAATAAAAAAATTTAAATTCCATGGGTTGTGAAACAATAGTTCTGTGACTTGACTCCCCGACGTTTCCGCCGCGGTTCGTTGTTTTACGCGGTCGGGGTGTTACAATGAGCAATCTATTTCGTCTCACTCCGATGATTCCGCAATCGGTTGGGGTGTGACACAACTACAATATGAACAACAACTAAGCAATCAATAGCAACTTGACAATCAATAACAACTGGGCAGTAAACACCAGATAGATGATCCACTCTAGTTAATTTACCACAAACAAAGATTAATCATCGGTCACAAAATTTCTATTGATGGTAAACCGAATTAACTAGCGACCATTTTAACTGTCAACTAACAAAGTGAAGCATTGTCACTTCAACATTGTGATGGTTCCAAATTATAAAATAGAAGTCTTTGGTCTAGTTTAGATACAATTTTCACAATAGAAACATGCATTATTCTTCTTGGTTCTTGTTGAATTATCCTACTGAGATTTCAAAAATATCATCGAAATACTTCAGTATGTAGCGATTAAACACAATTCATAAATGATTATCCATACAATTACAAACTACAAAACTAATTCCTCCTTTTAGGCTTAACAAGGAAGAAATGAAAAGAGGGGATTATTCTCTTGTAAGATTTGAGGTGGATATCTTACTATGAGTCATTTTCGTATTTGTTAGGTTGTGATTATAAGATATCAAAAGATCTCAGATTTTATCATCTTTTTCACATGTGTTTGTGTCACAATAATGATGGATTCTAATTTCATTGAATATGTAAAAATTAAATAGCGATATTATAACATGTTTTGTAAATCTATAAAAGAAGGTTATCAACTAAAATCGTATGATTTTATAAAATTTATTTTGAAAACCAGATATTTTTATTTTATTTTACCCAACAAAAACAAAGAAAGCTAACTATTTGTAATCATTTGCTTTTAAAAGTATAGATATAAACCTATAATGTGAGTTTTGATGGAAACCCTTAATAAAGTGGTGAATCGAGAACCATACATTTAACATATCATATATATCATAAAAAAAAAAACTTAACATGTAAATATTTTTTTCAACTAATTTTAAAGCTTTTACAAATAAAGATGTATATTCTAATAAAAAAATTGTTGTAAAGAATTTTTTAAACCTTTTTTTAAACTATTTTTAAATTAAAAAAGCTTTTATATTATATGTAAAAATTCTATCTTTTTAAATTTACTTTTTATATTATTTAACATGTTAAACAGAGGATTCTTCAATTCTTCTAAAAACAATATTTCCTGTTTAACCCAACCCAATATCTATAACTTTTATATATATTTAACATGTTAAACAGAGGATCCTTCAATTCTTCTAAAAACAATATTTCCTGTTTAACCCAACCCAATATCTATAACTTTTTATTTCTATCAATTACACTGATCAGATTAAATAAGAATGTAGTTAGTGATGTAATTTAATATATTATATATAATAAGAATCGTATATAACAAATAAATAAAAGTCTATCTTGCACCCTTGGAGTTGAAATTACGTGCAGATTAAGCAAAGTTTTTACATCTTCTTCTGTGTGCAACCAACACATGTTTTATGTTTAGCTTAAAGCCTGTATGTATGTCTCAGTATCACCGATTATAACACTACATACAACTCCCCGATTTCCTAATTTCAGGGTCAGTTTCATCACTGACAGTGAGTAATGATGAAACTAGGGTTTATAGTTTTGGTTTGGTTTATGTTCATGTGTGGGTCGTGTTTGGGTAGATTTGTGGTGGAAAAGAACAGCTTGAGGGTGTCATCACCTGATAATTTGAAAGGAACATATGAATGTGCAATTGGGAATTTTGGTGCCCCTCAATATGGTGGAACATTATCTGGTTATGTTGGCTACCCAAAATCGAACCAGAAGGCGTGTGAAACCTTTGATTCGTCTTTGAAATCGGAGCCTGCTGGTGGTCTTCCCCTTTTTGTTCTACTTGATCGTGGCGGTAGTGCTTCTTTTACTTCAATTGGCTTTTCATTATTATTATTGTTATTGTTGTTGCTGTTGCTGTTGCTGTTGCTGTTGCTGTTGCTGTTGCTGTTGCTATTGCTATTGCTCTTGCTCTTGCTCTTGCTCTTGCTCTTGCTCTTGCTCTTGCTCTTTATTGTTATTCTAATTTCATATTCATGCTAGTTTCAGTTTGTAGTTATTGTGGTTTAGTTCAGGGATATCTTTTTTTTTAGAACAATCTAAAGATGTTAGGGATAGATGGTACTAGGGGGTGTTTGGATGTGCCTATAAACTGGCTATTTTGGGTCACCCAAAAAAATGGTGGTGATCTGTGTGTGGCTCTCGGATGTGTTTTGATCCCAAAAGCCGATATGTTATGCACACCCAACATGTATGTGAAGTGTTTGCTATTAAAAAAATTAAATTTTGTAGACAATATTCTAAATTTTTAACTTTTAAACACTATAATATAAGATATTCTCATTATCTGTGTTCCGTCGAGGGTCTACTTTCTTCAAATACTCAAAACCCGTTGCTCAATTGTTGCTCAGATTTGTTCAGTCAGATTTGAAAATCTCAGGCCCATTGCAACCGATGGTCTACCACATCACATGTGCATCATGGAAAACTTATATAAGCTCATCCAAACAACTTTTTTTTTGAAAGCTTTTGTTTGGGATCAGTTGAGCATGTTCATAAAGAGCCTGAAGTATCTTGACTTTTCCTTCATAGTCAAGTTTGTTCCTTTGATTCATTTAAGTGCTTTCTCGGATAAATATACCATACCCGTCTCGTAATCTTAACCATGTTAAATTGATGGTCCTTGTGTAGCTAAAGTAGTCGGTTTTCTTAAGGGAAAGTAAATATAACTATAGTTTGATGTGGCAGATTGTTTCTTTACATTAAAGGCATGGAATGCTCAAAAAGGTGGTGCTGCAGCCGTTCTTGTTGTAGACAACAGACCCGAGCCATTGATCACCATGGATATGCCTGAAGAAGAAAACGTGCATGCAGATTACGTACAGAACATAACAATCCCATCTGCTCTCATTAGAATGTCACTCGGAAATTCAATAAAGAAAGCTTTAAACAAGGGCGATATGGTAAATATCAAACTTGATTGGACAGAAGCTCTCCCTCACCCTGATGAGCGCGTAGAGTATGAGTTTTGGACAAATAGTAATGACGAGTGTGGGACCAAGTGTGACAGCCAAATAAAGTTTGTGAAGAATTTTAAAGGGGCGGCTCAAATACTTGAGAAAAAAGGGTACACTCAGTTTACACCACATTATATCACTTGGTATTGCCCCGAGGTGTTCACATTTAGCAAACAGTGCAAATCTCAATGTATTAATCATGGAAAATATTGTGCTCCAGATCCCGAACAAGATTTTAGTAAAGGGTACGATGGGAAAGATGTGGTAGTTCAAAATTTAAGGCAGGCCTGCTTTTACAAGGTGGCGAATGAAACCGGGAAGCCTTGGCTTTTGTGGGATTATGTGACTGATTTTTCTATCAGGTGCCCCATGAAAGATAAAAAGTACACTAAAGAATGTGCAGATGAAGTTATTAAGTCACTTGGTGAGTTCTTTAGTTTAAAGCACTTGGTGAAACCTCGTATGCTGATTGATTGATAATGTGTTATCATTCTCAGGTGTTGATTTGAAGAAGATTGATGAGTGTGTTGGTGACACAGAAGCAGATGTCGATAACCTGTACTCAAGGCTGAGCAAGAAGCACAGGTATCTATCAACAGTTGATTGTGACAAAGTTCTGTTGCAATTTGTACACACAGAATGCAAATATCTTGAGGTTAATGTGGTAATTCTGCAGATAGGCAAGGGTTCACGTGGGGATGTAACAATACTCCCAACTCTCGTCATTAATAACAGACAATATAGGGGTACGTCATGAACCAAAAGTATCCGATTGTTTGTACGTGTATCATGTTTACTTACATAGTTGTTGTGATTGTTTCAGGTAAGCTTGTAAAACAAGCTGTTCTGAAGGCTATTTGCTCGGGATTTGAAGAGACCACTGAGCCAGCCATATGTTTGAGTGATGGTTAGTTAACTTGTTGTTCGTCAGTTTAAATTGAATCCCACATATCTGTGCCTAAACTACATATCTAGGGAAATTTGCATGTAAAGAAACATACTTGTAACATCAAATAAGGGACCACTGGTATAGTCGTATCATTGTGTATGTTGTTCAATATAGTTTGTTGTATGTTGTTTACAGAAATAGAAACAAATGAGTGTCTGGTCAACAATGGTGGGTGCTGGATGGACAAAGCTGCCAATATTACAGCATGCCAGGTACTTTAGATGCTCGTTTTTATTTCATTATTTACTTGTAAGTTGTTTTATTTGATGGGCATCTGTATAGGATACATTTCGAGGGAGAATTTGTGAATGCCCGATTGTGCAAGGTGTAAAGTTTGTTGGTGATGGCTATAAACACTGTGAAGGTATTTTTATTTGTAAAGGGTGATTGGACATGCGTTTTGAATGTAATTATTTGATCATCATAACCTGATTATGAGTAAACGGATATTAACTTAGAGGAAAAACCATTTATTTATTTTTTTTCATTTTGCAGCTTCGGGAGCATTACGCTGTGAAGTTAATAATGGAGGTTGTTGGAAAAGCACACAGCAGGGCAGGACCTACTCTGCTTGCATTGTTAGCATTCTCTTTATCATTATACTTCATATACATGCACACTGGGACGCTCATTTCAGAACCACGATTATGTTGACAACTACAGGAACCACTTAATGCACTTGTACAAGTGCAGTTTGGTTCTGGCAGTTCTCAGCATGTGATTACTTTATATGTGAATGTCCCATCATATACACATATACATATACATATTTATGTATAATGCATATCGATACGATACACTAAGGCTTATGTGTATATGCATGGGCATGGTGGGTATTAGATCAATACTTCTCTTATTAATCGTCTTTCTGTAATAAGACTTTATGTTGTGTTGCAGGAAGACCATACGAAAGGCTGCAAGTGTCCACCGGGGTTCAAGGAAGACGGAGTTAACAGTTGTGAAGGTCTTCTTTCACCCCGAATAAAACAATTCTTTGATGCAATTAAGGTTGTTGTCTGAGTTCAAGTGTTCTTTCTGTTGTTATTATGTTCAGATGTTGATGAATGCAAAGAGAAGACAGCGTGTCAGTGTTCGGAGTGCAAATGCAAAAATACATGGGGTAGTTATGAGTGTAGCTGCCGTGGTAGTTTGCTCTACATGAGAGAACATGACACTTGTATTAGTGAGTCCTCGTACTCTCTCTCTCTCTCTCTCTATATATATATATATATGTGTGTGTGTGTGTGTGTGTGTGTGTTGGAACACAGAACAAAATTAATAGTTCATTTTTTTATTATTAAAAAACTTCAACTAGAAGAAAATGATAGAAATTCAATGTTAATTCGTCTCTCCTGGAATTCAAAAATAAATATGAACAAATTTTGTTTATGTATATAACCTACACATGCTCAGGTAAATAAAAAAACATTTGAAAAAAATTAAGTTTGAAGTTCTTTATGCACATAACATACGCATTTCTAAGTAAAAAGAAAACACTTTAAAAAGATGTTAACAGTTGATCAAAAAAATAACAATGTTCTCGTAATAATTTAGTGTTCTCTAACGATGTTTCACCTCTCTCTCCCTCTAGATATATATACACATACGTAATTACATAATACATACACGTGACGTATGATGTAGGTAAAGATGGTAAATCAGAAGTGAGTTGGGGATTCGTATGGGTGATGATCCTGGGTCTGGCAGTTGCTGGAGCAGCAGGATATGCATTCTACAAGTACAGGGTCCGGGTAAGCAACCATTCCTCCTACAATCCTCAAAAGTATAGCTAACAAACCATATGCCTTTTTTAATGTAATGGTTCATCATGTGCAGACGTACATGGATTCGGAGATCCGGGCTATCATGGCACAGTACATGCCCTTGGACAACCAAGCGGAGATTGAAGTTCACGGGCCGACTCGGGGTAACAACGTGTAAGACAACAAAGATACAAAATTAGAGAAGGGTTATTTAACCGTTTTTGTTAGTGTTGTCTATATGTTTTCATGAAGTTCTCAGCTGTATATACTAAATTTTCTTTTGTTTTTTTAAGTTATAAACAAGTAGTTTATGTAGTTGGTTGGTTGAAAATATCTAAAATAAAAGGATTTCTTCAACATTGCCCCTTTCCCATTCAGATTTTTTATATGTGCTTTCGTTTCGTGCAGATAGAATTTTAATTTATTCCAGAATCCATTTTCCCAATTGAACTTCATCACATATATATTTTAGTTGTAACTCTAATCATAATATAAAGTAAAATAACTTGAAAAAATCAATAACAAAAAGTAAATTATAGATGATGGTTACTAGAAATAAAAAGGTGGATTTTCCCTGCAGTCGGAATTTGGTTGGTATCGATATTGATTCGTTATGGTACTGACATTCGTTATAACACCCAAAAAATAAAAAAATAAAGTCTCTATATACCCAAAACAATAACGCCACATGTTTTATATCAATAAAAAACCATAAAAACATATGCCGGCACAAGCTTCGATAATTTCGATACTTGTACTGAAGTTGTTCGGTTGGAATCATTTTAGTTCGTTGCAATACCGCTACAACACCAACACTCACTACAACTTACGATATCAAAAAGATACTTTGTTGGTTTTCAGCAATATTTAAACCTATATGTAAACAAAAAAATAAGCATGTCACAACAACATACTTGAAAACATCTTATTTAAAAAATTATAAGGAAAAAACAAAATATGCCAAAAAGTAATTATAATAATAAAATATTATAATAATAATCAAAGCTACTATTCATCCTAACTCAAAATTCATATATAAATAATAATAAAATAAAATAATAATATACTAGTTGGATGTCTGTATGATACGATACGGCGGATACCATTACAAGTGCAAATCTATGCTATTAAAGTTTGGCAAGGCCATCAAGGAATGATGGGCATGGGAAGCATGGGTCAAGTGTTAATACGAGGTAAAAACAATGAATGCTATATTCTATCGTATTTGTGTTAGTGTTCTTAATCATGTAATATTTTACAAAAGATTAATGTATTTACTGTTTATTTTATTCTTTTTAAGTTTTGAGTTAGTAGCATCAATGTGGTCTATCTATGTTATAAGTTTTATACATATCAAGTAAGTAATGATTTAACATTAAAACTATCAACTAGGGGCGAGCATAAAATCGAAATAGCCGAACCGTAACCGAAACAACCGAAAAAATCTGAACCGAAACAAAAACCAAGGGTTCGGTTTTCGGATAAGCATTTTCAATAACCGTACCGAACCGATATGTAACAATAGTCCCAATCCATATATTTTTTATGTTTAAATTTAAGTTGTTTAAGTGTTTAAGTCATGTTACTAAGAATTAGTATTTTATTTATGATTGTCAAGTATTTATAATAAGAACATTAACATGTTTATTTATCATTGAAATGATTTATATCCATTGTCTACAAAACCTGAACATTAAAATTTAGTGATTTTTAAAGTATTACAAAAGAAGAGGTCTTAATAAAAACTTTGAAGAAGCCATAAAATAGATTAGAAGGTTAGGTTTACATGAATAATATTAATTAAAAAGACTAAATATATCAACTTAAATGTAAACATCTAAGAAAGATTATTAAACTTTGAATTATACTTTTTGATTTTTCAATCTTACGTAATTTATTTCGAAAACCGAATCGAACCGCTGCTAAAACTGAAAAACCAAAATCGAACGGTTTTCAAAAACCAAACTTTCGATTACGGTTTTGGTTTTACCCAAAAACCGAACCAAACTGAACCGTTCACACCCCTACTATCAACTATTTCCGCTAACTAATCGTGTTGTCGAGTAGCTCAGTGTAGTTATAGAAAAAATGTATTTATTTATATTTGTCCCGTTACCAAATGTAATAACATAAAAACCGTATTTTTAATCTCTTTACCCACTAACTTACTATCATAAAATAATCTTAATTTAAATACAAATCAAAAAAATATTTTATGGCTAAATTACTTTAAAAGAATCAGAATGAAGTTTATAAGTAGAATATAAGTAGAATTGTGTGTGAGTGTATCGTCCCTTTAGTATGTAAGTTTTAATGAGTCTTCAGCAATGAACATCAATGTGTAATCAAAAGAAATTAATTATTTTTATCCCAAGAATGATGCACACCAAATTCATATAACTTTGGAACGACTAAAACTCGAGTGTCATACTATTTAAGCGATTAAGATGTATCCACTGCGGTCAATAAATTATATAATTATATAGAATTTACTTTTAGCTGTCAAGATTCATGATTACCCATCCGGTCAGTTTCGAACGACTTGTAGCTTAGCTTATGTTAATGATCAACTTACTATATATTATTTTGCTATAACAACCAAAGGATCAAACCAAACAATGAAAGCAATTATTTGCGTTTGCTACACACCAAAACACCCTCTTTAACATGGTAGCCTTGATTGTCTCAAAATACTTGCACTTACTTTTAAGGGTCATACTAATTTTGGATTTTTAAGATTGTAAAATTGACCTAAAGGTTGAATCTTTTTCTATTTATTTTATCCTTTCGGGATTACACCACAGAAAAACACCCTCTTAACATGGTAGCCTTGATTGCCTCGAAATAGCTTTACTTGCTTTTTAGAGTCATAATAATTTTGGATTTTTAAGATTGTAAAGTTGACCTAAAGGTTCAATATTTTTCTATTTATTTTATCTTTTTCGGATTAATAGGAGGAAAATCTAGATTTGGCCATTCATTGAGAGAATAATATTCAAGGTAAACAAAAAAAATGCCTTATGATATATTGGATCACGTTGCAAACATGAATGGTGGCAAGAGGTTCGGGTTCGCGATCCAGATTGGAAAAATTGGTCATACCCTTATCATTAATTCATTCCAAATCATATAAAAACGTATTTCCAATTGATTAGTTTGTCGTTCCGAAACGCTCGGATACACAACCAAAATGCAAAAGCCTAATTCAGACCAGTAATTAGACTTTTGGAATGTGAATTAAAATCTGACTCTTCGATTACATTGTTACATACTCTTCTTTCCCATTATTTTTAATGTGTTGTTTTAAATTGGAATTTTCTAAAAAAATCAATTATAAACTCTTTTGTTTGCGATACGACGTACCAAACTATATGGCACGCCAAACTGCGTACGAAATTGGCGTTCTGAGTGGACTCACCCCTCATACATAATTTTAGAATACATTCATACAACCTATTTGTCATTAACTCTAGGAGCCTACCTTAACATGTATAGCGTTATAGGAGTAACACACTGCCCGTTTTGAAGTCATTGTTAAGTATTCATATTCTTTACGGTCTTATTCTTTGCGATGATAAGATTACGCTAGTGGACATTTTGGTTTAACATATAGTTTTTGCATGCTAGTATGATATGTAACATAGTATACAAATTGCCGTGTTGGATTCAAGACTTTATACGTATGCTATGTAAATCAAACTTGTATGCTTACCAACCTTTTTGTGTTGACATATATTTAATACATGTTGTAAAAATTGATGATGATATTCGGAAAATCTACTTAGAGTGGACTAGAAACGCACTCAAACTTTACTTTATGTATTCCTTTTATGTTAGTCATGTTAAATTGCAAATTGTTGTACTTTCCTTTCAAGACGGTTGTATCTTTGAAGTTAGCAATGAAATAAATTTTTGATTTCTTAATTATTGTCACATTTTAATACATTACGATGTTTTGAGCAATCTCGTTCATCTCACTCCGATTTTTCCGCCATCGGTAGGGGTGTGACATTTGTGGTCTTCATGAGTGTTATACTTATTGGAGGCCCAAAATGAGGAGGCTAAAGCTAAGATAAGTTCCACCTTCTACCTTACCATAACATTCAACCATTATTTTGGTTGGTATCATGGTTTGGTTTGGAATTAGTATGTATGTATGTATGTATGTATGTATGCACAAGAATGTAAATAACTTATCTAATTCACTAAACAACCAAGTGGTTTAACTAGACGAGTGCTTCCAACATGATAATAGTTGGAGACTTGGTGTAGTTTGTTTACTTTGATTCCCTGAAAGCTACTTAGTGACTTAGATTATTTGAAATGTGAACTAAAAAGCATAACATTTCTTGAACAAATATTCGATCCAAACCTATCCAACATAGGGATTTGTTGGCAACTTGAAGATGTCCCCAAAGTTAAAGAAGATGAACAAGTATGTAAGTTTTATCAAAACATAAAATAAACCTAACTTTGGACCTCAAAATGGTGATGTACCAACTTAGTTTACTATGGTAAACTTATAGTAACACTCCTAGAGGTTATCCAAGTAGAAAGAAAGCAAGAAATTTAGAAGAAGATGGGAGAAAAAGTGTTCAAAACTCACTGTTTTGAACCTTGGTGTAATATTCCAACACTTGAAGGTTTTAATGATTTGGGAGGATTTGAGAGTGATTAAATATTGTGGAAGTGTTTATGGTGGAGGAGGGGTATTATAAGTGGATATTAAGGTTTGGGTGTTAATAAAGTTAGTTGGGTGTTTGGGTGGTTGAAAGGTGAGTTTAATGCAAAATTCGTGCCAAGGAGTCTGCCAGAGCCACCCCTTACGAACGATAAGAGGGGAGGTCTTGCGGTCCGTAAGGCTCTCCAAAAAAATCAATATTTTCATTTAAAGCCCCTTTACTTGGTTAATTTGTTACTTTATGCAAAAAGTTATATGTTAGTTATGTTTTTAGGGTTTTAAAGTGTATATAAGTATGTGTATAGTATATGACATGTGTGATTACTATTTCAAACATAATGTATGTCTTGGTTTCGTATAAAAGGCGCATATTCATGTTTGATTATGTATTGTGCATGTGTGAATAAACAAATATGAATAAAATTCAATTTCCATTATGACCAAAGTCTCTAGATTACAATTATTGAAATGAAATGCGAATACAAGCTTTCTAAAAATAGAAGTACGAAAATACAGAACGTTACACCTACAACCTTGCAGGAAGCACCACCAAACCACCACAAGACACAAAATTTGTTCCAGATCTGAAAAATACTATTCACATGTGACTAACAAGTATTTTTGAAGTCGCTGGAAACCAAACCCTAAAGCAACCGAGTCGAATTCACAGCAAATCCAAACCCTAAAGCACCTGCCCTAAAGGCACATCCAACATAAAAAAATGCCAGCACACCATCTTATGCATTAGTAATATTAATAGTAATAGTAATCCACCTTAAATCAAATGAAAATCGAAGGAATATATGATGGACCAAAGGAAATCAAGAGAGAGAGAAATGAATTTGTGGACCGAAAGGTGGGTTTTGAAGAGCCATGAAAGCGACGGAATTAAAGAGGTGTAATTAGGAGTAGGGTTTTAGAAGGTGGAGAGTTTGTTTTGTAGATATGGCTCTCTTTCTCTTTCTCTCTCGTTTTTCCACCTTTTAAAATCCTTTAAAATTTAAAACAAGCCGCTCAAAAGAACCTCCCGCTCACCTGCTATACTTAACTTAGGTTCATAGCTTTTTTCATTGCACAAGATGCTTTGAGGCTTGTACCTTTTAAAAATATGAAATGACCAAAGTTGCTCCTCCTATATGCATATTATATATAGTATATTTATATATAGAATAAACTTTAGTACTGCAATTTAGAGTTAGAATTTTAAAAAAACTTTTAGTACTCGGTTAACTATAAGATTTTGTTACCCCTTTAAAGTACGGAGTGTTGTTGATATTTGACTAAAGTGTAAAACAAATTTTTAATTAATTATTCAACAATAGTTTTAGTTTAGAAAATGATAATGTTTTTAGCTTTTAATCTATATTTTATTTGTCATCATGAGTAAAGTATGTTGGGCATTAATCACTTGTATATTAAGGCATCATCTACTTGTACATTTTAATATGTATGTCAATCTTCACCAAGAGAAACATTGAAACATCGGTAAAAATGAGCAGGTCATCACGGTACATTCGAATGTTATTATAACGTCATAGTTTAAAAGACATGACAAGAATTCATAAAAAAATAATAGTGGAGGGGAAAGAGTGCGAGTACTACCTATTTATCCATAATTTTGTTAAAACAGAGGGATTAAAGTGAAATAAGATGAGGAGATTAAAATGTAATTAGTGTTTAAAAGACTAAATTACCCTTATTTAGGGTTGTACAAGAAGTTCTTATTTTTTTTAGTATCTTATAATGTCCATCCCTCATGCACTATAATATAGTATAAATATAAAATATAGATAAAAGATCAGATACAAATAGCCTTATCGTACAAAACGAACGAATGACATGGAAAAGTAAAAAAATGCGGTGGCATTTTCGTAATTATTCTATCAGTAGGGTAATTATCAAAAGTAGAGTAATTATGATTCACTTGGAAAGTAATTTTGAATGACTAGATGTTTGAGGCACTTGTAGAGTAATTTTGAAATTTATGTTGTTTGGTGCACTTGTAGAGAATTATGAATGATGAATTATAGAGTAATTATGATGCACTTGTAGAGTAATTTTGAATTATATGTTGTTTGACGAACTTCTAGAGTAATTGTGTCCGTTATATTATTTTGATGTACTAGTAGAGTAATTCTGATGCGCTTGTAGAGTAATTTTGAAATTTATGTTGTTTGATGCACTTTTAGGGTAATTTTGAAATTTATGTTGTTTAATGCACTTGTAGAGCAATTTTGAATGGTATTTTGTAGTAGTGTAATAATGATGAACTGTAGAGTACTTATGATACACTTGTAGAGTAATTTTGAATGCTATCTTGTAGTAGTAAAGATGAACGGTAGAGTAATTTTGATACATTTCTAGAGTATTTTGAAATTTATGTTGTTTGATGTACTTGAAGAGTAATTTTGAAATGTATATTGTTTGATGAACTTGTAGGGTAATTGTGTCTGCTATGTTATTTTGATGAACAAGGGTAAAGTAATTATGATACACTTATAGAGTAATTTTGAAATTTATGTTGTTTAATGCACTTGTAAAGTATATATTTTGTAGTAATGTAATAATGATAAACTATAGAGAAATTATGATGCACTTGTAGAGTAATTTTGAATGATATCTTGTAATAGTAATGATGAACTGTAGAGTAATTTTGAAATTTATGTTTTTTTTGATGCACTTGAAAAGTAATTTTGAAATGTATGTTGTTTGATGAACTTGTAAGGTAATTGTCTCTGTTATGTTATTTTGATTAACAAAGGTAGAATAATTATGATACACTTATAGAGTAATTTTGAAATTTATGTTGTTTAATGCACTTGTCGAGTAATTTTAAATGATATCTTGTAGTAGTAATGATAAACTGTAGAGTAATTATGATACACTTCTAGAGTAATTTTGAAACTTATGTTGTTTGATGCACTTGTAAAGTAATGTTGAATGATATCTTGTAGTAGTAATGATGAACTGTAGAATAATTTTGATATACTTGTACAGTAATTTTCAATTGTATCTTGTTTGGTGAATTGTGGAGTAATTTTGTTAATTACTCTACTAATAGAATAATTACGAAAATGCCACTACGTTTTTATACTTGTTCACACCACTCGTACAAAACGTACGATAAGACTATTTATACGAGATCTTTACTCATAAAATATAATGATAGTTCGAGAGTAAAATATTGATTTCAGAACTTCAATTTCTTCTTTACTACGATGCATTATAGTTTTTATTTGTCTCTTGCCCTTGGCTATTGGATTTTTATTTATTTTTTCATTTAAAAATGTGGCAGCAATTAAGCTAATTGTAAGTCCCTAATAATCCAGATCAAACAACAATATCAAACAATAACAAAGAATGGGCGGAATCCAAACTTGATGATATCAAAGAAAACCAAAAAGATGAAAGAACAATACGAATCAACTTAACACCATACACACGATACTATTACTTGAACAAGCAAACCGTCTAGTACAGATGGAGGCTCTCTAGAGAAATCCCCAAAAGTCTATTCAAAGTCTAACCCTAGAAATGACATAAGCTATGTTGACGCACTTTATGGCCATCACTGTGCGAATAGGCTAGAAAGAGTGTGTATTGAATATTGTATAGATTAGATACGAACACACGACCCAAGTGCGAACGAGTACTGGCTCATACGAGTAACATGTACGAGTGACATGTGCCTCGTACGAGTGACAGTGTGCCTCGTACAAGTGACTTTGTTACTCGTACGAGTGATAACATCTCACTCGTACGAATGACCCTTCATACGAGTGACAACCTGCTCGCTTCGCACAAGCTGTCATGTCTATAAATAGGCGTTGTGTGTTCATTATTTGTAAGTTTTGGAAGTTCCCTGAGGGGAAACGCTGGCAGATTCTCTCCAGGAACTCCGCCAGCCAGTCAAGATGTATACTCTTTCGGTATGAATGAAATGAAAAGCTTCCACTAATTCTGTTCCTATTTTTATACCGTTCTACCGAATCTGTACTATCCCCAAAGCTTCCGTCTAGAACCGCCGCCGCCCACGGAACCACAACTGGTATCAAAGCTATGGTACCGATTCATTCAATCTAACAGTTGATGAATCACCTACGCTCATGAATTTTGGACGTATCAGGGGTTTTAGACGTAAAACATCAAATAAACGGACAATCCACAGACATAATGTAAAATTGAAACCATAGGGTTGTTAGAAACTGATTTTCGACCAGATCTATGCAAAAATCATGTTGAAATTCAGAGAAATGAAGATTCTGGATCGAAAAGACGTTATCAGTTTTGTTAGTACGAGTGAGCCTCTGTGGCTCGTATGAGTGACAATTGGTCACTCGCACGAAACATCACTCGTACGAAGCACCACTCGTACGAAGCGTAACTCGTACGAAGTGGTGACCAAAAAAGGCATTTTTTAATCGTATTGACGAGACGAGTGTCCAGAAAAAAATTGGTGATTACAAATTTTTTTGAGATTTTAACGTCTAATTCGAGTTGTTCGGGGACACCGTCTAGAGCTTCAGAATATAGATTTGATGATACAATCACAAAAGGATGAAGATTTTGGGGTAGTCACTGATAGGTGCACCAAGTGTTGATCATCTGGTGTAGTGATTATTAATGGGCCTTAATGTTAAGTCAGCGTTTGATCATAACTGCAATTTGGGAAACTTTCCGCAAAATTTGAGTACCATATGCTGCAGTCGCGTCATAATCTTCATTCCCATAAGAACAAAAGACTTCAGAATTTGCAAAAATGAGGGGGAATAAAAATTTTCACGTATATGTTAAAATTCTAGCATTTTTGAAATTCATGACGCTGCAACAGTATCCGGGTGGTTCAGACTGCAGATTAACTGGGTAACACAGAGGATCGAAGATTCATTAGAGATGAGATAACGTTTAAGTCTATTCACGAAATAGACTATACATTTGGAATGTGTGATCAAAGAATGTTCATAATTTTCAGATCATGATTCAGATTGATGCTCAAGGGCTAACTACCTAATCCCCGATGTGGAATTGGAAGTACATACGACTGTCTATCTTTAACTTTGCAAGGCAAATGAACTGTTTTTTTGGTAACCACCAGGAAACAAGGATGTCTTCTAGTTTTAGTGCCACATTCCAGCGGAGATAGCTATATAGTTGTTTTTGTGGCTAGAAAGGAAGAATGTGATTCTGATTGCCAAAGAATGTTTCTCAGATTCGATGTGTTACTAGATAGTATGTTTCCGATGATGATTTGCTGATTGAGATTATTTTTGCGGATACTTATTGGTTTGAAATTTTTTGGTGTGGTAATTCAAAGTTTCTATCAATTGCTGGTTGGGTTTTGAAGATCGGAGGATCGGGCATCAGGGGAGTGCGCTACACCGAACGCGAATATGGTTAACGTCGAAATGGAGAAGCTGCATTGTTTAATTTCAAGTTGGTGATTATTCGAGAAAATGTGTAGATTAAGCAAATCAGAGGAGGTCTTGAACTGTGCAAACAACAACCTGAAGATTAATTTCTGGAGAAAATTATTTCAGGGGGAATGTTGCTTAAACGTAGATAATGAAAACCTGGATCTTCAATCAAGGGGGAATTACGACATCAACAGATACCCGATTGAAGTTTCAGAATATTCATACACAACTCTCGGAAGTTCAGCTCAAGTTCAAGCTTCGACAGCGACGTCCAAGGGGGAAATTGTTGATGCACTTTATGGCCGTCACTGTGCGATAGGCTAGAAAGAGTGTGTATTGAATATTGTATAGACTAGATACGAACACATGACCCAAGTGCGAGCCAGTACTGGACCATACGAGTAACATGTACGAGTGACATGTGCCTCATACGAGTGACAGTATGCCTCGTACGAGTGACTTTGTTACTCATACGAGTGATAACATCTCACTCGTACGAATGACCCTTCATACGAGTGACAACCTGCTCACTTCGCACGAGATGTCATGTCTATAAATAGGTGTTGTGTGTTCATTATTTGTAAGTTTTGGAAGTTCCCTGAGAGGAAACGCTGGCGAATTCTCTCCAGGAACTCCGCCAGCCAGTCAAGATGTATACTCTTTTGGTATGAATGAAATGAAAAGCTTCCACTGATTCTGTTCCTATTGTTATACCGTTCTAACCGAACCTATACTATCCCCAAAGCTTCCGTCTAGAACCACCGCCGCCCACGGGACCACAACTTTGTTGGTGCATAATGTCTATTGCCTACGTCTATTATACGTTGTTTTTGTATATAGGGCTTTAATCGTCAAATTGTAATTGTTTATATTTGTTTTATTTGTATCATTGATGGCTCGTACGAGTGAGTTAGTTGACTCGTACGAGTGACACTCTGTCACTCGTACGAGGCATCCACTCGCACGAGTCACACTCAGTTACAACACTCTCCTGTGCGAGTCATGTCGCCCTATAAATAGAGGAGATAAAGTGTTGTGTTAGTAGTAGGGAATCCTGTTGGTGTGGCGAAGCCCTGCTGAACTGTTTACTTGCTCTGTACTTGTTCACGTATATTAATACAATCTAAGGCATTTAAGCAGTAGATCTCACATGTTTGTTTGTCAAGCTCACTAACAATGAATTCTGCCTCTGTTAGTCGAGTCATATCGGTCTGGTGCTCATCAGAGGAGTCGATCCCCCCTCACAAGTGGTATTAGAGCCTTAAGGCTTGATCTGCTGACAAACATCAAGTTTTTGCATACTACCAGCAGTTTCAGATTTAGATTCACCATTGGAGCTTTCTACTTCTACACTTTCCCATACAGATCTCGGAATTGGACAAAATCATGGACAAAATTGACTAGAATTCTAGGATATCACGTTAAAATCAATTCTAATCAATCCTTGAAAATTTCAGATCTAAAATCGAACTTAATCATGTCAAAATTGGTAAAATTCATCCGTTTGGTGACCTAAGTTGTTTCGTAGGGGTAGAGAGACCACTCACACGAACGACTGTCCGTACAATTTAAGTCATTACGAACGAGTAAACAAAAGTTCTTAAAATTTACAAGTTAGAAAGTTGAAACTTTGATTCACAGAGCAACTCACTCGTACGAAGCAAACATTTTCACTCGTGCGAAGCAAACATTTTCACTCGTACGAACATCTTGTTCGCACGAGTATATTCTTTGTACAAATCATCTCGTTCGCACGAATCTCTGTGTCGTACAAACTAATCTGGGTCGCACGAATCTCTGTGTCGTACGAACTAATATGGGTCGCACGAACTGTTCTGTTATTCGCACTAAGAAATATTTATCATACTAATCAGTTTTCCGAAAGTGTGTTTCTAAATCTTTGCAGAAAAATAGCAGAAGAGTTTTATAACGCATTTGCTACATCAGCGGTCACAACTACCGCAGCTCAAAACATGAACCTTGAGAATGAGATGGGTACGATGATGAAGCCGCCGAAGTTGATGAACCTTGAAGACTTTGATAGTTGGAGCGAACGTTTCATGAATTGGGTTCAGGCAAATCATTTTACCTGCTGGTTTGCCATCGAAGAAAAGGATCAGTCTCCTGTTGGAGAAAACGGTCTCGAAAAGACATTGGCTCAACTCTCAGATTTTGAAAGAGAGAAGTTCATAAATGAGAAGAAAATGATGAACATTTTACAACAATCCATCAAGGAAGACATATTAGCGCTGTTACAACATGATGATGACGCACAATCATTATGGAATGCTCTTCGATTGAAATTCCAAGGAAGTGCACAGTTGCGAAAAGGGAAGAGGGCTTTGTTAAGTAAAGAATTTGGCATCTTTACGCTGATCATAGGAGAGACAGTAAAACATTTGACTGAAAGATACTGTCATCTGGTTGTGCAAATGAAGCAAATGGGAATCATAAAGACAAATGAAGAATTAGTTGCTAAACTCGTGAATTCCTTACCACAAGGCGAATGGTCTACTTATTTGACCATTTTAAAGAATGGAACTGAATATGGTAATTTCTCATTACCACGATTCATTGAGAGATTGGAGGGACACGAACTTGAGATACAGAATATGGCGAAGAACAAAGGCGCCCAAATGTAAGAAGACGTAAATCTGTAATACAAGAAGTTCTGCAGCTCAGATACAGTCTCCAAAGATCCAAACTGCCTTCAGCGCTTACAACACACCGAGTCCACCATCAAATTAACACAGTGGTTTTCAAATCATTTGCTACAGTCAACCCGAACACGCCTCAAAGCCCACAGTCATCACATGGTTCGACCAATCCTCAGATCAACCAGAAAAATCAATCAAATTCTACTCAAAGGGTGCTACAGTGCAACAATGTTGTTGATTTCCAGAATGCACAAAACTTCAACGAGAACACTGCCAAGCAACATATGTCACTATTATCTTCGGTTCTCGAATCTTATGACAGTCTTGTAGCAGGCAAAATTGGAAATTCGGAGATGACCACAGAAGACTATGATCAGATTGATCCGGTCAAGATGGAGTTGATCGACATCAAATGGTGTACGGAATCTATTGTTAGACGAGCACAATGCTTCATGGAAATCACCGGGAAAGAGAACTTGGGAGGATTAGATGGAAAACTTGGCTTCGACAAGTTGAAAGTTACTTGTTTCAAGTGTTGGGAGAAGGGACATTTTAAACGTGAATGTCCAAACAGAGAAGTTCAGGGTAATCAGAACCCATTTGCCGACGACTACTACAAGAAAGCCATCTATCATCATCCTCAACCAAGAACCAGAATGGTGCAAATCGAAGATAGACAGCCAGAAACCAAAGACAAAGAGCTTGTCGTAACTCAAGAAGATGAAGGCTTTAACTAGAACAAGTACATTTCCAAGAATGAGATTTTGGCATTGGTTGCAGAAATAATCAAAGAACCGGAAGAAGAATCAGAGGCATCTTTTGACGAGGCTCCGGAAGAAGAGTATTATCACACATCGTTAGAAGAGGAGGAGCTATTAAACAGTGCTTTTAAACATCTCCTGCCTAATGTTATTTCGAAAACTTTTGCAAGTTACTTTGAGCCAAGCCATCGCTCATCTTGTGAAGAAAAGAAGAAGCCAGAAGTTGAAGTGAAGAAAGTTGATGAAGAGTTGGAAAACCGACTAATGAGACCAACAAAGCACGTACGGCAAACATGAACGAGGTAAATGTTTCGAACAATGAGTCTTTGATTGAAAAACCGTGCTTAAAATGTGTAGAGCCATGCAGTGAATGCGTTGTATAGACATACGATATAATGTGCTTAAATGTTTAACAGATAATTTGTCATGTGACTATAAAGCCACAAAAGAAGCTTATGATAAATTAAGCAAAGCTGTTAAATAATATGAAAAAGTGCTCAGAAAAAATGATGGAACACTTTCAATGCTTAAAGCGACTGTGATGGACAAACAAATGGACATTAACATTCATTTAAACACAATCTCTCAGCCAAAAAGTGAACTTGAGAAAATGAAAATTGAAACCGAACGGGTTAACAAATTGTTAATCAGTTATTCTACAAGTTCATACGTCATTGTTCACATTCTACCCAAGATCGAAAGCAAAGAAGGATCTAAGAATGATGAAAACAAAAATGCAAGTTACGATCGTGTTCCACCACCCATGTGGAATAGTTATGCTAAAAAACTAACAGGGGTGGAAAAGGCGCTCAACTTAAAATTGAAAACTTAACAGTCAAATGAGTTGCCTATGAATATTGATGTAACTTACACAAAATTTGAAAATGAATGTGATTCTGATGTGGTTAAAACAGTGGTTGAAAGTGTTTTGAAGAGTGAGTCTGAGAAATCTGAATCGGATGTTGAAACATCGGAAAATAGTTTAAACACTGATCCAAACGTTATCATTTACAAAATGCATGGATCTGATAAACTATATCCTGATGAAGATTTCCCAGTCCAGAATGTCAATCTGGATCATGTCGATAAGTTGTTCAAGCTTGTTGATGTAAGCCATTCTAATTTAGAAAAACACGATGCATCATTTTAATCTAGATCAAAATGTGTTAACAAACCCTATCATCAAAGAAACAGAGATTATCCTGAGAACAGGAGGGCTGGTTTGGGTTTTCAAAAGGGAAGAATGAACAACAAGTCCCAAAAGCTAAACTTTACAAAGAAAATCAATTTTGTTTTTGGGACAACGACAGAAAAGGAAAAAGAGATCATTGGTACACAATCCAATGATGATTTCAAGAAAGAAAAAGAGAGTAGGAAACAAGTCTTGGATTCCTTTGTTCGAAAGGACAGCCAGACGTGCTACAAGTGTAAAAATGTTGGGCATATTGCACGATATTGCTCACAAAAACATCCAGAACCTATTTCTAACTCCATTAGATCTACCAAGGATGTGAAACAAAAGGCACCCATGGTTGAACCAAAACAAATTCTGAATAGAAACAATGAATCTGAAAAAAATGTTAAATCAACGATTCGACTGAATTCTAAATTTGAAATTGGTGAAACTTCCACAAAAAATCATCAAAGACAAAAGGATTCAAAGTTTTATTCAAAAAGGGCTAATTCGAAAACACAAACATGGGTTGCAAAAGTCAAACCATCTAAAGTAGATCTGAAACCATCTGTTCCAACCAAAACCAAGCCTAAACAGAACGTCAAAAACAAAATTGGTCCGAAATTCGATATTCCGAACCCACCCAAGACCAAACAGGCTTGGGTTTCTTTTTTTAAATAGTTTTTTTTTCTTCCTGTGTGCAGGGGCTCCCGCAATCGATCATGTCAAGATGGATTATGGATAGTGGAGCTTCTCGACACATGACTGGGATGCTTGCGTTGTTGCATGACGTCAAAGCTATTCGAGGAGTTTATGTAGGTTTCGCTGGAACACAAGGTGGAAGAATCGTTGGAGAAGGTATTCTCACGAATGGAGTAGTTTCGTTTGACAAAGTGAACTACATTGCAGAGCTAGAGAACAACCTTCTGAGTATCTTGCAAATTTGTGACAAAAAGTTTACTACTCACTTCAACGACAAAGAATGCTTAATCTTAAAGCCGGGATTCAAGATTCCTGAGGAATGGATTCTTATGCGTGCTCCAAAAGAGAATGATCTTTATGTTCTTGATATGAGTGTCGCACCTACAACATCAAAGAAGGTTCAATGCTTTGTTTCTAAAGCAACTGATAAGGAGTCTATCTTATGGCATAGGAAGATGGGGTACACTCATCTGAGAATGATGAATTATCTAGTGCACAACGACCTAGTGGAGGGTGTTAATCTGAAGAATTTTCAGTTAATAGATGATTTTCTGAGCTGTAAGAAGGGAAAACAACACAAGAAATTACACCCAAGAAAGCTTCTAAATTCTATCAAGCTACCACTAGAGAGGCTACATATGGATCTATTCAGGCCAGTAAACGTCAAAAGCATTTCTGGAGATCTATATTGCCTGGTCGTTACAGATGATTTTTCAAGATTCTCATGGGTTTTCTTTCTGGAGAGCAAAGATGAAACGTTTGAAAGTCTAATGATTCTCTTCAGGAAGCTTGAAAACCTTTATCTTTCCTATCAAGAGAATCCGCAGTGACAATGGTACAAAGTTCAAGAACAAACGGATGCTCGAGTTCTGCAACGAAAAGGGTATTCTTCATGAATTCAATGCTCCTTATACTCCATAACAAAATGGAGTAGCTGAACGAAAGAATTGCACATTGATCGAGATTGCCAGAACTATGCTTGCTTATTCAAAACTGCCAATCAGTTTCTGGAGCGAACGCTTCAGCGTGTTACACCCTCAATCGTGTGTTAACAGTTAAGCCTCACAACAAGACTTGTTTTGAGTTGATAAATCAACAGAAGCCTAACCTTGCGTTTCTGAAGCCTTTTGGATCACCGTGTATAGTTTTGGACACGGATGGTAAATTTGGAGCCAAATCCTTGGAAGGATTTTTCGTCGGTTATGCTAGCCCACAAAAGCGTGTCTTTTTGCCGAGTCTGAACCAGGTTATTCTTGTACCGCATGTTGATTGTCAACGTTATACTATGCCTATGCAGAAACCTGGGGATCCATGGCTGTTCAACTACGAAGGATTGTGGAATTCTTTCGACTTACCAGACGTGACATCTGAAGAAGAACTTGTTATGCTCTTTCAACAGCATCAAATTTTTTAATCAAGAACAAGTTACTAGACCATTGGTGATTTCCCCATCACTTCCTGTCAACACTTCTGATGTAGGTCCGAGCACTACTCTTCTAGAATCCGTCTCTGTACCTATCGTGAACACTGCTGAATCATCTGCCCACCAACCGCCTAATGACGACTCCGATCGAGAGCCAACTTTTGATGACGGTGGATCTAGTTGCGATGAAGGATCTGAACATATTGAAAGCTTCTTGAATGCTCAAGCTGATCAACCAAACGTCAGTAATGAAGCTACATCTTCTGCTCCGGTTGTTGATGAAGTGATCACGAACTTGCAGACTCAAGTGGATGTTCCCAGTGAAGTAATTCCGAGGACACTTTCATATCATCCATCGGAGAATATCCTCGGTAGCTTACAAACAGGAGTGCAAACTCGCGATCAGATCAATAAGGATCTAAGCTGTTTTGATACCCGTATTGCTCCATTACAAACCCGAATTTCTTACAGTTGTTTTGTTTCACAGGTTGAACCTGGGAACTGGAGAGACGCGTTAAAAGAAGAAAGTTGGGTGGAGGCAATGCATGAGGAATTGCTTCAATTCCAGAAGTTAGGAGTATGGAAGCTTGTTGACCTACCCAATCATCACAAAGAGATAAATACAAGATGGGTCCTCATGTGCAAACGTGATGACCGAGGGAGAGTGGTGTGCAACAAAGCTCGACTTGTGGTACAAGGCTTTCATCAGCAGGAAGGGATAGTCTACACCGAATTCTATGCCCCAGTCGCTCGTCTCGAAGCAATCCGTATATTCTTGGCCTTTGCCTCTTGATAAGGGTTCAAGGTGTACCAGTTGGTAATTTCCCCGTCACTTCCTGTCAACACTTATGATGTAGGTCCGAGCACTACTTTTATAGAATCCGTCTCTGTACCTATCGTGAACATTGCTGAATCATCTGCCCACCAACCGCCTAATGCCGACTCCGATCGAGAACCAACTTTTGATGATGGAGGATCTAGTTTCGATGAAGGATCTGAACATATTGAAAGCTTCTTGAATGCTCAAGCTGATCAATCAAACGTCAGGAATGAAGCTACATCTTCTGTTCCGGTTATTAATGAAGTGATCACGAATTTGCAGACTCAAGTGGATGTTCCCAGTGAAGTAATGCCGAGGACACTTTCATATCGACCATCGGAGAATATCATCGGCAACTTACAAACAGGAATGCAAACTCGCAATGGATCAATAAGGGTCTAAGCTGTTTTTATACCCGTATTGCTCCATTACAAACCCGAATTTCTTACAGTTGTTTTGTTTCACAGGTTGAACCTGGGAACTGGAGAGACACGTTAAAAGAAGAAAGTTGAGTGGAGGCATTGCAGGAGGAATTACTTCAATTCCAGAAGTTAGGAGTCTGGAAGTTTGTTGACCTACCCGATCATCACAAAAAGATAAACACTAGATGGGTCTTCAAGTGCAAACATGATAACAGAGGCATAGTGGTGCGCAACAAAGCTCGACTTGTGGTACAAGGCTTTCATCAGCAGAAGGGATAGACTACACCAAAGTCTATGCCCCAGTCGCTCGTCTCGAAGCAATCCGCATATTCTTGGTCTTCGTCTCTTGGAAAGGGTTCAAGGTGTACCAGTTGGATGTCAAATCTGCTTTCTTGTACGGCAAAGTTAAAGAGGAGGTGTATGTCAGACAACCACTGGAGTTTGTCGATCCCAAACACAAAGACAAAGTCTACCTTCTGAACAAAGCCTTATATGGTCTACACCAAGCCTCGAGAGCTTGGTATGAAACACTATCACGACATCTTCTAGACAACGACTTTCTTAGAGGAACTGTAGATTCTACCCTCTTTACCAAGGAAGTTGATGGGCATTTGATTATTGTGCAAATATATGTGGATTATATCATCTTCGGATCGACAAATGATAAGCTATGTAAAGACTTTGAAGAAGTCATGAAGCGCATATTCGAAATGAGTGCGATGGGGAAGATGAAGTTCTTTTTAGTACTTCAGGCTGATCAATTGCCTGATGGTATCTTCATCCGTCAGACGAAGTATGTTCATGACATATTAGAGAAATTTGATATGACAGGAACTAAACCAGCATCTATCCCGTCAGCTCCAAATCACGGCATTTGTCCAGACGTTCATGGAGTCAAAGTTGATGAAACGTTATATCGCTCCATGATTGGATCCTTGATGTATCTGACAGCTCCCCGACTTGATATCATGTATCCTACATGCCTGTGTGCCCATTTTCATTCCAATCCAAGAGATTCGCATTTGCTAGCCGTCAAACGTATTATGAGATATTTGAAAGGATGTCCAAGCACCGGCTTGTGGTATCCTCGTCACGATGACTTCAATCTTGCGGGTTACTCGGATTCTGATTTCGGTTGCTGCAAACTTAATGCCAAATCTACTACGGCTGGTTGCCAGTTCTTCAAAACCCTTTTGGTAACGTGGCAATGCAAGAAACAGACCGCAATCGCTCTCTATACGTGTGAAGCTGAATACATTTCAGCATCCCGCTGTTGTTCCCAGATTCTCTGGATACAACAGCAGATGAGAGACTTTGGACTGCAATTTCTTGACACGCCCATTTATGTAGATAATCGGGCTGCTATTGATATCACTAAAAACTCATGTCAACACTCACGCACTAAAAATATTGAGATTCGACACCACTTTATCCGTGACTGCTACGAGAAAATGTTGGTTAGAATTGAAAAATTCACACTGATGACCAAAAAGCAGATTTTTATACCAAAGCATTTGATCGTTCAAGATTTAAAAATCTTTTAAAATTAAATGGTATAAGAAATCTGGAATTAGGGGATATTCATGAGGTTAAGTTTGAGGATGACGAGGACTTGACGTGATTCTCATCGGTATGACGTGTTTTCTGTACACACTTTCTTAAAAAAGTCTAAAAATACAAAAATATGTATTTGATTTTAGGGGGAGAAAGTTTGAGAAAATACAAAAAACATTATAAAAGTTAAGAAGAGTTTTTGTGAAAAAGGGAGATCATATTACATCAATATGATAATCACAATATGTTAAAGATATGGAATGCTTTTACAAGTAATTAAACAGGTCTTACTAAGGATGTGCCAATAGGCTTCACTCGTTTAGTAAATTGTTTTTCAAGATATAAACCTAAAAGAAAAACTGAGTAACTTGTGGGTTAACATCTCTTGGATATATAGACTTAGTACTCCGAAATTTCGTTTGAGAGAATGCCAGATTCTGCGATACTAGGTCTTTATATTTAATCGATATATGAGGTATTAATCGAGTTCTTCTGATTTTGCGTCAGCAATGGCCTAGAACTTGTATAATACTTTACACATTATTTGCCCACAAAAGCTGCATAAAAATGATTATGTCATAAACTTTGTGACATCTGCAGTTCAAAAGATTCATTTATGGAACACCACCTAAAGACGAGGCTTCATCTATTTATCTGTATGGAAATACTAACCTAAGCTCTCAAGGTCTAGCATTCACCCCATTTACATATATCAATTGGATATATTCACCTGTGAAATGATATTCTGGGAATCTCGATACGAGAGTATACTCTGAGATGGGAAACACAGTTATTTCATGTTCCATAATATTACCTAACATATCTTGAAACAGTTGAGAAATGAGAAGAAGTTTAAGTGGATAAGTATATTGGCAATCTAAGTAAATTTGTTTAAAAACTTACAGTTACCACCAAGATCAACGGTACTGGTAATTTGTTTAAATACTTGATATGATTCTCTTAACACAAAACTTACAAAAATATGTTTGTGTATATATCTTTATTCGTTATTTCTTTTCAGAAAAATCCCAAAAAGATTTTCGGCTTTTAGCAATTTATCTTAGATTTTAAGTCTACCGATGATGAAAACATCGTTAGATCAAGTCATAGCGACGCTTGCTGGAGGAAAGCTGAAGTCCACCGGTTGGGAGCTAATCTTGAAAAGAAGAGTTACCCGAACATCAACAAAGTTCATTAATTTGAAACTTTACATTTTTAAATAAACATGTTTTGGTCAAACAATGGTCAACCAAGGTCATTAACTTGGACTTGGTAAGCAAATCAGATAACCAGGGTCATTAACTTGGACTTGGTTAACTAAGTAGGTTATTAAACATATAAAAAATTCATAAAAAATCAAAAAGATAACAAAGTGTCAGAACTGACTCGTACGAGTGATAGTGGCTCGTACAAGTGACATAAGTATTCATTCGCACAAGCTACTGCTCGTACGAGCAACTACTGAATGAGTATAAAAGGGTCACTCATTCACACGAGTCAGGCTATTGACTCTGTGCGGTTGAGAGAAACTTTTGTGCAAACGAGTTCTTTTACTTCATTTTCTTGATCTATGATACGTACTGATACATTTGGGAAGTTGATTCGCACACCTCTTGCATTGGGAAAGGTACTAATGCTCGTTTTAAGCCGTTATAATGCCGAATTTGTACCAAACGAACATCAAACATAGATTAGGGAAATTGGACCAGCGAAACATAAAATCTAACTTAAAAACGTTAAAATCGGCCCTGTTAACCTATAAATCAACCCTCAATTTGTTAAAATCAACACGTTTTAAGTTTGGTTTAACTAGGTATTATTTGGTACGGTTCACAATTTGTACGAGTATTCATTGGTACGAACAAGTTCTCAAAAGTTTAATTATCACATTCACTCATACAAGTGAGTATTCGTACGAGTAGGATCCTTAATTGCTAAATGTTGATGATTCGTACGAAGCATCGTTCGTACGAAGCAGTTTGGTCAAAATTCTTGAAATTTTTCTAAGTACTTTGGTCATTCATACGAAGTAGTGACTCGTACGAGTGATGTTTTAACCCAAACTTGAACTTTGTTTAAGCGTATGACTCGTACGCATGGTGATTCGTACGAGTGGATCAAAGTTAGAATTTTTTGAGAAAATTTCTAAGTGTTGAAATGTCTATTCTTGCAGGTCAAGAAATCGTCTTTTTCTCTGTTCCACAATATATGTTTTCTTCTGGATGAGTCTATTCCAGAAATTGCTGCTTATCAGGAAGTTCTAGATTTTTAGGGCAGAATTCCGATTACGAAAGCTCTTACTGATCGTCATGTAGCTTATCGTTCACATATTGAGTATTTATGGAATGCGACATAATATGATGCAGAGGAGAATGCGATTTTATCATCTGTAAAGATTAAAGATGAATATATTCAGGTTAAGATCACTAAAGACTTGATCAGAAAAGTGTTGGAACTCAATGACCACGAAGATTATCCTACAGGATTTTCGGAATACATGGTGAAGGGATGTTTTTATCGTATGGGTTATGTCGGGTTCGTAAATACTGCTCCATCTAAGAAGGCTAACCTAAGTGCGCCTTTCAGATATATTGCTCATTGTGTCATGCATGCACTTAGTCATCGCAAAGGAGGTTTTGACGACTTAGTTGATTACCAGATGTGCATGATCACCACACTCGTTTTGAACCTACCGTACAACTTTTCGAAGGTGATATTTTGTCAAATGGTCCAGAACACACAGCGAGAGAAGTTCTTACAGTACCACAGTTTATCCAAATGCTGCTAGACCATTTGCACCCCGATCTGAAGAAAAAGAAGGATGATGTGCTTAAGTTAGAACATATGGAAAGAAAATGAATTTATATCTCA
This sequence comes from Scalesia atractyloides, assembly GCA_947069175.1. Taxonomy (NCBI): domain Eukaryota; kingdom Viridiplantae; phylum Streptophyta; class Magnoliopsida; order Asterales; family Asteraceae; genus Scalesia; species Scalesia atractyloides. The sequence goes on along the minus strand of CAMTDV010000029.1, from coordinate 53,249,343 downwards.
AGACATTTCCTAACGCAAAACCAGTGTTTGGAGCAATTATTGACAAAGATTATATCACTCCAGCACTAGGAAAGTGGAGAAAAGAAGATAGTAATGACGAGAATGAAGAGCTTACAGCGCTTGATGGTTTTATTGCGAAGCGAAGCACTTGGTTTGTAAAAGAAGGGGGTAAGGGAACCAAGAGAAAGCCAACGTCAACGTCTTCCTCTTCTACCCCTTAGAAGAAACAAAAAGCATCAGAAAGCTCGAGACTAATTGACGAATCAGAGCCAGAGGAGAATATTGAAGATATGGCTGCTGATATTGAAAGACAGGCGTTTGGAGAAAAAGAGAAAGTGGTTGAAGAAGCGTCTTCTTCCAGTACTGATTCGAAGACAGGATTGCTGGAGAAAAAGAAAGAGCTAAAGAGATAGAGAAAGAATGTTTAGCCAAACTGCAGAGAAAAGCTGAAGAAAAGAGACGAAAAGCCACAGGAGATGATGATTCGACATATATACCTTCGGGTTTTCAAAGAGATACTCCTGTGCGCAAACCAGCTAGGAAGAAAACTCAACGTCTCAAAAGATCGGCAGTGAGAAGCATTGATTCTCCACAAGACAAATCAAAGGAAAAAATGCAGAAGCAGACTATAGAAGAAGTGCATGCTGAGCCGACTCCACCGATACCACCATCACCGGCTCGTCAACAAACACCTCAGCCACCACCATCTCCACCATAGCAGCAAGCACCACAACCACCACCGCAACCGACGCCACAACCCTCACAGTCTCAACTCCATTTTGATTTTGACTTTGACTTTGGTGACATACCAGGGGGTGAAGATTTTACTGCTGACATGTTTAACGACCCACATGTTGAAGAATTACAGAAGCAGGTCATGTTAAACATGGTCAAGATTGCAGAACTGCAGGAACAGTTCAATGTTTTAACAAAGACAAACAACAACTTGAAGCCATGTTAGCTAGCAAAGTATCTGAGAATGAGCATTTATGAATTTGTATGGCTGAATATGAAGAAGAACATCTCAAGAGCGACCGAAAGATGAATTTATTTGAGAAGATACTTACTAAGAAGCTTGGTATTGATATTGCTGCTGCGATTGACGAGATTGAAAGAGCTGAAGTACGAGAACGGGTTGCAGAGCGCGAGCGTCTTGCTAAAGAATTATCTAACGCGCAAGGCAAAGAAAAAGTCGGTGATGATCCTGTGAATGTTACAATTGAGCCAGAAGCTGAATCTGCGCCAGTTATTACTGATATCGTGGTGTATTCGGTCTCAAAGAAGTTTGTTTAGGTGGATAAGCCAAAAGATGTTGATATTGATATGTCAAATCTTTCTGCAAGGCATCGAGAATGGCTGAACAAGAAAAAGATGGAAAAAGAGATAGAGGCTGAGGTTGATGAGTTTGTCGAAGAACAAGAAAAAGAGGCTGAAGACTTAGATGAATTTGATGATTTATTTTCTGATAAGTCCGACGATGATGATAATGGTGGTGATGATGATGATCTGGGAGAATCTGGTATCTGTGTAACAGAAACTGAAGTGAATTAAGATTTTGATTATTTTGCTTACTTGGATGATTTGGTGAATCAAGTTGAGGAAGATAGAGATCCGGGAAGAACTGAAGGTTCGAAAGGTGCTCAGCAGGCAGGAATTCTCACGGTAACCGATATATCTACCGTTCCTGTCATGCCAAAGCCAAAGATCTTATATCTTGAGTCACGATGTTGAAGAAGGAGAGTTCGTTCACAGCTACACTAAAGAAGAGATAGCTGAAATGCTGGGAATGAACGAAGAAGAATTTGCGTTTGATTTTGACGAGCTGAATGATATTAGTGCTTTAGAGCCAGTTGATTATATCTTCGAGCATGTTAATGATGCGGATAATTATGATAGAGTTGTCGTGGAGGATGATTCTAATGAAGATGTTACTGATCTTGCCGATAAGGGTACAGATGATTCCCCAACTTTTAGTGAGTTGTTTGCAACTGAAAGTGATGATTTGGTGAATCAAGTTGAGGAAAATAGAGATCCGGGAAGAACTGAAGGTTCAAAAGGTGCTTAGCAGGCAGAATTCTCACAGTAACAGATATATCTACCGTTACTGACATGCCAAAGCCAAAGATTTTACATCTTGAGCACGATGTTGAAGAAGGAGAGTCCGTTCACAGCTACACTAGAGAAGAGATAGCTGAAATGCTGGGAATGAACGAAGAAGAATTTGTGTTTGATTTTGAAGACGAGCTAAATGATATCAGTGCTTTCGAGCCAGTTGATTATGTCTTCGAGCATGTTGATGATGCGGATAATTATGATAGAGTTGTTGTGGAGGATGATTCTGATGAAGATGTTACTGATCTTGCCGATAAGGGCACAGATGACTCCCCAACTTTTAGTGAGTTTTTTGCAGCTGAAAGTGATGATCTTTTGAAACGAAAGGCTGAAAAAGCTGTTAAACAAGGAACCATTCCTCAACAAATGTCTTCTGAAGAAATTGCGGAGATGAGGAAGCGGTGGTTCAAAGTTACACCAGCAGAGCGAAAGTTTAAACGTCCCTTAGCGTTCTTTACGCGTGATGCAGATATTTCACTAGGGGATATAATTAGCTGGGAATGGATCGAGGAGCTTAATGTTTATGCTATTAAGAGGGAGTTTGGGATCTAGTATTTTAGATACTTGAGCGATATCAAGTCCTTGCCGTATTGGGATATAAAAGAGCTCGTGCAAACAAAGATGATTAATCTGAAGATGAAGTTTCACGACCAACTGTTATGAAAATTGATCAAGCTTGAAGCTATGCACGGATTTACACACTGGAAGCCTCATTTCCTGAAGCGAATTACAAAAATTGATCCGGTAACACAAGAGAAAGAGGTAACGTTAATCGTTAAGAGGCCGAAAGTGATGAAGAATATGCCTCTTATAAATGGAACAAGACTTCTATAAGATCTTCAAATGGTGAAACTACAATTCGAATACAGGAGAAGCTGTTATATGTGTGCACCCAGATGATGATTCTTGGAAGATCACAGAGGAACTTACCGAATCCTTCATAGCACACAAACGTATATATGGGTTGTGGCATGGCATTCGAGCACTAGACCCAATGTGGCTAGTTAACTATTCGAAGAAAGATATCGAATGTTTGTTCTACAGGAAAATCAACTTTGAAGAGAAAGATAAAAAACAAGCACTCCAGTTTCAGAAGATAGTAAATGTCTGTTTCGCCAATGATGTTCATTCTGGATCGACATGGAACACTTCATGGAGGAAACTTGAGGAGAAAGATCAAAGGAAGAAGAACAAGAAGGAAGAAAGGATGCAGAGCGAGCACGTATTTCTTCGCTAAGGAGTTTTCGGTTTGGAAATACAGTTAATCGACCTCCTCCTACAGATCAGACACCTATTTCTTCTTAGGAGCGTCGCAAGCCATCGAAACATTTCTTCGGGCGTTAACTGTCAGATATTTTTGAAGACTATCCAAAGACTGTGGCAACATCCAAGGGGGAGTTTGTTGGTGCATAATGTCTATTGCATGTGTCTAGGATACGTTGTTTATGTATATAGGGCTTTAAACGTCAAATTGTAATTGTTTATATTTGTATTATTAGTATCATTTGACTCGTACGAGTGATTTAGTTGACTCGTACGAGTGACACTCTGTCACTCGTACGAGGCATCCACTCGCACAAGTCACACTTAGTTACAACACTCTCCTATGTGAGTCATGTCGACTTATAAATAGAGGAGATCAAGTGTTTGTTAGTAGTAGGGAATCATGTTAGTGTGGCGAAGCCCTACTGAACTGTTTACTTACTCTGTACTTGTTCACGTATATCAATACAATCAAAGGCATTTAAGTAGTAGATCTCACATGTTTGTTTGTCAAGCTCACTAACAATGAATTCCGCCTCTGTTAGTTGAGTCAGATCGGTCTGGTGCTCATCAGAGGAGTCGATCCCCCCTCACAAGCTACTATATATACTCTAGGGTAAGGCCATGCCCCTCATGGGCTTTCCTGTCACACATGGCCTTAGGCATGCCCAAGTGACCTATACAAGGTATAAAACCTAATATAAACTAACCCAGATAATCCAGTTCGCAACCATAGTCCGTTGCATATATTTGATGCGTCAGTCTCACACTTCTAGGACCTAAAATCTCCTTTAGACTGATGCATCAAATTATCTTTATAGCATGAATTCAACAACGTAATCAACGGAGTCTATAGTTGTCGTTATGCTACAGAAGTTGTGGAAGTTCTTGACTTCTGAACTCTCAGCACTAGGTCTCTTTTATCTTCTCTTGCGGTTACCTTCGTATCAAGATCACGATCAGCTTTGCTTGAAACATCTTTGTCAAAAAGAATACAAGAGGAGGATTCTCGTCAGCTCTTTTCTTCTTCAATCTATCAATTTCAAGCAGTTTCACATGTACTTCTTCAAAGGTACAATCACTGTCAGATGGCAATTCGTATCCGGCTCTTCTGACTCTTGTACACTTTGTCATGATGCTTCATTCTTGTCAGCAATTAACATCATCTCAATCTGCATCAACCCATGTTTCTTGATTGAAATCAAGTTCTGCAAAATTATCATAAATTCATAAGCAAACATTTCTTTGTAGCAGAGAGAAGTGCCATATGAACACTTGGTACATCTGAGTACTTGTACTCGGATCAAAATTCAAATTTCTTCATATTTTGACGATTAGTCAAATCTTCAAGAACGGTTAAAATTTTAATAAAACGAATAAAACACTCTATTTTTGGGTTTTTGATTTTTTGATTTTATTCTTTTTTATAAATTTTTAAACGTAAGAATATAAACAGAAACGCAACTAGACAGAGAAACTAACTCAATAGTTACAATTATACAATTGCAATGGGATCAAATCGTTCTCAGGCGGACCAAGGAACATTTTCAGTGCGAGCTATTCAGACTGGTCTATGTGATTGCCAATATGTTTGTCCTCTTAAACCTAATGTTCAACTTTCAAGTTTTTTAACTTCGTGATATGCTTAAGGTAGTATTATACTATTTTATCCATGCGTCCCGTACCATGACATACCCCCGTGATCAAGGTAAGCACAAGGATTCATCATAACAGGTGAGTATACTTAGATCATCCTTTATCTTTTCAATTACAACGTCAGACTATTGGTGAACAGGTCAGTACATTGTACAGCAAACCGACCAATAATATCTTATGAGCTTATGGTAAGAATTTAGCTTTGAAAGCACACAAAACTCTCTCGATGTGAGATTGTCTTCCTTATAAGGTTTTTGGCTCTTTTATGATATCCTGACTATACCTAGGTCTGCATATAGTCTTGATGCAACAGAAGAACAACCCTGATATCCCGGATGACTTATCAGTATAGAGACCCGAAACCTCAGACGTTTGCTATCTATCAACGCAAGATTTAAGACAATAAAGTCATACGCCTATGGTATGTTACCCACAAGATACATAGTTGGTTATGGTTATATCATTTAGTATCTTTTATCTTTTGAGTATTAAGCCTACCGACACATCATATTAAATCCTAGTCTTTTCAGCTATAACACCTTACATGTGTTGGTCACGCCCTTTAGCACGAATATTCATTTCACTTCCCAAATAATGCAATAAAACCTTTTTGTATTTTTCTGTTTTTCAAATGTTTTTGTATTTTTCTTATTTTCTCCCCCTCAAACAATGTATATGTACATATATCTCCCTCTTCCCCCAAATTTGTGGATCACACTTTATGTGCAAATTTACATAATAATGAAAAAGTATGTACAAAGTTATAAACGAAAGAAAAGGAAAATATTTTTGTTGTTTTTGCTTAATTGTTCCATCATTAGATTGAAGACTAATCAATGTCAATATTAAAGCATGAAATTTAAATTATACATTTTCGCTGATCTTTTCTTACCTTATCTCCTCCAAAGAAAACATATCATCTGTAAAAAACTTGAAATTTTTGCAACAGTGAATGTAACCCGTTATGTCTCTTAAACAACCACTATCAACATTCCAGAGATTGTCAACAGCTCCCCCTTGGTTATCCCTGAAAAATAAGGAGATTAGTAAGAGAACGGGACCCAGGCCATCGTGGTCCTAGGTTTCCCTGAACCATCAAAAATAAGAAACTTCTTTTAAACACAAGTCCCCTTTCGTTTCGAGGATTGGAAATGTTGCTGCATTTTGTTTTGCATTCCAAATTTGTTTAGGCGTTTCTAATTTCTTAGATGCCTTTGGCAAAGCAGTTGTCTTTTCAACCTTGTTATTTTTCAAAACTTGTTTAGGTTTCATACTTGTTTTCTTTTAGCTTTAGCAGCATTCCAATCCCCATCAGACGGTTTAACCTTGGGATTCACATTCTTTATTGCCTTAGCTGATGAGACCTTCATCGGCTTGGAATGATAGTTATCCTTTGGTGTAACCTTCTGATTTTGAGCACAATACGGAACATAGGGACTATGTATGTAGTTTCGAGCAATGTGACCAGGAATGCCGCAATTGAAGCATGTTTGTCTCTTCACATATAAAGCATTCTGATCAGCTTGTTTGCTCTTGCAGGCCCTGAAGGATGAATCGATCCTTTATGTGCTTGTTTTTGTTGCACAATTCTTGCAGACGAAAATGAATTTGGATGTTGATACTTGTCGTTTGCAAGGGTCTTCTGTTGTGGAGATTTCTTTTGATTTTTCTTGTGTTGTTTAGACTGCAAGTCTTCTTCAGAAATCTCTCCAACCTTTCCAAAAGCTTTATTAGCATGGTCAAATGCATATTTCTCACATTTGCCATTATGAGTCTGCTTAACAAAAGCATTTTTCACACCACTAGCCTTTTGAAGGCTATTACTGCCCGTTGACGACTTGGGCGAGCGTGATCTTCCACAACGAGTAGGCTTCTTATTCCTCCATCTTTTATCTGGTCGTTTCGGCTCTTGTTGCTTGATCAGTACTTTACAGCACTAACAGAAGGTTCAGATTGTTCAGTCTGCGCACTTGGAGCCTTTGTCACACCAGTCTTCTCTTCATCAGCTTTGATAGAATCGGAGAGTTTTTGTTTATCAGACGAAAGACCAGTCACTTCAGCTGAATCTTTAGCACAAGACTATTCTGCACATGACACTTTTTCTCGTGTGTCTGATGTATAATCACTGGGTTTGCCATACACCATATGTTGTGCACTCTCTAGTTCTTCCTCGGTTTCAGACATACTCGTATAATTGTGATTTTATGGCGGGGCAACCTGATTAAATCGCAAACCCTTCCCCTTGTTTCCTTTGTATGCCAGCTACACATTGCACACGTCTTGAACGAGTTTGCTGGATGTATCAAACTTCTTTATATTTACTTTGTTTTGTTGATACTTGCCAATCAGAAGCTCTAGCTCAGCTCTCACAGACTCAAGTTCCTTGTTTTTCACATTGAGTTTGTGTTTGTAATCATGGGCCCAGCACTGCTATTAATTGACGTCCAAGTGTAGCTGAGCGATATCCTTCTTTTATGCTTCAACCTTTTCGGTAAGCAACTTGTTACTTTGTCGGAGGCTGATGCATTGAGCCATTGCATTGTTATAATCATTTTCCATTTTGGAATTAAGTGCCTTGAGTTGAGCAACCTTACTCCTGCAATGTTCAGTACACAAAAGATAGTTGACTGTGTCAATGAGCGATTTTGGTTCGTCACTCTGAGTCTGGGCTTGAGTTTGGGTTTGGGGTGCTAGGCTACTGACTGCTGCTTGCTGGGCTTGAGGTTTATTTTTGGCCACTTCTTTGGGATGAGACTCTGTTGATTTTGCGTATAGATCTTGGTTTGATTCAAATGATCCCACAACCAAGATACAAAGGAGTCTTTGTCATCACCCTAAAAACTATTCATCTGCATCCTTAGTTCCTCTTTTCGCCTCCCACATTCAAGCAAGCGCATCACATAGTTCGTAACAGGATCAACATTGTAGTTCCCTATGAACTCATTCAGCTTCTCTTTCACTCGATCCCGATATCTACCAGCTCCATCTCCAGAAAAAATCTTTCAACACAAAGATCATCAGCTTGAGCTGTAGACATCTTCGGATAATCAAAACCGTACCAGTAAAAAACGTAAAAGTTGTTCGAAAACTGTTTTTATCAAATTATACTGTTAGACTTGTCTCGAAATTACGAATCCAATGATATATAATGTCAGAAACCTTTGTCGGGATTTTTGTGCCTTTTATTTGTCCTAAAATCACACGAGTCTAACCATCCAGTGGCATCTCCGGATCGGAGTCCTCATCCATAGCATTTGGTTGATGAAGGTCCCCTAGTCCTTATGGATCTTGACAGAATCGCCTATCCAATCTAGAGTGTGGAATCCCCTGGATCAGATTTCACATAAAACACAAGAACACGAACAAGAATTCCTTTTAAACAGTCTTCTATTGATTATCCAACATGAATGTTTACAATCAATTCAAGACTCTCTAGAAATCTCTCAGCCACTCTCTGTAGATTTCTTCCAATCAATCTTCTCTTCTCTGTGTCTAAACTAAAACCCTAATGCATAACATGTATTTATACTACACGTTCACATACTAGACTTTCTACTGGGCTAGGCCATTCTCCAAGCCCATTACAACTCTAAACAAGCTAAACACAAATACTAAGCCCAATACAAGATATCCAAAGACTAACTATTAAACTATTAAGCTGTTGTCACCAATATGCACCAACAGACTCCCCCTTGACAATAGCTTCATAGTGTAACTTTGTCTTCAAACATCTTGTGATCTTTTGGTCTTTGGATAATTTCAGCTACACATAGATTCTGACATTAACAGACTCCCCCTAAGCTGATGTATCCAATCACCAAAACTTCATTCATTGTAGATTAGTGAGCTAGCATTCTCTGGTTAAGCTTATATCACCAAATTTTTCAATATCTCTCTTTGCAATGCAGTAGAAGGATCCTACCATGCATCTTCACACATTCTGCACTCCATTCTTAAAATGTAATTTACTTGAGTTCTGCACTTCATTTTGATAACTGCATCAACCTGTTTAGAAACACAAGCAAGTAACTCGAAAATCAATTAGTTCTTTTCCACATTAAAGATAAACCAATATTTTATCTTATCATGCAAAAATAAACAACTTATCAGTTCAAACTGGGAGACTTTAAAACAAATCTTTTTGTATTTTTAATTTTCTGAAAACAAATAACTAACAAGAAAATAAACACTCTATTTTTGTGAGATTCACCGTTAAGAAGATCATATCAGCACTATTAAACTGTTTTCACACTATCTGATTATTTTATACGCTATATTCATGAATAGCAGTTCAAGACGATTACCAGTATTGTTTATCCACTTAAACAAAATATATGAACATTTCAAGTACCATTACCTCGTGAATAGCTTAGAGAATTTATACTGATATACTAGTGTGTCCTACTTCAGGACATACCCCCACGATCAAGGTATGCACAAAAATTCATCATAGTAGGTGAGTATACCGAAATTCATCCTTTTTGATTTACAACGTTAGATAATTGGTGATCAGGTCAGTACTTCCGTACCACAAAGAGACCAATATCCAACGAGGGTTTGGACAAATACCAAATTTTGGTACGAATAATGCAATTTGCACATTTGAATGACTCTCTAGGAGAGCTTCTTCAATATTTGAGATTTGGCATTTTTAGCTCTTTTAAGATATCCTGGTTGTGCCTAGGTCAGCATATATCTAGATGCAGCAGAAGGACAACCTTGATACCCCGGATGAAATAATGATATAAAGACCTAAAATCTCAGATTTTGGCAATCTATCAACGCAAGATTTAAGGTTATAAAACCATACGCCACTGATATGTTACCCACTCATACACAGTTTATTTTATGTTTGCATTACAAAGGTAAGTTGATTATTTCATGCCTTTTACCTACTGGTACATCATATGATGAAGCTGCTATCACACTTAAGCAATTCTAATTTTAATTTCAGTGTGACAGTCTAACTTTCTGATGTACTATCATTTCTTCTTTTTTTCACACAGTGAAAACTCATTTTTGATTTTCTATTTTTTTTATGTTTTTGATTTTTGAAAAGCAGTAAATAATTTACAAACTATTTTTATGGAAAAATTTAAACTTTTCAACTTACTCCATCTAAACTCACGCACTAACTAAACTCTTTTTGGTTTAGGGAAATTTCTCCCCCTAAATTTTTGTTTTTATGGAGTAAAGTTTTAAAAACAGAAATTTAAACACAACCAGACTCCCACTTTAACCTGACAAGGTTTTTCACTGTTAGTAAACATTTGCTATCAGAGAAGTAAATAATTCGTTACCATGGGTAACCTACTATTCACCTCAGATGATTTACAGGAATAACCACTGTTGAACACATCAACAGTCCTTCTTGGTCATCCTGCACACACTTAACAACTTAGTTAGAATGGGGGACCCAAGCCTTAAAGGTCTTGGGTCGTCCAGATTCAGCAACCACTGGAACATCAATCCAATATCCATCACACCGTACTTGTGTCTTGAATGTCTTCCAAGTTGTTGAACCAGATTTATAATTTCCATGAGGTCTTTGATCGTTGGAGTTCCAATAAACTCTCGGAGTAGCCGACCTTTGAAAATTATTATCTCGAAACCTTCTTCTCCCATTATCATAATCTGATCTTTTAAAACTTTTTTGATTATGTTGAACATTCGAGTTACTAAAACCACTATATTCGTTTCTTCTTTGAAAGTTTCGATTACCAGAAGTTTAGTATCGATTTCCATATCCAAAATTTTTACTTTGAAAAGAATTTTTTTGACCCTTATGGTGACATGATTTAGGAGAAGAGTTTCTTAACCAACAAATCTTCTTGATATTGAAGGTTTAGGTTGAAATCTCGGTTGACTTGTCTGAAAATTGGATTTAACATTTTTATTTAACCCAACCTGATTTCCATCCTTAACCTCAGCCTCTGCTTTCTTACCCTTTTTAAAAGGACAACAACTAGCCACATGCCCTTTGTTGTGACATTTAAAACAAGATCTCTTCTTAAAAATTTTCTTTCTGTTAGATCCTTTTTTAAATGTTTTGACCGTTTCGTCTTCAGTGTCCTCATCCACTTTATGAGGTGTACTGTTGGACCTAACAGATTCTTTCAAAGAACCTGGACTATCAGGTAAGTCAAAAGTTATCGGATCCACTACACTGGTGTAGTAGGCACAAAATCTGTTAGCTCTTCTTCATTTGGTAAAAAGGAGTAATCCTTATCCTCAAAAGATGGGGCTTTACTAAACCCCGCTCCTGTTTTATCACTACTCCTTTTCAAAATTTTCTGAATTTGAGTCCTGACTAACGTGGATTCTCCAAATTTGTCTAACTTTCTATGAAGTTCAACAATTTTGGCCTGTGCACCAGCCAATTCTGTGCACTTTTCAGAAAGCTCGTTAGTCTTATCCTTTACAGTTTCACGAGCCAAATCAATGATATGTAAAAGTTCATTGCTTTGCTGGTCAAACTGATAATTTCTTGTTCATTTGAATTGAGTGTATTTAGAAAATTTGACTCCCTTTTACTCAAAGAACATTAGACTCTTTCAGTTTTTCTAATTCAACTAACAGAATTTTGTTTTGCTCTGATAATTTGTTAACTTTGCCCTATAGTTCAGTGCAATTATGACAAGTATGACTTACAGATTGTAATTGTACCTGTACCTTTGCTGTAAACTCATCTGTATCATCCATGCACACTGCAGCTTTTGCATCCTTGACTTCCACTCTCTCCTTCTCAGCTTCCTTCTTCTCTTCTATCTTAGCAGCTTCTTCACCAATCTTCACAGTTGCAGTCTCAGCCACACGTGTACTTTGTCTTGAAGTACTCTGATAACGTTTTCCTAAAGCTTCCCACAACTCTCTAGACGATCCATACCTACTACAGATGTTTTTCATATCAAATGGCAAGAACATCTTTATCGCTGCTAAAGCCTTCTTTTCAGCATCATATATACGTTTCTCAGAATCTTCCATCTTCTCATATGAGAGAACCATAATTCTCCCGTTAACTCGACGTGTGGGAGCAATATACCCATCATTCATACAGCTCCACATCTTAGAATCTTCACATTGAACAAATGCCTCAAACTTCTCTTTCCAGACTAGATGTTGTGTAGCATTAATCAACTTTGGGCAGTTATTAATACCCTCACTCATATTGTTCATTCTGACCATCTTCACCATGCAGCGTATCAGTTTAAATGAATTTTGGTATACCTGTATCAAAACATAAATCTAACATCTCTTCTGGTCCTTCTTCGTGTTTTACCGTAACCGTACCATTAAAAACGTTCAAGAATTTTTCCGAAAAGTGTGGTTACCAAATTGTACCGTTAAACTCGTCTCGACGACACGAATCCAATGATATATATTGCCCGATAGTGATTTTAGGATTTTTCGTGCCTTTTTTTGCCCTAATGGTGATCCGAAATAGTGATCCGAGATGAAATCCGGAATGCACTGTTCTGATCCGAATGGAAATCCAGAATAGAATACACTGATCCGAGATGGAATCCGGAATAGTCCTTATTCGAGATGGAATCCGGAATGCACTTTTGATCCGAAATTCAATCCGAAATAGCTTCTGATCTGAATTTCAGTCCGAAATGGAATCCGAAATGGCCTTTTCTGATCCGAATGGCAAGTCTGATGATCTGAAATGCAGGTTTCTGATTCAAGACCTCAATCCGAAATTCAAGTCTTTCAGTATGAAATGCTAATTTTCTGATCCGAAATGCAAGACTTCTATCTGAAATGCCTGCTGTTTATCCGAGACAGTAGCAGAAACCTAATTCAGCCGTCACAAACTTCAACCAGCCTCCAAAAATGTCCAAAAATCTGACTTTTTCTGCTGTTATGATTCTGAACCGAGCAAAATCAAGATCCGAATGCTCTGATACCAATTGAAGGTCCCCTAGTCCTTATGGATCTTGACAGAATCGCCTATCCAATCTAGAGCGCGGAATCCCCTAGATTAGATTTCACAGAAAACACAAGAGCACGAACAAGAATTCTTTTTAAACAGTCTTCTATTGATTATCCAACATGAATGTTTACAATCAATTCAAGACTCTCTAGAAATCTCTCAGCCACTCTCTGTAGATTTCTTCCAATCAACCTTTTCTTCTCTGTGTCTAAACTAAAACCCTAATGCATAACATGTATTTATAGTACACGTTCACATACTAGACTTTCTACTGGGCTAGGCCATTCTCCAAGCCCATTACAACTCTAAACAAGCTAAACACAAATACTAAGCCCAATACAAGATATCCAAAGACTAACTATTAAACTATTAAGCTGTTGTCACCAATATGCACCAACAGTTGATCCAACTGATTCTGATCAGCTGGAGGTGGGTTAAAATAAAGATCTGGGTTAAATTCTTCATGGTATGAATGTGAATGGGAATGATGGGAGTGGTGAGAGTGGTGTGAATGGTAAGAATTTGGGAGTGTGGGGGCGAATATTTATGAGATATAGAGTGTCTTGTTGGTTGCCAATGAGATGAATCTCCCGTATCTTGATAAGAGTTTGAGTTTTGTAGTTGTGAAGTGATGCGCCTTGATGGTCCTCCCTGTCACACCCCCATGTTATCCCTTTACATCAGAGCGGGGCGTGATCTGAATGGTATCCTCAATGCACAATGGAAGCAAGCGTGAGTGCTAAGTTTTCTAGTAAATGAACGCCCGCTAACTACTCGAATCCCCATACGTTCCACTATTCCAACCGTGCCATGCTTGTAATCCTAACCTGAAAAAGAACATGTGAAAAATTAACATAAAGTTGGTGAGTTCATAGTTTGTCTGTTTTTGTTTCAAATGAATCTTTAAACATTTGAAAATCTTGCATTTGATAAACCGGTTTGTGGGATCATAATATCCCAAAGCATTTGAAATGTCATATCTGTATGACAGTATTGAAATGTTTTTCCGTGTTGTTTGCAAATCCATGCATATAACTGTTATGTTTATAAACCGGTGATAAAATGTTTCAATCGAATTTGTAAATAAACCGGTATTGAAATGTTTTCTGTCATAGTTGTAAACCGGTATTGAAATCGTAGTATGTAGTTTTCCTATGGAATCTAAGGATCAATCAGTGTGTAGCTAATACACTGACCTATGTGCCATAAGTAAGTAACCAAACTGAGACATCTTTGACATTTTGGGATCAGAAAAGCACTCCTAACCGGTTAACTTACCAGGAGTGGAGCGTGTCTCAAACTCGATAGATCTATACCTTTTGCACCTTGGTCAGTACGTGATTAATGGTTACTATTGTCATCTTCCTACATATGCACAATGATCTGTTATAATCTAATCCCATAGCTACATACCAATTGTTATAATAATGTGTTATTGGGCCTTGTCCATGTTTTCTTGTCATTAGTCCTAGCCCATGTTTTTTTGTCATTGGGCCTAGCCCATGTTTTCTTGTCATTGGGCATAGCCCATGTTTTCTTGTCATTGGGCCCAGCCCATGTTATAAATAAAATTGGGGCCTCGCCCCCTAGTTGTGACTATGATAATCCCGTCACTAGTCATAAAACTCATGCATGTTTCGAAAAGCTTTATATAGCTGTGAAAACAGGTAAGTTTAGCATAAACCTTTCGTAAACCATTTGAGTTATTGAAATCTGTTTGTAACATGGTTTAGAAATATATGACTTTCGTTCATCAAACATTGTATGCTTTCGCAAAACTTGCATGTCTTTCCACCCCCGAAAACATTTATAAAAATGTAAAACGGTAAAAAGTAGGGGGTTATGAACTCACCTTGATATCCTTGTGCAAAGCTAGCTTAATGTGATTTCCATAGTGTTGTCTCCATAACTTGACTTGCTAGCATGCAATCTAGTGTATTACTAAAACGGAATAACTCGTAAGTTTCTAAGAATGACGTAGCTATACTACATGATACCAAGGTCTACCGAATCGTTAACCATACGATTCTATGAAATTTTCGTTGTCTTAACTCGGTTAACCAATCTATGGTTTTCTTAGAATTGTCTTAGTTTTCGAGCGACTTGAAATTTATGTTTATATATATATTTCATGAAATCGTATTAGTCGTCATGTACATCGTCGGATAATAGCACGACTCTTCGTAGTTTTCGTAAGATATAATGTATATATACTCGAAAATATATCCATATAGATAATACATTTTGTATTCGCGCGATAGTCTTGTGGTATCGTGTTGAACTTCGTTTGGTGTTGGAATCGAATATAACAATTAGTATTTGAAGTTCCCGATCGTCAACGTTTGAAATAAATATAACGATATTTATTTTATAAAAGTATTCCACGTCTCGACATTCGAATATATATGTAATTACATTTGTGTTATACGATTTCCGAATTATTCTAGACGCCTTTAATATATGATTTCCGAATTCTGTCGTTTTGAAATAATTCGTACCTTGTATTCGGCTTGTAAAAGTTTGGCGTTTCCAAATAAACATAAACAATATACTTATTTTTATATCGTCGTTTGAATGATTTATCGTTGTTTGAAATCTAGTTTCCGAGTTTCGACTTTGAGTTAAACATAAATAAACATTATTTATTTTATAGTCGAATACCGAATCTTGTTGTCTTGTAGTCACGCTCGTTGAAATCTGATCGGCTCGAGTTTTGAACGTTTTAATTAGCGTCGTCATATAAATATATCTATATTTATTTTATAATAACCGCTTTGAATTGGACGTTTTTGTCTTTGAAATATGGCACATCTCGTACTGCGTATTTTTGACGAAAATTGGGCAGAGTTTCCTCTGTTTTCGGACGATCCCGACAACACTAGTTGTCGATTTATTTATCAAAACACAATCTGCAATGTACGCAAACAATGTATACTACTTGTCGAAATCAAATATAATGTTTCGACGATTTAATTTTCGATTTATATCATAATAACGACGGTTTGGTTTTAACTAGAAATTTTACGTGAATATTGTAGTCGGACCGATTCATTTATTATTTTTAAACCTTTTGGCAATAAGTATTCGTTTAACGGGTTGGTTTTGAGCTCGGTTTCGCAGTATATATATTGACATATAAACTAATATAATTTAAATTTTCACGTCGTAATTAATTTTTTTACCGAGTCTCGCGTTGACTCATTGACCCGACAGTTGACCAGTTGACCGGGTTTGAACAGAGTTTGACCGCTTTGACCGACTTTGAATTTTGTTGACCGAGTCGAAGCGAACTCGAACCAATGCCGACGAATCTGGCCGAACCGAACCTGAAACAAACACTTCAATATTTAAACTGAACCGAAAATTGATTCGGCTCGAACCCGAGCCGAAGGTGAACTGAACCAAATCATCTGAACTTCAACAGAAACCTGAACCGGAGATGAAGCCAAAACACCGCCGCAGCTACTGCCTCCGGTAACACCAACCCAAATAAACCAAACTTTATTCGAATCTCAAAACCGAAACCTGAACTGAAAGGGGAAACCGGAACTGAACTGAGCCGAAGATGAACTGAACCAGACGGAACCAACTCAAACAAAAATTATCGCCGCCATCGTCAGTCGCCGGAAAAACGACGGACCACCGCCGGCGCCTGTCGCTGCTCTACGCCACCACCATCGCCGCCGCTGCGGAGACACGGCGGCTGCTGCCGTTCGAATCCAACAATCGAGCCGCAAAAACCCGCGCCACTATGCCGCCGCTGCCACTCTTTCTCTTACTGTTCTCTCTCTCTACGCTCTCTCTCTCTCTCATCTGCTCTATCTCTCTCTGTATTGTCGGTATGTATGTATGCGGTTGTGGGTGTGTGTGTCGTATAAAGGAGACAAGAGGGAGGTGTGTAGGGTGGTGTGTGGCTGCCGGAGGGGATGACCGGCATTGACCGAAGCTAAATCCGGCGACCGGATTCGGTGGAGAGAAGGCAGAGAGTGTGGTGTGCTAGGGTTTGCAAAATGAGGGGATTTAGGGTTAAGTAAGTTTATATAGGTCTAGGATTTGGTTAAGTGGGTCGGACCCAAAGCCCGTTAATGCGTTCAAGCCCAATACGTATCCAAAGCCCGTTTTCAAACCCGAGTTTTTGTAAAATGTCATAATACGTTAATTTTGGAGCTGAAACACCTAAAATTTTGTCGGTGTCGTGTGTTTGACGCGATTGTTTATCGGTTGTGTTAAAAATTGCGTAGAAATCGCTATGGTTGTCGTTTTTATCCGTTTTTTGTTCTGGTTTCAACCGTGAGTATTAAAATTAAATTACGGAGCTAAATATATCATAATATATTAATGTCGAGGCGTAACTCGAGTCCGTTGCTTCCGTTTTGTTGTCGGTGCATTCCGGTTTTCCACGTAACTTCCGCATTGTGCTTTGCGATGTTCAACGATCCAAATTTATCGCATAATTATAAATATATGATAAATACAAGTGCAAAATTCGTATTTTTAGACGTTGTCAATATTTGTTCGACATCAGTTCGCTTATCTTTCAATTTCGCGTTTTGTGTTCTCGATTGTCGCCAAATCGCATAAGGTGAAGCAAGTCGACGTTCCTAGGCTCTCCAGGGGCCGGATCGAGTTAATTTACATCTAATTACACTAATTATAATGGTATTAATGTTCGTTAAGCGCTTAATTAAGACCGAAAACTACCGGTTGTCACACTCCCTTCAATGGACCTTTTCCTTTTCCGCTTTGTCCTCTGAATCTTGGTGGCATTTTTCTGTTAGAATCAAGTTATAAACAATCATAATAACTTAATAATGAAATGAGTGATCCTAGCTCAATGCCTAGACTCGGAAATCTAAGGAATGTGTTATTGTGTAAAATTGAGATTAAACACAAAAGGCTAGTGTTTATTTCTCTCAAACGTTGGCTCTGATACCAACCTGTCACACCCCGAATTTCCAACCAAATCTCGGTGGGCCTGAGTGGGGAATATCGTTATGTAAGTTGATATAATCATAGTCAATTAACACAACACAGCGGAAGTCTTGGAGTTTAAAATACTATTACAAACCAAAATGTCCAAAGTTCGAAAATAATATACAGACAATTTGTAACTAAAGATCCACAGGTGGATCGTAAATTATACAAAAGCTAAACAACAGACTTTAGGTAGATCTAAGTATTTGCAAGATCCTCTTATATCACTACCAAGCAGCTTCCAGCCTATTTCGTATTGTATCTGCAACTTAGTCTTTTGAAAATACTTCAGCTTTCACTAGTAAATACGATTAACTGACTCGTTTTAAAAACATTTCAAAAACTGATTTAAGTGTAAAGGCACATAAAATCTTTTTATAACTTGGGAGAGTTAACGTTTTAACCTTGTAACAGATTCACATGTTTGTCAATACATATGGGGCCCAGTATAGAAACCGAGACATGATTAACTGACACGCCACTTATAAACCCACGAAGGAGTTATCCCAACTTATGGGTAAAATATATATTAGCATTCGCATCTGTTAGGTGTATGCCTACACCCTGTGCTTCGGCCGTGGCCATTAGTAACTTAAAGGAGCCGAGGATATCCAAGACACGTCGTTAACCCCCATTTTTAAGTTATCAAACAAAACTGATCAAAATAGAATATGCGGATTTACTAGCCACAATCCGGCATTCGATTGATCCCATTCCCGACTAAGTGGTAATAATTTACCGTATCCCAAGCCCGTATAGGGAAAATAAGCTAAAAGTATTTACCTTAGCTAGCCCTTGACTTTAAATGCAAAGTTTATATTAACTAGCCCTTTAATCAATAGATAAGTGCAGATAGCATTTACTGGAAGGCTTCTGTTCCGGAATGATGGCATAAACTAACCAATTAGAATGCTAACGGTCTTATTTAAGTCATAGACTTAGACCAACTAGCTTAAAGGATCAAAATGGTACGACTCGCTGGATTAAGCGGTGACCGGATAGAATGTAGTTTAAACCCAACAAGTGCTAAGACTTGTATGACATGGGTAAACAATTAACATTCTGGAATTTGAGATTAAATGATAAGGTGAAATCCCTTTGAGTTAATTTTTGTAAACGAGTTACATAAAATTGATCGTACGCATATAAGCGACATCAGGTAACCGGGTGAGTTAAGAACAAGTTCTATATGTCATTATACTTTAAATAAGTTGTAATATCAGTAGGATTTCAACTTATATGCCCGTTTAAATTTTAAAACGAGATTGTGCCTTATAAGGCGTTTTGATCATTTATATGACGTAAAAAGGAACTTGTATATATTCTGATGTTAAGATCATAAACATTTTGGAAAATACTTAATTTATGATATTCTATCAGTAAGATGTTACACATAAGTGTGGTTTATGGTTTAGGACCAAACTATGCATCGAAATGGCATTTTGGTCTTTTAAAAGCATGAATTACAATATTATAATAAAACTTAGTTTATGATCATAAAAATAACATCATAATATGTTAATTATATTAACATATCAGTAGGTAATTCATTTGCAAGTTCGTTGTCGATTAAAACCTTGTTTTATGTAAAAAGGGCATTTTAGTCAAAGTTTGACATTTTAGCGGAACTTGTGCATAAACTCATATTATGATTATGATCAGATAATATAACCTCAAAGGGTTATGCTATATTATATTATGATCATAACGCAACCATAAGTCAGTAGTAAATTAATCTAATGGGTCAGAATCGAAAGTCAAAGTAGAAGTCAAACTTTGTGACTTTCGGTTGCGAACCGACCCCAGGACTGGAATTGACGGGCCAAACATGTTCCCGCATGTTCTAATAATTATTACCAACTTGTTTAAATTTCAAAACATATTTATAACATATATAAACTCAGAGTATAACATTTATACAATTTGACTCGTTTCACTTTTTTTTAAAACATTAACTTTGATCCGTCAATTGACCTAGTAATCGTGATTCTTAGGAGGTTCCCTTTTAAGGGATTAATACCTATCTAATTATGATCACTTAGCCATGTTCATCTTGAAAAATGGTTAGACCATAATGGTCTTAACCGAAAGTCAAAGCATTTATCAAAAATGTTTGACTTTTGTCTATTAAAAGCCTATAAAATAAAATAGCAGAGATGGAACACTTACAAGTGATCCAAGAGGAAAATTAGAACTCAAAGGATGCTCCTAGATGACAAGAAACTTCTAAGAGTGTAATAGAGAGAAGAAAAGGAAATGAGCAAGGAATAGAGTAAGCTTGGTGGGCTATTTATAGTGCAAGAGGGTGAATGAGGATGATGCCAGGTGTTAGAGGTGTTTTGTAGGATCAATACAAGTGGCTAGTTTGGTGTCAAGAGCTGCAAGAAGGTGGCAAATTGTAGGGTATGTGGCATCTTGGCAGAATCTTGTCTGCATAACTTTTTTGTCTATCACGGGCAGCTTTGAGATGATCACAGATTTGTATTATCTTATCCGTGGTCTCTAGGAAAATCTCGGGTCTAGACAGTTGGGCTTCCCCAACTTCAGCCTAACAGACAGACGTTCTACATTTTCTCCCATACAAGACTTCAAAAGGAGCAGCCTTGATGCTTGTATGATAGCTATTATTATAGGAGAATTCTATTAGGGGTAAGTGGTTATCCCAACTTCCGCCTAAATCAATCACACATGCTCTAAGCATGTCTTCCAAAGTCTGGATAGTATGTTCACTTTGTCCATCAGTCTTGGATGGTAAGCCGTACTAAAGTTTAATCTTGTGTCTAATGATTGTTGGAAACTTTTCCAAAAGTGAGATGTATATCTAGTATCTCTATCAGACACAATAGATACCGGCACGCCATGTTGGGACACAATATTGTCCACATATAGTTTAGCCAACTTGTCAGAATTATAAGTTTCTTTAATTGGCAAGAAATGTGCTGACTTAGTTAGCCTATCCACAATGGCCCAAATCGTGTCATTACCACGTTTGGTCTTTGGTAATTTTGGTAATCAAATCCATAGTTATCATTTCCCATTTCCAAGTGGGAATTTCAAGCTGTTGTAGAACTCCTGATGGTTTCTGATGTTTGGCTTTAACTTGCGAATACGTCAGACACTTAGCTACGTAAGTGGCTATGGATTTCTTCAAACCCATCCACCAATAATTCTTCTTTAAATCTTGATACATCTTTTCACCACCCGGGTGAACTAAGTATCTTGAATTATGCGCTTCTTGGAGGATTAGATCCCTAAGTCCTGCAAAGATTGGAACCCAGATTCTGCCAGTAAATCTAAGGATCCCATCTTTTCCAGACACTAACTGATCAACAGTTCCGCGTAATCCTTCATTAGAAATATTGCCTCTAACAGGGCTTGCTTTTGTGTATCTAATAGCTTCTCATTCAAGCTATTTCTGGGCTGAATGCTCTTGGCGTTAATCCTAATAGGCTTAACCAATTCCTTGCGACTCAAGGCGTCATCAACGACATTTGCCTTACCGGGATGATAGCGAATTTCGCAATCATAATCATTAAGCGTTTCCATCCAGTGGCGTTGTCGAATGTTTAAATCCTTTTGACTGAATAGATGTAGGAGACTCTTATGGTCAGTGTATATAATACACTTCATGCCATATAAGTAATGTCTCCACAAGTTAAGTGCAAATACAACAGCACCCAATTCCAAGTCATGGGTGGTGTAATTCCTTTCGTGCACCTTTAATTGTCGTGATGCATAAGCAATCACTTTGTCTCTTTGCATTAGCACGTAGCTCATGCCAGTGTGCGAGGCATCACAGTAAACGACAAAATCCTCAATACCCTCAGGTAGAGATAACACAGGAGCATTACTCAACTTGTGTTTTAGAATTTCAAAAGATTCTTGTTGCTTTGAACCCCAGTCAAACTTGACATTCTTACGGGTCAAGGTAGTTAAAGGAGTGGCTATCCTCAAAAGTTCTCAACGAACCTCCTATAATAACCGGCCAATCCTAAGAAACTTGATTACGAGAGTAGCATAAAGTTTCTCTTGTCTTAGCAATTCTAGGATGTACCGAAGATGTTTCTCATGATCAACTTGATTACGAGAGTAGATAAGTATGTCGCCTTTAAAGACAATGACAAACTTATCCAGATACGGTTTTCAGATTCTATTCATGAGATCCATGAATGCTGCAAGTGCATTTGTGAGCCCAAAAGGCATCACCAGAAATTCATAATGACCATAACGAGTCCTGAAGGCAGTCTTGGGAACATCCTCACTTCTAACCTTCAGTTAATGATATCCTGATCTCAAATCGATCTTAGAGAAGTAACTAACCCCTTGGAGTTGATCGAATATGTCATCAATCCTTGGCAAAGGATAACGATTCTTGATCGTTATTTTGTTTAGTTCGCGGTAATCAATGCACATCCGCATTGAACCGTCCTTCTTTTTAACGAAAAGGATAGGAGCTCCCCAAGGTGAGGAACTAGGCTGAATGAAGCCTTTCTACAAAAGTTCGTCTAATTGTATTCTCAATTCCTTCATTTCTGTCGGTGCTAGCCGATACTGAGCTCTTGCAACAGGTGCCGCTCCTAGTAGGATGTCAATCCTAAACTCCACTTGCCTATCTGGAGGTAGACCCGGTAATTCTTCAGGGAAAACATCATGATAATCTGAGATGAATGAAAGGTCTTCAATCTTTGGCTTTGGCTCGTTAATAGTTACTTGTGCCATGTAAATGACACAACCTCTCCTCAGACACTTGGATGCCTTAAGCAATGACACTTTGTCTGGCAATCTATAGTGTGAATCTCCAAGAATGGTGAGTATTTTACCAGATGGGGTTTTAACTTCAATGAGTTTCTTATCACAGGCAATGCGGGCTTGGTTATGGATAACCAATCCATGCCTAAGACTACATCGAACCCCGCCAATTTCATTGGCAGAAGAGAGATAGGAATTGAGTGATTCTTAATGGATATAAAACATCCATCAAGAATGGAAGATGTTGTTTCTAAGGTTCCGTCAGCAAGTTCTACCTCATAAGTTATGTCTAAAGTTCTTATGGGTATGTTTAATAGTTTGCGAAACTTATGGTCTACAAATGACTTATCGTCATTGATGAGGAATGTACCTGTTATGACGTTGTTGTCATTAACAGCCTCCGTAGCATTCATCTGAAAGGCTCGTGCATTTCCTTTCTTAGCCTCTCCAGGCGTTGCATTGTTACTCTTGGGATTCTTAGGGCAGTTAGCCTTAATATGTCCTTTTTCATTACAACCGTAGTAGACGGT
Source organism: Scalesia atractyloides (assembly GCA_947069175.1). Lineage (NCBI taxonomy): Eukaryota > Viridiplantae > Streptophyta > Magnoliopsida > Asterales > Asteraceae > Scalesia > Scalesia atractyloides. The sequence goes on along the minus strand of CAMTDV010000029.1, from coordinate 53,226,123 downwards.
ATCCTTGTGATCGTTTCATTCTAGGGCCTTATGCCCCTTTTTTTCTTGCAGACACCACAGGGTTTAGCCTGTGGGTCAAAACTGCATTGTCCAAGTGCCTGCGGTTGCAAGTTTTGCATGTCGGTTTCACACCCGACCTATCTTGGTTCTTTCTAAACCCAAATCTCCCCTTATTCTTCTTATTTGATCTCTAATCTTCCTCTTCCCGTCAGTCTAGGTCTTGACTGACTTCTGTCTCACCAAATCTAAGGTGAGAGGGAGAGAGAGAGAGAGATAGGTCAACGTAGACCTGTAAGTAGTAGGCTGAGCAGCCTTCACCATGCCTTTAATCTCAGACGATGACCCATTTATGAAACACGATGCGTTTGGATTCAGGAGAAATCAGATAAGATACCAATCTGGATAGGAAATTAAAGTTGGTAACATACTTCCGGCAATCCAGATTCTTCATTGTAAGAGTCAGAAAATCTGACTCTATTTTCTCCACCTCATGAGGTGCGCAGTAAGTTTCCTTGACAAGGTCCGCAAACTTGGACCATCCCAAGTTATGTAGGTGTACCTTTCCTGTTGACTGGACCAAAGCCTTCCACCATATTAAGGCATCGCCCTTAAAGGATTGGGATACAAACTTCACCACATTCTTATCAGTACAACCACTGATATCTATAATTGTTTCCATTTCGTCGAGCCATCTCAAGGCTTCTATAGCCCATTTTTCTCCGTTAAAGTCTCGGGGCTTGTAGGAGACAAAGTACTTATAGGTACCATCCGTCTTTAGAAGAACGAGACCTATCATGAAACTCTAGTTTCTTTGGTTCACTCTTCGCATTCGATGAGTGAACAGAGCTCTCCTTTCGAGCTGAAGGTGGTGGAATAGATAAAGGTTTGGAGCGAGTAGCGCTCGATTCCATAAATCTTTCCATGGCCTTTCCAAAAGTTGCATCAATGCGAGCTTGGAAATCATCAGCAAAGATGGTTATGTTTTCAGTGTTGTCAGTATTATTAACACGGCGACTACTTTATGCCTCATCTGAATTAGTCATCTCTGATGTTTTGGTACTAGATACGTAATTAAGCATACATTATCCATGACATTAATAACCATATAGGCTGTAAAGTTTGGATATGTAAATCCACTGCCTATTTGAACCAGTGTGCATGGAAATACAACTGTCAGGCTTAATTATTTTAAATGAATATCTTTTAAGATATTTAGGTATAATTAGCCTAGGTCTCAAAGATACATCAAAAGGCTTTCTAAATTTGGGCGTAGTCCATATATTATTTGGACAGTGGATCATAAGGTCACAGCTGTCATTGTAATATTTGACAATATAATATGGCCTGTAGGCAACACATTTAACATCACTTAAGATGTCAAGATAGATAATCATCGTACTGATGATATTAGTCATGATCGTATTGATCATATAGACTATAAGGCTTGAGCATAAGTCACCACCTTGGACAGGGAACCATAAGGTTACAACTATCATTGTCTTAATTGACAATATAGTATTGCTCGTAGGTAAATCATCACTAATGGGTGTTAAATCATAGCCCATAGGCATTTCATCACTAATGGATGTTAAACCATAGCCTGTAGGCACTTCATCACTAATGGATGTTGAATCATAGCTGAAGAAACACTGGCTGGACCGAGAGGTATCCGAGAATATCTTAGTTACAGCTTAACGTCTGGTTATCTCTCGTTTGCTCTTCGGGGTGATCTCACTTCAAGCTTTCTGTAAAACTAGAAACCCTGTTAGCCTCGTCACGAGAGAAAGGGGGAGGGTTTTCCCCATGACCACACTCCGGCGTGAGAATAAGTATTAGGGATTGCAAGGTAATAAGTAAGTAGCAAGTAATTAGTGAGTGAGCTCGAGAATATATGTGTTACCTTGTGGTCTGATTCTTATTTTATAGCCGAAGGAGGTGTGTATGAGATGGGCTGATGGGCCTTGGGCCTAGGCCTGACGACTAGGAATATCATTCTGTCTCCTCTACATCGACCATTAATGGTCTTTGACAGGAGGTGCGCTTGGCGCATGGTGAGTGGAGTAACGTGTCATGACAGTTGTCCTTGGTGTTGGAATTGTCATCAGCCGATAGTGGAGATCGTGTGACAATCGCTGACGTGAGTTTGATTGGTGCCACGTGTACGTCTTTGTATACAGTCTGCCCTCTGCATGACTGTTTATCATGCGACGCAGTCTAACACAACCTGTAGAGCAGTTATTGGGTCATAGCTCTGCCACTTTGTACCCTTGTATTTGATCAACGCCTCTTTGAGCTTCTCCATTCCGCGTGGCTTTATCAATGCTTTCTGGCCAGCTCGGAGTTGTAGGGATTAAGTCCTTTTCTCAAGACTATGAATTGCTCTCATGTTGATCTTGGCCTTGTGCAAGGTTTTAGGACTTCGCGGTTAGAGGATTGTTTAATCCGCGCAGGGTCAAGGACCTGTGCTTCCAGGTTTAACTTGCCATTGCGCAGTGTGCGCAAGGTTTGTTGTGCAACCTGCTAGTATCAAGGTTGCAATACCGTTGCGCGTTGCGCGCAAAATTTGTTAGGCAACCTATTGGTTTCAAGGTTGCAATACCCTTGCGTGTTACGCACAAGGTTAGTTAGGTAACCTGCTGGTTTCAAGAATGGCGCACCGTTGCGCATTGCATGCAAGGTTATCCTTGTGATGTCATTATGAGGGTATGGTTCCCTGCGCAGGCGCAGGGTTTTTGGGTCCCTATCCCTCCAAGTCTCACCAGTCCAGTGGTGCTCCTATACACATGTTGGCAAGTAGGTGGAGTGCTGGACTATAAGAATTCATGTATGTGCGCTTATTTCAACGACAAGAATTCAATAATTGCAAGGGATAAAGAAAACCTTTGTGTGGGGAAAACCTTTGCTTATGATGAGGTCTTTGAAATTTGAATCTTCGTCATGCTGATGTTGTAGGCGAGTTAGTGAGAAAAAAGGTGAGGCAGAAGTGACTTTTGACAGCTGCAGCATGCTGTCAACAGTACAACCTCTTTCTTTAAGGAATGGCATAGAAAGTCCCAGCCACGCGCATGTGGCGACTGTCATCGCCCACTTGCCCTCCATGCGTCAGACGCGGATTGGTTCAGGGGCCTGCGGATGCATCACACTTCCTCATTGCATTAAATGCGAATGCGATGTGTATAAACAGGCGAACCGTCTAGGGTTACAAGCACGCTTTCAAAACTTCTACTTTTTTCTCTGAAGTCTTGTTGTCTGAACTCTTGTTCTTTCTTCTTTCTCTACAATCTTCTTTTCTCCGGCGATCTTATATGGCGACTCGTAGTCTGGAAAGTGGCTCTGCCGGTGAGGCTTCTACATCGTTGCCAGTGTTGAAGTGGACTCCGGCCAGTTTCCAAAGGCTGGCCTCCGGGTTTCGGTTCCCCAATGAGTGGGACGCCTGGTACCCTTCTGTCTGAGAAACTGCCGCTAATGCTCCGGTCGATTACATTACCTTATTTTTTCATTTTTTCACCGACGGCAACTTCTGGTTGCCGGCAACGAATTTTTTTCTTGATGTATTGGACCACTACCGATTCCACATCTCCCATCTTAATCCATTGGGGATGGAGAGAATAAAACATTTTGAGTTTTTATGCGGATCTATGGGTATTCTCCCAACCGTTAATCGGTTTTGGGTGTTCTACCAGTTGCACTACTCGCTTGGGTTCTACACCTTCCAGCACAGGATACCGACGAAGAAGATCCTGCAAGCTCTGCCGAAGGCAAAATTTTTCTTCATAAAGGTCGGCGTGATTCCCCTCCAGATGCACTTCTGGGGGCGGAGAACATCGCTATGGAGACGATGTCCATACCAGTGGAGGAGTCTAGTATTAGGACATGAAGGAGATCCCGGCGGTGCAGTTGCCGGAGAGGGCATTGGTGGCGGCAGGTATGAGCCTTGTGTGAAGCCCAACCACCGGGAGAAGCCGGTTTACATTGAGGAGGACAAGAGTAAGTCCCCATAGTTCATTATCTCATTATCTCCTTATGCGCAGACTAACAATATGTGCGCTTTTGTAGGGGTGGCGCTATATGTGGTGGCCTTTCAGTGCGAGAGGGGGCGGATGGAGAATATCTCCCTCGGCCCAGAGGAGCCGACCTGGTACGCCCAGATTCTGCGGAATTTTGAACTGCCCAGGAGCGGAGACCTTGCGGCCCCTGCGCCTGAGAGTGGTAAGCCTTCATAGTCTTTTAAAGTGTTTTTACATCTTTTCCGATTGCTTACTGTGTTGCGCCATTATGCAACCGCGCTGAAGAACTTGGGCGTCGGCCCAGATTCCAAGAAGAAAATGGGAGTTGGGCCAAGGGCAGTGGGAGTGAAGAAGGAGACTCAACCCATGGCGGACCCGCCCAAAGGTACGTGTTCTGTGCTAGACACTTGGAATGACTATGTAGTAGTCTCTGATTCCTTGGAGGGTCTTGCGCCTGTAGGTTTGAGGAAGCCCAAACCAAAGCCACAAGAGATGGTGGATATTCCGGTTGCCAACCCGGATAACCCATCGACGTGGAGTCAACCCTCAAGCCTCTTAAGAGGAAGAGGGCTCTGAAGAGCGATATCTCTGCGCAACCTCCCAAAAAGGCTACGCGGAAGATCATAGGGAAGCACGAGAATCTGAATGCGCTTGCCGCTAAGCTTTCCTCAGGTAAACACTTATGTTTTATTTCCTTCCCGCTTCACTTGTCTAACCTTTTGTTATTCTGCAGGGGAAGGTAAGACACCCATTGTCCCTCCGTCCACTCTGGCAGCGCCGATCAAGATCTCCATGCCACCACCCGTTGTTGAGGCTGCGCAAGCACCAGGTGAGGGTGGTGAGACTAGTGGAAGAAGTTGTTGGTGATGTTGAAGGGGTGGTGGTTGGTGAACCGGTTGAGGTGGTTGTTTGTGAATGGGTTGAGGAGGTGGTCGTTGAACCGGTTGAGGAGATGCCTCGGGGTGCTCATGCAGCAGAGCCAACGCCCGGGGGTGAAGCCGGGGGATCTGGGAGCGCCCTTTTGATGAAGGGTCCCCAATCCGCCCGGACGAAACCCTGGGTGATTATTATTACAGGTCATATTCTGATGGCCGCGCTACTAAGATCCACCCCCCCCCTCGTGTGGAAGTTCAGGCAGGGAGATAAGTTCACCCACTGGCAGGCGTGCCATGAGTGGTTCAAGGGTGCCTTCCCCCAGTGGAGGTACGTTATGAGCAAACCTATTGCACGTACCTCTAGTCTGCTTCTAGTGCCGCCTCCAACACACATAAGATCATAAGGGAGTGGCGCAGCATGAATAAGGACCAAGAAAATTTTGAGGCAGCAAAGAAGATCTGGTCCAAGAGCGAGCCCAAGTGGCTACGCAAAAATCAGAGCTAGAGGCGGAAAAGCCAAATTTGCCGAAGCTCAACGGACCGAAGAATGGTCAGTGCTGGGGTGGAGGAAGAAGGCGGAAAGCTCCGCTGCCACACTTGCGAAGGAGCGCAAGTTGTGGAGGGAGGCCTGTGAGAGGGATAATGCCGAGAAAAAATCTTTGAGAAATGAGCTTATGAAGATGCGCGGAGAGGTAGAGCGCCTAAAGAAGGAAAAAGAGGCAGCCTCTGCTGTGGCCAAGGAGGCCAAGGCGCATCGTGAGCGCAGCAAGCAGAAGGAGGTAAAAAACTTGCCCTTCTTTAATTTCCAGGATCAAGAGATTTTTAGACTAACCTTGTTATTGTGTGATCAGGTGGAGGCTTGCACGAAATTGGAGAGCGCGAAGAAAGATCTCAAGGTTGTCTCAGTTGAAAAGGCCGAATTCCAGTGCAGGCACCTGGAGGATCTGGAGAAGCTCCGCCTCGCGGAGGCTAAGGTGGGCGCGGGCGAAGAAAGTTAGAAAATTCTGAAGCCGCCCGCGCCATCTCGGAGAGTCTGGTGGAGTCGCTGACGAACAACATGCTATGGATGCAACAGCAAGGAGTTGTCAAAGTAAGTTCTTCTTTGTTATTTTGATCACTTTATTTTGATTCTCATGTTGTTTTCCTTGTCTTTTGTAGATCGCAAACTCTATCCTGAACTCGGTAGAGTTGGACAGCGACGTGGCCAAGCTGATGGTCACGGCGCACCACGATGGATAGGTGCAGGGCTACGCCGAGTGCGCACACCATGTGACTCGTGTGTTGGACGTTCAGTGGGATTCAAGTTGCGGTTCCACTCTTGGGGTCGATACTGAAGCTACCTTCTCCCAAGCCAAGCCTGAGTACGATCGTCTTCAACTTCCGGTGATTCATCTAGTGAGCGAGGCGCTCCAGCACGACGACTATGTGGATCGATTAAAAGATATATTTCAAGATGTTGCGGAAGTTGAAGAAAGTGAGGGATAGGCTAGTGCTGAATGCTTGTATGTTTATGTTCTTGGATGTAACTGCACATTGCGCTTGATGTTTGTACTCTTTCTTTTCATGAAATGGATGTTTTATTTGAAGTTACAATATTCGCGTTAAGATAACAACTTTGTGTAGGTAGAGCGAAAAAACTGGTAATGAACTCGTGTATGAACATTGCATCCCATGCGCATGTAGTAGGTAGTGAATTTTGTTCATGAGTCATGTTTGTACCATGGTGTTTTCGCGTATACCCAAAGTGGTTTTGCGCATTTGTAACAAAACATCTAGATAAAGAAAACCATGTATCCATTGTCTTTATTAACAATAAGGTGTAAAAGCCATGTACAGGATAGACAAAATAATATCATAGGTTTTGCTAGTTTGCTGCGCAGATATTGATGAGTAGTGAGGCCTTGCCATTTGAATATGCTTAGGTTACATGTAGCACCGCCTTAGCTGTTGCGCATTCTAGGTCCTAGGAATGTTTGTGTCGTCCAAATGGTTTGAGGGTGTATGCACCCTTTCCTAGGACTTCATGGATTATGTACGGGCCTTCCCACTTAGGCACAAGTTTTCCTGGACTTTCCATTGGGAGCCTGTCTCTTAGAACGAAATCGCCAGGTAGGAAGGTGCATATATGGACTCGCGCATTATAGTACTTCTCGAGCTTGGACTTGTACCTTGCTTCGTTGATTGAGGCGTTTTCACACCTTTCTTCCAAGAGGTCCAAGTTGAGTCTGCGCTCTTCGTCATTATTTTGGCTTTGCATCATGCGCGGTGATGGAAGGCCTATTTCCGCGGGAATCATTACCTCCGTCCCATACACCAGGTTAAATGGTGTCTCGCCAGTGCTGGTTTTTGGCATGGTTTGATGAGCCCAAAGGATACTTGGTAACTCATCTACCCGACCTCTCCGTATCGTCCCCAATCTCATCTTCATCCCTTCGATGATACTCTTGTTTATGCTTTCCACTTGGTCATTCCCTTAGGGATGCGTGACCGAAGTGAGCACATGTTCGATATGCATTTCCTCCATCCACCGTTGTAGTTCTTCAGCAGCAAAATTGGGGTCGTTAGCACTGACTATGCGCAGGGGTAACCCAAAGCGAAAAATGATGTGCTTCCAAATGAATTTGCAAACTACCTTTGTTGTGGTGGATGCAAGGGGCTTTGCTTCTACCCACTTAGTAAAGTATCGACGGCTACAATTATGAACTTTACAGCGCATGGGGCATCAGGGAAAGGTCTCACCATATCGATTGCCCATTGTTCAAAGGGCCATGCTGTTGTCACTAGGATCAAGGGATTTTTGGGGCGCAATGTCTTCGGTGCGTGTCGCTAGCATGATGCACATTTCCGTAGTGTTTCGACTGTGTCTAAATGCACGCCAGGCCAATAGTAGCCGACACTCATGATCTTTCCGACGACCATGCACGGGCCGGCATGAATTCCGTATAACCTTTCGTGTATTTCGCAGATCAAGTATTGCGCGTCTTGCGGCTCAACACAGCGGAGGAGTGATCCAAGGTATGACTTCCGGTATAGGATATTGTCTGCCATTTCATAGTTGAGTGCCTTGTTCTGGACCTTTCTTGCTTCTGCCTTGTTCTCGGGGAGGATCCCAGACTGCAAGAACATGATGATAGGAGACATCCAGGAAGGATTTCCCATTTCTATGACGTTTAATTGATGCAACTGAATGGAAGGGTTCTTGAGCAACTCGATGCGCACTTCTCGTGCGAGGTGTTTGAAGCTTGTAGCAAACAGTTTGCTGAGCGCGTCGGCATGTTAATTTTGCTTCGGTTAATGTTGGTTATTTTGAAACTTTGGAATTTGGTTATTAAGGATTGCGCATGTTCAAGATACGGGGCCATCATTTCGCCCTTTGCGCCGTAGAGGCCATTGATCTAACCTGCGACCAAAAGGGAATTGAGGTGTGCTTCCAAATTCCTGGGCCCCATTTTGATGGCTAACCGACGACCTGCCAGTAACACTTTATACTCAGCTTCGTTATTCGCGCTTTTGAAATCCAACCTGATGGCGTAGGTGAATTCTTGGTATCGGGGCTTATTAGAGGAGACCCGGCCCTACGCCATCATCATTGGATGCATCGTCTGTGTGAAGTATCCATGTGCGGTCGTCTGTGACCGGCGCTGGGCTCTGTACGACTTCACACTCTTGCACTTTATTACTTGGTACTTCTGTAATAAAATCGGCTAGTATTTGGCCTTTGATAGTTGGGCGTGGTTTGTACATGATATTGTGTCCACCAAGTTCAATCGCCCACTTCACCAGACGACCAGATATGTCCAGTTTGGACAAAACTTGGCCTAGGTGATAGTTCGTGAGAACTATTATCACATGGCCTGAAAAATACCGACGCAGCCTGCGTGATGCGTGGACTAAAGCAAAAGCAAGCTTTTCCATCATTAGATATCTTGTCTCCAGATCAGTTATCATTTTGCTGGCGTAGTATATTGGAGTTTGGACTCCTGCACGTTCTACTAACAAGACTGCCCCAGAGCGATATCCGATGCGGAAAGGTAAAGGATCAGTGGCTCGTTCTTTTGCAGTGTCGTGAGCGTAGGCAACTGAATCAAGCACTCCTTCATTTGTTTGAAGGCCTTCTTCACATCCGAAGTCCACTGAAACTTGTTTTGCTTTACACAATTCCTCAAAGTGCTGATGAATGGGAAGGATTTCATCACGTGGTTGGCCAAGAACATGTTCACCATAGCCAGTTGCCCTGCCAACCGTTGCATTTCCTTAATGGTCGAAGGGGAAGGCATATGCTGAATCACTTCCACTTTTTCAGGATTGACTTTGAAACCGTCGCGCGTGACGATGAATCCCAGAAATTACCTTCTTCCATTCCAAACGAGCACTTCCCGGGGTTCAGCTTCAAGTTAGCCTTGCACAAGGATGCAAAAGTTTTTTGAACGTTTGTTAGCATCATTTCCTCATCCGGGCTCATGATGACTAGGTCATCAATGTACACTTCCACAATTTCGCCAATGTCGTCTCCGAAGACATGGTCCATCAAACGCTGGTAAGTGGCTCCTGCGTTGCGCAATCCGAAGGGCATCTTTGTGTAGCAAAAGATTCCCTTGTCAGTGTGGAATACGGTTTTGTCTTCGTCCTCTTTCTTCATTTGAATCTGGTGGTAGCCTTTGTAGCAATCAAGAAACATTTCCACTTGAATGAAGCTAGGGAGTCCACCTTTTTGTCGATTTCGTGCAAAGAGTAGTAGTCTTTTGGACATGCTTTGTTTAGATCTTTAAAATCGATGCACATGCGCCAACCGCCATTGTGCTTATGAACCATGACAGGATTGGCTACCCATGTTTGATAGTATACTTCTCTGATAATGTTGGCTTGGAGGAGCTCTGAAACTTGCACGTTCATTGCGCGAGTTTTTTCAGGACCAAAACTACGCTTTTTCTGAATGATCGGCTCAACTGAGGGGAATGTGTGCAGCGCGTGCTCTACAATTTCCCTTGGTAACCCAGTCTTATCCACTGGCAACCAAGCGAAAATGTCTAGATTGCGGAACAAGAGTTGTTTTAGCCGCGCCTTGACTGCGGGGGTCACAGCGGGTCCTAACAACACTGTTTGTTCCGCGTACTTGTTGTTGAGTACCCATTTCTCCGGCTCGACATTAAATGATGACTTCGGTACCTTCACCGGTGGTTCCTCTTCGATAGATATGATCTACTTCCTCAAGTACATGATGGCCACCCTGGTTTCTGTTGGAAACCCATAGGCAGCATGAGGAGTGGAGGTGACATGCTGAACTCTCTTTGGGCGCGACGACCTAGCAACACATCATGGCGCGATGTTGCTGGCATGACCATGAAGTTGATAGAGACCGTGCGCGAGTGCCGCCCATCGGAAAGAGTTCCCGGGAAAGAGATCTGACCCAGCGGAAAGATGGCTTCGTTGCAGAAACCAGTCAATGGATGTCGACCGGCTCCAAGCACGCCTTATCCTCTGGGTCCAACTGTTTAAAATATTGTTTGTATATAATGTCCTTAGAGCTTCTCGGGTCTATGAACATGTAGTCGGTGCTATAATGGCCAAAGATGCCAGTTATCACAACCCGACGTTCCTCCTTCGGACCCCCGGGAACTATGGGGAAGATGACTTGTTGTTCGCGCCAGTGTGGCGTACAACTCTTCTGATGGTTGCGCTTGCGCGATTGGCCACCTTGGATCATATGAACAAATGCTTGTTTCATCTTTGTGTTACTCAGGCCTTCTTCGCCGCGAGTAATCTGGCGCACCTCCTTGCACACGTTTTGAAGCAAGTGGGCGAGCTTCCCACTTTTCAGCGCCTTTCGATCTCTGTGCGCAAGCTGATGCAGTTATCGGTTATGTGCCCTGTATCTTTGTGATAATCTCAAAAAAGGTTAGGGTCTTGACCTTTTTTGTTGTGCATTGGTGTGGCTGTTTGAACTGGTGATCTTCTGTGCTGAGCACCTCCGCCGGAGTCTTTGTCAGTGGCATCCACTGACGATCGCGATTATCTTGCTTGATTGCTCTTTGAGTAGCAATCTTATTTATCATCGCGCGTGCGTCGACTGGTGAGTAGGAAGGGTTTTGGTTGGAGTCCTCCAACTCTTCTTATTATTCTTCGCAAAACTCCTACTCATGTCTTGCGGGCGGTATTGATGCAGAGGAGGTCTGTTGGAGTTTAGGTTGCGCTCCGTCTGCGCATAGACATTTGCTGCCGCCATTAGTTTCTCCCAGCTTTTTTGGAGGCCAAGAAGTTCCCGACAAGAGTTTTATCATCTCATCGCAGCGGACAGCGTATTTGAATTGTGCATGAATCAGGTCTTCGTGCACGTCTCTGATCTCCAACACCTCCTTATTGTAGCGGGTGATGAATTCTTCGAGACTTTCATCGTCCCATCGCCAGATATTCATGACGTCAGAGGAATCATTGGCGTACTGTCTCTGTTGGCTGAATGAGTCAGGAATTTATGTTTCAGATCGTTCCATGACGTAAGCTTACACATGGGTAAGTTATCAAACCATAGGCGCGCAGCGCCTGTAAGAGTTTGAACAAACAAGTGACACCACATGGGCAGCATCAAGCCTCCGATTAGACCTACGCCCGTGAACAGGCGCAGGTGGTCGTCTGGGTCTGTCAACCCATGAAACTTACCAACATTGGAAGGTAGCTTTGCATGTTCAAGTGGAGCGAGTGCGATCTCCTTCATGAACTTTGAGTGTTCAGCTGCTTCAGCCGGCCTGTAGATCAGATTGTAGTTGTACTCCGCCTCCGGGTTGTACACAACTTGTGGCGTAGGCTTGTAGGCGGCATGATCTTTAGGCAGCCGGTGAAACACATTGGTGTTGTCACCCTCGCCATATGTTCTATCCTTACGTTGGGTGTCCCGCCCCTCTAGAGGAAACGGGCCCAGCCGTGAGTGAATGGACGCTCGCCTATGAGTGCTTGACTCATATTTTGGCAACGATTGAGATTACTCCATTTCCCTGGTACGGAGGTGTGAGGGAACACTCGCTCCGGCCAGCGAGTCGTAGCTTAGTACTCGTGGTGCAGGTGAAGCATGCACGTGAGTAGTGGGCTGCTGTGCCGGCGCAGCGGATGCATTAGTTTACGCACAGAGTTGCCCATAAACGGCATTCAGTGCTGTTTGAGATTTGATGTAGCAATACATTGGAGTTTTACCCGGAGGTAAAATAGATGTTATTGGTACAAAGGGAGTTTCCACTTGAATTCTGGGGGTTATCAGGATGTTCACACGACCTGAGTCGTGGTGAACACCCGCGTTTCTTGACGAACCTTCTTCCACTTGTCCGTCGGGTCGAGGGGCATGAACTGGGTTCTTGCCCTCAGCCCGAGGACCTCGTGGAACACTTGATGGGATTTCAGCCATTTGAAAGTGAGATTTGAGAAAAAACAAACGAGAGACAGATGTGCGATAAGAAAAAACCGGATGGCACCAATGAAGAAACACTGGCTGAACCGAGAGGTATCCGGAGATTTCTTAGTTACAGCTCAACGTCTCTGTATAAAAGGTTATCTCTCATTTGCTCTTCGGGATGATCTCACTTCAAGCTTTCTGCAAAACTAGAAACGTCGTTAGCCTCGTCACCAGAGAAAGGGGGAGGGTTTTCCCCATGACCACACTCTGGCGTGAGAATAAGTATTGGGGATTGCAAGGTAATAAGCAAGTAGCAAGTAATTAGTGAGTGAGCTCGAGAACATATGTGTTACCTTGTGGTGTGATCCTTATTTTATAGCCAAGAGAGGTGTGAAGGAGATGGGCTGATGGGCCTTGGGCCTAGGCCCGACGACCAGGAATATCCATTCTGTCTCCTCTGCATCGACCATTAATGGTCTTTGACAGGAGGTGCGTTTGGCGCATGGTGAGTGGAGCCACGTGTCATGGTAGTTGTCCTTGGTGTCAGACCTGTCAGCAGCCGATAGAGGAGATCGTGTGACAGTCGCTAGCGTGAGTTTGGTTGGTGCTACGTGTATGTCCTTGCATACAGTCTGCCCTCTGCATGACTGTTCATCATGCGATGCAGTCTGACTCAACCTGTCGAGCTGTTATTGGGTCACAGCTCTGCCACTTGGTACCCTTGTATTTGGTCAACGCCTCTTTGCGCTTCTCCCTTCCGCGTGGCTTTATCAGTGCTTTCTAGCCAGCGCGGAGTTTTAGGGATTAAGTCCTTTTCTCAAGACTATGAGTTGCTCTCATGTTGGTCTTGGCCTTGTGCAAGGTTTTAGGACTTCGTGGCTAGAGGATTGTTTGATCTGCGCTAGGTCAAGGACCTGCGCTTGTTGCGCTGTGTGCGCAAGGTTCATTGTGCAACTTGCTAGTATCAAGGTTGCAATACCATTGCGTGTTGCATGCAAGGTTTATTAGGCAACCTGCTAGTTTCAAGAATGGCGCAGCATTGCGCATTGCGCGCAAGGTTATCCTTATGATGTCATTATGAGGGTATGGTTCCTTGCGCAGGCGTAGAGTTTTTGGGACTATACCCCCTCCAATAGCCCATAGGCACTTCATCACTAATGGATGTTGAATCATAGCCTGTAGGCACTTCATCACTAATGGATGTTAAATCATAGCCCGTAGGCACTTCATCACTAATGGATGTTAATTATTATCATCGCATGATGATATTAGCCGGGATCACATAGGCTATATGGTTAGGATGTAGTCCATTTTACCAAGGTGGTTAGTGTGGTTCCTCAAGTCACACTGCCAGGAGTATTAACATTGCTTGAATATTAACATATCTTAAAGGTTGATTAATAATAGGCATAGTCACATTTGACCTTATTGACTTGGAGGCTTGAACATAGTTCACCACCTCTGGATAGAAGGGATAATCTTCCTTAACCATCATGATAGAAGGGCTATTCATCCTTAACTATCGTTTATAATTTGTCAATTAATATGGACTTTGCCATTTGGCTAATCAAAACCATTAAGAAGATCTTTTGGAATTATATAGCGGATCAAACATTTTGAGTTAAAATCAAGACGATCGCTTGAAGAGGATATGACGATTACATATATATATATAATTCCAATTATTTCATCAAATAACAACAGAAAATTACAATACTTGCATTAAGCAAAACTCGAAGTAAATTAAACTAATTGTCCTTGTAGGGACTAAAAGAAATAACGTGTCCACGTAGGGACTAAAGAAAAAAATTACAAAACATAAAATAGAAGAAACTTCACTCGTCCTTCTTTCCTTTGACTAACTTGGAAAGTTTCTTGTAAAACTTATTTGTATTCTTCTCTGTCTTCTCATCCTATTGTTTCATTTCTTTCATCCACTCCAAGGCCTCATTAATGGCCTCAAGTGGTGGCGGAGGTTGTGGTTTAGGCACAACCGGATACTGGTACCCATAACTTAGGTATCCAATAGGTGGATAAGTAGGGGGAAAGGAGATGGGTAAAGTGCATTATTCATGACCGCTTGCATATATGGGTCATGTGATAGTGCCTGAGAGTCTAAGTTCATCGGCGTATTAGGGTTAAAAGGATTATATTCAGACGTATCTAGATATGTAGGGATAGGGTTATTACAACCCGATGGTGGTGGTTGAATCACATGTGGTGGTGGTGTTGGTTCCACCACAGGTGAAGTATTTGAGGGTCCACCCATTTGTGGGTCCTCCGAAATAGTAGGGTACGTTTTGGGCAATGGTGGTAGCGAACCTGACCGTTGTCCCGCACGCACAGACATACGTGCATCATGTTTTCTTCTTGGTGGCTGAGGTTGCTCCACCGGTACCATTTGGATGTCCTCCTATGTAGGAGGCGGTGTTGGAGAGTGGTACGAAGGAGTGTTAATAAAAGTAAATTGGCTCCTATACTGGTCCCATTTATTAGAACCTTGATAAGGTGATCCTGCATAAGAGTTATAGCCGCTTGAAATTTCAATGGGGTGTCCATGTGATCCCGACTATGGCATCTCCGGATCGGAGTCTTCGTCCATAGCATTTGGTTGATCCAACTGATTCTGATCAGCTGGAGGTGGGTTAAAATAAAGATCTGGGTTAAATTCTTCATGGTATGAATGTGAATAGGAATGATAGGAGTGGTGAGAGTGGTGTGAATGGTAAGAATTTGGGAGTGTGGGGGCGAATATTTATGAGATATAGAGTGTCTTGCTGGTTTCCAAAGAGATGAATCTCCTGTATCTTGATAAGAGTTTGAGTTGTGTAGTTGTGAAGTGATGTGCCCTGATGGTCCTCCCCTCATTGGACCTTTTCCTTTTCGGCATTGTCCTCTGAATCTTGGCGGTATTTTCCTGTTAAAATCAAGTCAAAAACAATAATAATAACTTAATAATGAAATGAGTAATCCTAGGTCAATGCCTAGACTTGGAAGTCTAAGGAATATGCTATTGTGTAAGTTTGAGATTAAACACAAAAGGCTAATGTTTATTTCTCTCAAACGGTGGCTCTGATACCAACCTGTCACACCTCGAATTTCCAACCAAATCTTGTTGGGCCCGAGTAGGGAATATCGTGACATAAGTTGATATCATCATAGTCAATTAACACAGCACAGCGGAAGTCTTGGAGTTTAAAATACTATTACAAACCAAAATGTCCAAAGTTCGAAAATAATATACAGCCGGTTTGTAACTAAAGATCCACAGGCGGATCGTAAAATATACAAAAGTTGAACAACAGACTTTAGGCAGATCTAAGGATTTGCAAGATCCTCTTATATCACTACCAAGCAGCTTCCAGCCTAATTTATATTGTACCTGCAACTATACGTCAGCTTTCACTGATAAATACAATTAACTGACTCATTTTGAAAACATTTCAAAAACTAATTTAGGTGCATAAGGCATATAAAATCTTTTTATAACTTGGGAGAGTTAAACTTTTAACCTTGTATACAGATTCATATGTTTGTCAATACATATGGGGCCTAGTATAGAAACCTAGACATGATTAACTGACACGCCATAAACCCACGAAGGAGTTATCCCCAACTGGTGGGTAATATATATTTTAGCATTTGCATCTGTCAGGTGTATGACTACACCCCGTGCTTTGGTCGTGGCCATTAATAACTTAAATGAGCTGAGGATATCCATGACACAGTCGTTAACCCCCAGTTTAAGTTATCAAACAAAACTGATCAAACAGAATATGTGGATTTACTAGCCACAATCCGGCATTCAATTGATCCCATTCCCGACCAAGCGGTAATAATTTACCGTATCCCAAGCCCGTATAGGGAAAATAAGTTAAAAGTATTTACCTGAGCTAGCACTTGACTTTAAATGCAAAGTTTATATTAACTCAGCCGTTTAATCAATAGATAAGTGCAGATAGCATTTACTGGAAGGCTTCTAGTCTGGAATGATGGCATAAACTAACCAATTAGAATGCTAGCGGTCCTATTTAAGTCATAGATTTAGACCGACTAGCTTAAAGGATCAAAACGGTACGACTCGATGGATTAAGCGGTGACCGGATAGCATGTATTTTAAACCCAACAAGTGCTAAGACTTGTATGACATGGCTAAACAATTAACATTCGGGAATTTGAGATTAAATGATAAGGTTAAACCCGTTTTGGTTAATTTTCATAAACTAGTTACATAAACTTGACCGTATGCAATAAGCGACATCGTGTAACCGGGTGAGTTATGAACAAGTTCTATATGTCTTATACTTTAAATAAGTTGTAATATCAATAGGATATCAACTTATATGACCGTTTAAAGTTTTAAAACGAGACTATGCCTTATAAGGAGTTTTGATCATTTATATGACGTAAAAAGGAACTTGCAATATTTCTGATGTTATGATCATAAACATTTTGGAAAATACTTAGTTTATGATATTTTATCAGTAAGATGTTACACATAAGTGTGGTTTATGGTTAAGGACCAAACTATGCACCGAAAGGGCATTTTGGTCTTTTAAAAGCATAAATTACGATATTATAATAAAACTTAGTTTATGATCAGAATAAAAACATCATAATATGTTAATTATGTTAACATATTAGTAGGTAATTCATTTGCAAGTTCATTGTTGATTAAAACCTTGTTTTAATGTAAAAAGCGCATTTTAGTCAAAGTTTGGCATTTTAGCGGAACTTGTGCATAAACTCAGATTATGATTAATACGATCATGTAATATAACCTCAGAGGGTTATGCTATACTATATTACGATCATAATGCAACCATAAGTCAGTAGTAAATTAATCTAAATTGAGTGAGAATCGAAAGTCGAAGCAGAAGTCAAACTTTGTGACTTTCGGTTGCGAACCGACCCTAGGACTGGAATTGATGGGCCGAACATGTTCCCACATGTTCTAATAATTATTACCAACTTGTTTAAGCGTCAAAGACATAATTATACATATATAAATTCAGATTATAACATTTATACAATTTGAGTCATTTGGCTTTTTTTTAAACTTTAACTTTGACCCATCAATTGACCTAGTAATCGTGATTCTTAGGAGGTGCCCTTTTTAAGGGATTAATACCTACCTAATTACGATCACTTAGCCATGTTCATCTTGAACAATGGCTAGACCATAATGGTCTTAATCGAAAGTCAAAGCATTTATCAAAAATGCTTGACTTTTGGCTATTAAAAGCCTATAAAAGAAAAGAGCAGAGATGGAACACTTACAAGTGATCCAAGAGGAAGTTTAGAACTCAAAGGGATGCTCCTAGATGACCAGGAACTTCCAAGAGTGTAATAGAGAGAAGAAAAGGAAATGAACAAGGAATAGAGTAAGCTTGGTGGGCTATTTATAGTGCAAGAGGGTGAATGAGGATGATCCCAGGTGTTAGAGGTGTTGTAGGATCAATACAAGTGGCTAGTTAGGTGTCAAGAGCTGTAAGAAGGTGGCAAATTGCAGGTATGTGGTATTTTGGCAGAAATTTGGAATGTTGACACTTTTAGTCCCTCAAAATATAGTTTTATTAATTGTCATGAATTGTCCCTTGACTTATATTCAATGACATAATGACATAATTAGTTCTTTTCGTTCAACACATGGTGTATTGTAGAAGAGTGCGAATAACCGGACGTTAACGTGTGTTATACTATGTACTTTAGTGACTTTCAAGTGGTTACTAGCTTAGAATACGATAAATATGAGTTCTTATGATTTTATGGGTTCAACTACCTAAATTAGTAAAGTTAAAGATTCGATGATAATGTGGAACACTCAAGGATGGTAAATCAAGAGATATCACATTAACCAGGAGTCATTCGGGTCGAGAGATAACTTGATTATGCAAGAGATATGAAAATAATGAAGTCTAGGGCCTCCGGGTCATTTGTTGAAAGTTGAAATAATGAAAAAAAGGTTTCAAGACTTCGCTGTAAACTACGGTCACCAGACCGTACCTTACGGTTAGTAAAAATGTGGTTCAGCAAGCCTGGACCGTAGCTTACGATCCTTGACCGTAGGTTACGGTCAGGTTGGATTTTGAACAGCATAGCCGAACCGTAGCTTACTGTTCGGAACCGTAGCTTATGATCCGGCGCATGAAAAAAATGCGAATTGGACACGTTTGAGCGAGTTGAGTGTCTAACTGATTTGTGGTGAGGGTACGTACACGTGTCGGTATGTTACCGGACGTGAATTTTACGAGGTGTATGTATGTATGTATGTATGTATGTATGTATGTATGTATGTATGTATGTATGTATGTATGCATGCATGCATGCATGCAGCATGTATGTATGTATTATGTATGTATGTATGTATGTTTGTACGTACGTACGTACGTATGTAGGTAGGTAGTATGTCTGTATGTATGTATGTATGTATGTATGTATGTATGTATGTATGTATGTATGTATGTATGTATGTATGTATGTATGTATGTATGTATGTATGTATGTATGTATGTATGTATGTATGTATGTATGTATGTATGTATGTATGTATGTATGTATGTATGTATGTATGTATGTATGTATGATATGTATGTATGTATGTATGTATGTATGTATGTAATGTAGGTAGGTAGGTAGGTATGTATGTATGTATGTATGTATGTATGTATGTATGTATGTATGTATGTATGTATGTATGTTATGTATGTATGTATGTATGTATGTATGTAATGTATGTATGTATGTATGTATGTAGGTAGGTAATGTAGGTACATACGTACATAGTATGTATGTATGTATGTATATGTATGCATGTATGTAGGTAGGTAGGTAGGTATGTAGGTACATACGTACATAGTATGTACGTATGTATGTATGTGCGACAACCGGCAAAATTAATGATAAATCCGTACAACTTAACAACTATGTATTATTTAAATTGTGTTCATTATCGACTTAATTAGTGCATGATTAGGTCATATAAAGGCTAGCATTCGTAGGAAATGGTTAACATCTACATATGATAATACCACATTCGTCGCGTCACGAGAAAACAAGAAACTATGTCCGAATATGTTGGCTAAATGCTAAAAACACTATTCACCTAAACATGTTATTCATGCAAGCTAGTTCTAAAAACTGTCCGAACGAGCAATGAATGGCGTGAAAGCGTTTTATAGTTGAAATATAAACAAAAAAACCCTAATTAGGGCCCCAAATACTAAAGCACCATAACTTTCCGGAAAATGCGTATACTTATAATTTATCTGATTCACGCTAAACTGTAACAATATAAAATGTCCACAACACTAAAATCCAGCATTTTAAAGTTTGTAAGACTTGTATATAATGATATACATCCTAAATAAGCTTGGGGATATCAATGGGATATCCGAAACATAAGCTTCCGGTATTACGTCGCTACTTGCATAACTTGTCCGATTTCAAGCCGACGAGCTAGTAAATGGTATTTTTATCACACTAACACCTAAAAGAACCATCTAGTGAGTAGTTAGCCATTGTTTGGCGTCACGAATATCGTCACGGCACTAATCAAACGAGAATCTCTCTAACTCCCCAAAACTTAACAACTTATATATACATGTTTTTATATAATATATATATACATATAATAAAACCTAGCATACCCCCTATTTCGGCTATGGTGGGGCCCACTCCATCAACCTTCATCTAGTTGATGTTGATGAGGAAGATTAGAAGCATGGCATGTCAGATTGGTTGTTGACTTATGCACTTATATCATATCTTTCACCACACCATCCTCACATCATATTTACAACTTCAAAGAAAATACCAAACACCCTCTTGCCTCTCTTTCCCTCACGGATCACACATACACACACAACACCCTTTTTCTTTGAAGAACACCACATTTTAGGCTTTAAAACCCCATTTCAAGATCACTTAAGGAACTTGAAAACATGGATGACCATTTGAGATCACTTTGGAGCTTGTTCACCTTCTTAATCTTCATCTTAAGCTTGTGCAAAGTTGTAAGATCAACTTTATATCATTTTTAAGCTTCTTATAATATGTAGTTTACTAAAAGTACATGTTGATCATCTTGAACATAAAGAAAACCAAGCTTAAAACCCTAATCTCACCTTAAAAGTCTACTAAATATGATATATTATGTGGATTAGTGTTAACTAGTTAGTATCATCATGTTGATTATGTTAAAGTAAGTTAGTGAATGATCTTGTATGATCTAGGCTAGGAATGATGATGATGTTTAGATCTAAACAAGATCACCATCCTTATATTCCATGGACTTTTACATAAACTAGAAGATGATTTGTGATGAATACAACTTTTATAAAAGTTAAACACCATGATTTTCACTAATATCATCTTAAAAAGTAGCTTAAACAAGTGTGTTTAGACAAAGGAACTAGATTTTAAAGTATGAAAATAATGACAATTTTTAAGAAGCTTGTTAGAAAATATATAAAGATGTTATTATTATTATTTTAAGATGTGGTTAAAAATATACTTACAAAAAGTCTATGGGAATAAGGATGAATATGTATGGTTCATGCAAGCCAAGTTGGTGTCTTGAAACTTGGTTGAGTTTGATGATGATTAGTGGGTTAAATCATATATTAAATATGTTTAATAAACGTGAAAAATGTCATACTTTAGGGAAACTGTGGCGAAATTTTCTAAAAATCTAATCGCGATTAAGGAGTTATTAAAATGGTTCATCATGATTAGTAACCTTAATCGTGATTGGACAAACCTTAATGCTAAGGTTTAAGTCTTAAACACCCAAGGGTTTTTTTTTAAACACTTACATATTATTTTCACAACTTAAAATAAATGGATATATATATATATATATATATATAAAATTTTTGGAATGAATTATATATTTTGAATACTTCATATAGTGTGTATAAATACTTGTGTATTTGTATGTATGTATTAGAGTTAGGAGAAATACCAACCAAATACAAATACACCATACTTGACAATCTCTTAAATATTTACAATTATGAAAACGTCGTGAACCTTCATGTATACCTATACTTGGGGAATTTATTACACCAAATATACACATGAAACACACACTTATGTTATGCCATTACACGAGATGCGGCAACGGACCAACAGACATCGCACGAACCATTTTATAACTATATATATTGACAATATAATATATATCCAAAACCGACGTGAGTTATAAAATAAACGCCCTAACGAAATAATTATGTTGTCATGGGAAAAGATCACCTTAGCGATACGACAAGGGGCGTGCACACATCACGGACGACATTTACACAGAAATATATATATATATATATATATATAATATATATATATATATATATATATATATATATATATATATATATATATATATTCGGTTACTATGACAAACGCTAAAAATAATATATCTTTAGACATTGTAAAAATATATATTTTAACATCTCTAAATTCCGGAAAGTATAAGTCAAATAATTACTAGGTGTATATACATAAGTATACACGTATACAAATACGTACAAAAATACAGCTTGTGGAATTGCAAGAATACAAGGAATGTACATGTACCCGAATACGTATAAATATGACATAAATACCAATAATAAAATATGCTAATACAAGTATATATACAGTATACTTATACGTATAAAATACGCAAGTACATGGTGATGTACACAAATACACTTGTTGAAGTGTACACTCACAAAGGATGCCGTAAATGTACATCAACGTATATCGATGTTAAAACTAAATATTTTTAACGCTTGTATCTATAAAAGGTATAAATATATATTTGTGAAATAATACATTCTCGAACCGAATATATTATTAAAAGTGAACGAGGTTCACTAAACTTAAAAATATATATTTGAAAATTATATATATATATATCACACATAACAAACATAAGTCATTCTTGGCAAGGAGACGCTAATGGGTTAGGCCCACTCACACCGTGTGGATCACGGAGACTCAAATGGGCTAGGCCCACTCTCACTTGTGCAAGGCACAAAGACTCAAATGGGCTAGGCCCATTCTCACTTGTGCGAGGCACAAAGACTTCATGGACTAGGCCCACTTATGCTCGTGCGAGGC